>OX637463.1:35864247-36467858 GCA_951799995.1 Trifolium subterraneum
ATCGAGACTACGAGGAAGATGACTCTGACAGCATGGATGAGATGATTAGATTATGTTTTATTCTTACTTTTTTACGCTAGACTCATGGATTAATTTTATGTCAAACTGGATTGATCGTTACATAAAAATTATCAAAATTTGGCATGTATTTGTTTTTGTTGATTACATACTGGTGAATGTGAAATTATATAATAATTATTACTATTATTAAGTTAATTCTCTAAAATTTAAGTTTAATTTTGGTCTATTTTTACTTTTGTTGATTGGATATCAGTGAATGTGGTATGAATTATATAATTATTATGTAGTTTTTTTCCTATAAACACGAATGTTATAGATAGCTTATCCGTGGGTAATGTTATCGATAGTTTAGTTGTGGGTAACGTTATTGATGGTTTAGCCATGGGTAAATCGAGACAAACAAGTTGTTGTTGAAATTATGCTTACCCACATATTACTCATGGTGAAGCCGACGGTAAATTACAGACGGCGTTTTGGCCGTGGGTAAATCGAGACAAACAAGTTGTTGTTGAAATTATGTTTACCCGCAGATTACTCATGGTGAAGCCGTCAGTAAATTACAGACGGCTTTTCGGCCGTGGGTAAAAATTTCCTTCGAGGCTTTTTCCCACCACTATGTGGCCGTGGGTAATCCGTCACTAGTTCAACGTTACCCACGGCTTTTGTGAATTACCGACGGTTTTTTCCATGAGTAATAGCAGAATTTCTTGTAGTGAGAATCAATGCTTAAAATCATCATAAATTCTAAATATAATTAATAATTTTTTTTAGAATTAAAAAATCATGATTCTCCTCATCTTTACGGTTAAAATAGTGGCATGATTACCAACATAGTGTGGTACAAGTGGTAGATACTTGAGCCCCTTAACCATTTGGTCCTGAGTTCGATCTCCAGTCGGTGCGTATGGAAAAATATTTGTTGGAGAGGTCAACCCTTAAATGGATCTCAGTTACCAACATACAAAATATTTAATATTCAAGTAGTTGATATATACACAATATGCAATAAATTTTTACCACATTGGGCACATGGGAATATTTTCCCTTTTTAAATATTAATTCGCAATGAACCACATACACTACAAGAAATTCTGCTATTACTCATGGAAAAAACTGTCGGTAATTCTGCTATAACGTTGAACTAGTGACGGATTACCCACGGCAACAGAGTGGTGGGAAAAAGCCTCGTAGGAAATTTTTACCCACGGCCGAAAAGCCGTCTGTAATTTACTGTCAACTTCACCATGAGTAATTCGTGGATAACCATCATTTCAATAACAGCTTATTTGCCTCAATTTACCCACGACTAAACCATCAATAATGTTACCCACGGCTAAACCGTCTATAATGTTCGTAAGTAATTTATCTAAATGCTTGTTATGTTTCAATAATTACCAATATATAAACATATCACTTGTTTATTATAATAATTATATAATTCACATTCAACTGTATGTATAGTCAACAAAAACAAAAAATAGACCAAAATGTTATCAATTTTATATAACTTCAATCCAATTTGACATAAATAAACATCAATCCATGAGTCTCAAAATAAAAAACTAATCTAGTCCTAGTGTAAAAATGTCACAAAAAACATTCAATAAAATTAGTCTAAAAAAAGTAAGAATAAAACATATATAATCTAATAATCTAGATTGACAATAGAGTCATCCATGCTGTTAAAGTCATCTTCCTCATAGTCTTGATGACGACGGCGTTGGTCACCCTTGAAACAAGCAACACTATGAGCCAATTTCTTCACTTGTCTCTCCAAATTCTGTGTGCGTTGATTTACTCTCTGAGTTTCCTCTTGTAAAACGCGAGCATTAACCTCTGAAACATTTTCCCCCGCTCTGTACAACTACCTCAGCACAGGAGTCAGTTGCCTGCATAAACAGAGCCAGGGGAAAAAAAGCACAAGGGACACTTATTTACAAACAACAAAACAACCAAACCTATATAAGCGCGAATTGATATCTGTTATAACCGCTCTTCATATATAAGCGCGAATTTATCACAGTACTATTTGAAGTCACTCTTTGTCATTGTTATTGTACAAAAAAACCATTCTAAGCCATATGAAAACTAAGAACTTGTTTTACTTTTGATGTTTCTTATTTCAATTTTCACTTATAAAACAAACAATAGAGAACACAATTTTAAAATTAAAAAAATGTCTAAACATTGTTTTCAATATTTTCCGCTATGACATTCAATATTGTGGGAAATCTGGAACATGAGCTACTTTACAACAAAAACTCGACTAGATGTAACCAGAATATAAACTTATTATAATATAAGAAATGTAATAAACTTACCCCAAACTTCATGAACATACGGTCCACCCTCTTCGCTGAGATCTTTCCCCAACTAGACCAAGCCCTGCGAAACTGTGACTGAATGACAAAGGTGAGCGCCTTGGAGGCCACCCTACACGGGTTCCACCTACAAACAAGTTCCGGAAAAAATGAAAAATAACTATACATGCATAAACATAAGTCATCAGTTAACATAAATCAATTATGTACCCTCGACCATCGTGAAAAATGTATGGCTTCCCATCAGGTGCCTTTTTTTAATATTAGAACCTACACTACATACCTGCATAAATATCCATCAAATTGCTTCCATCTAAATACCAATTGCAATTAAAATAAGAAATGCAATATAATCTAGATTGTGAGGTCTTATAACAAACTGTAGTAACTTTATTAAATGAAGATTGGAAGTGCATAAGATACCTTGATTAGTCATTGTTTCTTTGTGGTTCCATATCATAGAAAAGTCAAGAACATCTCCTTCAGTTAGATAAATTGGATGACAAAACCTATAATTAAGAAACAATATCCATTACTAACAAATTTACAGCTCCAATCACCAAGATAAATTGAAAATTCAATGTTCTATAATCATAGAATATTGTCTTGAGGTTACACACTAATGTTGCTCATCACAAGTTTTCCTTTTACATAGATTTCATGTGATATTGCACACAATTCAATTCAATGAACTCACTAACACTGCAAAACCAAAGTATCATAGTGACAGACTATGGAAGTCCACTAGCTAGCAATGCTCCTTTTGCCTTATTTTTTTCCAAATCAAATTGACCAAGTAGATAAAAACCCTAAAATCACAACGTAGCAGCATATCAAATTTGAACAAGTACATGAATAAAAAAAAAACCCAAAATCACTTATTAAAAAAAACCCAAAATCACAATATAAAGCACTATTGGATCAATTCTTCATCGATTCCCTTATTGACAAATATAATTAAAGAGTTCATCAATCATAAACCCCAAATCAAAACCTTAAAACCTAAAATCACAAAGTAGAATCAAACAAATCAATAGGAGGGAAACAAAACCTCATCCGGATTCCAAAAAGTAGAAGTGAAACAAAACCACAAACACCATAGGCTAGCCAATACAATAACAAAGAGGGAAGAGCCAAATAACAGCCCAATACCTAGAGAATAGAAGACGAGAAGTGTTGTTGAGAGAGTTTGAGAGAGACGCGAGTTACAGAGAGAGAGACAGAGAGAGAGAGAGAGAGTTTGTGGCTGTGCGAGTTCCTTCGTTCGTGACGGTGAATCGGTGACTCTGTTCATGACGGTGGCTTGGAGCTTGAGAAGACGGTGAATAGTACGTTGCAGGTTATCTACCAATTTTCAATTGCAAGGGTTTTGTGCTGAGAAAATATGTGCGCGTGTTTTAACTTTTAAGTATAACAATTGAGAGCATGTGTATTTTTATATTTTTTTCTTGTAAATTTAGAGATAACTAAGTGAGAATGAAATCATGTATATTAGTATAAATGTTCACAGACCAAAGAAAAAAACAAATTAATATAAAATGGTTATAAATAATTAAATATAGTGATGTTTTTTATGGGTCTATAATTATTGACAACTAAGCCGTGAGTAATAATTTTAAAAAATTCACAAAAAGTTGTTAATTTTATTGATGGTTTAGTTGTGGATAAGTCGTCGGTAATTTTAAAATTACCCACGGTCATGTGGTTGTGGGTAATTATTTGTGGGTAATGAGAGGATTTCTTGTAGTGATATATGAGATGATTGTATTAAAATTTACCCATTTAAAAAATAAAAATTAACAATCAAAATGTTTAGGATGTTCGGCGGTTAGAGATTGACCGCTAAGTCCAACATGTTATTCAATTACCATCACATGATCCCTTGACGGTCCTACGGGCCTTAGCTACTTTACCGGCCTTTATTTCGGTTACTCATATCGTTTCCAAATAGGACAAGAAAAATCCATAGTCGATTACCATATTACTCCCAACCATTGTGATAAGACAACACCGATAAAAATAATATGAGTAACCGATAACGGAGCTTAAATGCATTGTTAATTTCCTATAACAATAAATGATAAAGATAGAGTGCACGACAAAATTTGTAGTATAAATTGCACGACTGAATATTTTCAACTATTTTATTTGTCTCTTTTGTTTGATTTGAATTAAAATGATTCTTTATGGTGATTCTGCTACAAATTAATACCACCTCATGATTTATTTTGCTAGTAAATAATGCTTTGATACGTGTAAGAGTTTGATATTTGATCTTCATTACATTGCTTCAGACTACAACTAATGATGGCGACGGTGGGATAACAACAGTATTTAGTTTGTTCTTTATTTTTAATCGGATAAACTAGCAGGAAGCCTATCAAATATGTAAATTGTGTGAAATTTGTGTTGGTCGTGCAATGTCGTGAAAAGAGTGTGTCGTGCTATATAGCATCACTCAACAATAAAACTGTATCGTTAATTTCTGGTTTATGATTAATTCTAGACCATAATATTAATACCTTTCACTCATTCTAAATTTTTTGAATACATAATGGGTGTTAGACACGTGATGGGAACGGGTACCTATCTTGGAATGCCGTCCATGGTGGGTAGGAGTAAGAAGGCAACTTTTTCATATATCAAAGATCGGATATGGAGGAAAATAAACTCGTGGAGGAGTCGGTCACTCTCTAGAGCTGGTAAAGAAGTCATGATAAAATCAGTTCTCCAAGCAATACCATCTTATGTTATGAGTATATATATATTCCCGGATGCCATTGTGAATGATATTGAGAAAATGCTTAATTCCTTTTGGTGGGGTGGGGGAAATAATAATAACAATAAGGGTATCAGGTGGTTGGCGTGGGAGAGATTAACATGTGCTAAGGAGGAAGGAGGGTTAGGATTCCGGGACTTTAAGTCATTCAATATGGCGTTGGTGGCAAAACAAGGGTGGAAAATTATGACGAACCCGGAGTCGTTAGTAGCAAAGATCTTCAAAGCAAGGTATTTCCCACACTCATCTTTTCTAGAAGCTAATCATGGGTCTAACCCAAGTTATGTGTGGAGAAGTTTATGGAAATCTTGCAATGTACTCAAACTCGGATGTAGGTGGATTGTAGGTGATGGAAGGAAAATTAAGGTAATGAAGGACCCATGGCTGAGGGATACAGGAAGTGGGTGGATGAGTGCACCGCAACCCCAAACTGTATATAAGCTTACTGTGAGTGATCTGATGATTGAAGGGACGAAACATTGGGACACTTTTAGAATTTTACAATTATTTTCTTTTGATGTGGCAGACAAAATATTAGCAGTCCCACTGCTTTCGGAGGTGAGGGAGGACCGGATGGTGTGGAAAGAGGAGGAAAATGGGGACTATACGGTAAGATCGGGGTATAAGTTACTGATGCGGGAAAAAGTAGGGAGACGATATGGAGTAACAGGAAGTTGGAAGAATCTTTGGAAAATCCGAGCACCACCGAAGGCAAAACATCTTCTTTGGCGCATTTGCCGCGAGTGTCTCCCGACAAGATCACAATTGCCGCAACACCATGTGCAGTGCCCAATAAATTGCGAGTTGTGTAATAATGCAGACGAGGATGCTTGGCATGCACTGTTTGATTGCGCGGAAGTCAAGAGTAGCTGGGCTGTTGCGGGATTGAACACTGTAATAACAACAAGGTTGCAGAGTTGTGCTTCTGTCAAAGAAGTTATTATGGACATATGCAGTAATGAGTCAAAGGAAATTGCAGGGAGAGTGGCAGTCTTGATATGGGGAATATGGAATAACAGAAACCAGTGGTTATGGAATGATGAAAGAAAAGATGAAACACAGCTGGGGGCACAAGCTATGCACTTATGGAATGAATGGTATCGAGCTCAATGCTTTAATAACAGTACTGCAACTGATGAACAGTTCCAGCAGCAAAATCCTTGGAGTCCTCCGAGGCATGGATGGTTAAAATGCAACGTTGACGCCGGAACACACAACGCCAGAAGAATTATAAGCGGAGGATGGTGTATTCGAAACGACGGCGGACAGTTCATACGGGCAGGTACAAACTGGGTAAGAGGAGCTTATACTATACTCGAGGCTGAGGCATTAGCGCTATTGGAGGCTATGAAGTCAGTCTGTGAAATGAACCTGCAGCAAGTTATCTTCGAAAGTGATGCACTGATTGTAGTTGAAGCCATAAACTCAAGTCATGTAGGTGTGTCTGTCTTTAGTTCAATTATTTATAGTATTAAGAGGTTGTTGTTGTTAAATACCAGTTTTGAGGTGAAGTTTGTAAAGCGGCAAGCAAATTTGGTTGCTCATAAATTAGCTAGGGCGGCCAATTCATGGGCTAGTCGCAGTGTTTTCTATTCGATTCCTCCTTGTATTGAAAATCAGTTGATAAATGAAATGAGTTAAATTGGTGTTTGTCAAAAAAATAAATAATTGCATAACAAAGGAACAACTCATAAATTAAAATAAAGTCATCATATATCTTGTAGAAATATTACAAATCAATGTGTGAATCAAATTTAATAATTAGATGACATAATCATTGCTTATCCATCAACATCAATCTCTATTTATTTATTATGTAGTATCATCAATAACTACATAGAGATAATGACTTAGTCTAATTATATTTTGACTTTTTGCTAAGGCATAGATGGTATGTGTTATATTGACTCAAGCACTAGAGCAAAACCTTGGTGTAGCTGGAGCAGAATGCAAACCAAAGCACTTAATTTCATTACTGCTTTTAGCTTCTGGTTTCACTCTTACCTTTTCACTCATCCACCCATTTTTTCAGCCTATTAATCAACTTTTTCTTTTTGGAACAAGAAGGATCACCATGAAAATTTGAACCAATGCAAGATACATTTTGATGATCTAAAAAGGAACAATGCAATTCATGCTTCATTAACTCTTGCCTTAAACAAACATTAATCTCCCTCAAGTGAATAAGTTCTTCAACTTCAATTTCATGTTCCTTCTTAACATGCTCCAATTCATTTAGAATCTTGTTGTAATCTTCCTTCATAACATCTTTTGATTCAATCTGCAAATAATATTTCAAAGGTTTTTTATGTGACTCTTCTTTACATGCATATTCTTCTGATTTCTCAAGCTTCTTCAAAATTTCATTCTTCTCATCTTGAAAAATATCCAAAGCCCTTTTAAGCTCTTTAATTTCATCTTCTAACTTATGAATCACACTAGCCCTTTTTTGCAATTCATCATGGTTTCTCAAGATTTCTTCTTCTCCCTCTTTGATCATCAAACTTTGTTCCTTCATCAAAAGAGATTGACTCTTTGATTTCTTAAGTAACTTCTGAACTTTCTTTTGAAGCAACCTATTCTCTGATTTCCAATACTCAAGTTTTTCAATAATCTTAAGATATTGAACTACAAAACTCTCCAACCTTATTGTTTCTGTCTCTATGAATGAAATCTCTCTATCAAAGAACTCGACGCGAGACATTTCGAGTAATAACATGTTTTTGATTTCCATAAGCATAGATTCTCTCTCTTTCATTTCACAATATTTATCAAATTGTAAAGTTAAGGCTAATTCTCTCATTTGCATACCTTCAATCTTGCTTCTTAAGCAAGTAATCTCTTGTTCCAAATCAAAGCTTTCAGAAAGAACACTACTATCAATAGAGGTATCATGTTCTTCTTCATCTTTTTCTTCTTCATCTTCCATAGAAGAAAAGTTGTCAAAATTTTCTTCATGTCTAGTTCCATCATGAGAATTGATTTCAGGGGTATGAGAGTAATTTTCTGAAAAGGAAGAAACTTTTGATAAGCTTTTCTTTGTTATGATCCATGCATAGATCAAACCAGCCAAAGAAACAGCTAAAGGAACACCAGCTTTTAGGATTATAGGTTTAAGGTTCTCTGCTTTAAGTGTTGTGTTTTCCATCCAAAAGAAAAGAAGAAAATTTCAGCTTATTTGGTTATAGACTTTTTTTTTTTTCTATGATCAGAATTTGATTGAAAATTTAACAAGGTGTTTTTTATGCTATATATAAAAGGATTAAAAATGTTGCATTGTTTAATGTTTGTGTACATAGTTTTCCTTTGTTTAGAGGAACATTGATATGTGGCTTTTTGACTACTCCAAAAGTCTTTCCACGCTACCATTCCTCGTGCTCTAAGGAATCTGATTCCTTTCTGAAATAATCAATTCCATTAGCTAGGAAAATTAATGTTTTTCAAGTTGGGCTTCTTTTCTTCAATGGGGTACGTGTGATCATATAAGTCATACAATATATTCTCCAAATAATCAAACATGGTCTCAATTTAAAGCAAAAGTAACCAACCTATAAAAATTTAGTGTATTTTTTTAAGTAAAGTAAATGCGGTTCATATAGTGTATTTAATTAGTGTATTTTCTATCGTAGGACGGAGTTCGAATTCAAATTTTTTTTTTTTTTTAATAATTAGTGTGGATCCGCCTCTGACTCAAAAAGAAAAAAAGAAAAAAATGTATAGTTCATACTATCAGGGGCGGAGAGTTGATCTTGTTTGGTAGTGTTTCTCTTCCGTTCTAGTCAATGGGAAGGAGGTTTTTACCTGCAAATGCTTCGACGCTAAGTCAACAAGAGTGTGAAGTAAAAGTTTTCAGTGAGTAAGAATAATGTACTTGACTCCTCTGAGGAGTGGAGTATAAATAGCCCTCAGCATTGAGTCAAGACCGTTGATGGGCGCATTAAGGCCATCAATGGCTGTCGGAAAACGGCTGGAGAGTCATGATGAGAAATTAATGTTCATCATCCGATATCGAGCGTTACAAATCACGAGGCAAATCGTACGCTTACTTTTTGGTCAATTGTCTTTGGGTTGCTCGTCTTTGGCCCGTGCTCGACGGCCCATGAGGAGGATCTCCTCAGCGATTGGGCCTTAGGCCCAATCCAGAACATAATTAATAGTTTAGAAGTGAAAAAATTTAGGATTCAAACCTATGTTGTATACAGTGGCGGATCTAGGACCCTGAATCATGGTGCAAACAATTTAACTTGGTTGATATTTATTTTATATATTTAAGACTTAAATGCACTTTTGATATTCCTATTTTGATATTTCACCTTATTTTAAAACTCAACTTTTTGGTCGCTTATTTTAAAAGTCAATATTTTATGAATTTAATTTATATACACCGTCAGTGTAAAATTATTTTACACATGCGTCCAATAATATATCGACACATCATGTATGGTAATTAAAAATGCATGATGTGTCACATTCATTAAATGATGTGTCACATTCATTAAATAATGTGGCAACACATCATTGAATATATGTGCAAAAAAAATTTACACCGACAATGCACAACAATTAAACTCTATTTTTATTAGTCCCCTCTCATTTTATTGACGTGGCACCGTAATGTGGCAATGATGAATAGACAAGAAAAAAAAATTCATGTCATTATGACATTTCTTTATCATTTAAAACTGAAACAAACAAATATCATTTCATTTAAAATAAAACAATTGAAATAAAACAAAATCCAAAAACAGATTATTCATTTAACTCCAAAATTATACTATGAACCCACATCAATCTTCATCATCATCATCAAGATTAGGATTCTTCAATCTGCATCTTCGTTTTGAATGTGTATGTTTTACTTTTAATCTTTTTTATATAGAAATTTTTAATTTGTACCAAAAAAAAATCTTTATTAAGGTGTTAAGGTATATTAAAAGTAAATAAATGAGATGGAAATCAATAAAATTACAAGGAGAATGGTTAATCCAACACATCAATGCTTGCTTAGTGCCAAATCATCATTTACGGTGCCACCTACGTTAAAATGAGAGGGACTAAAAAAATGTTGGCTTTTAAAATATGGAGACTAAAAAGTTGAATTTTAAAATAGGGAAACCAAAAATTAAAAAAAAATTGTCAAAAAAAAAGTTAAAAAAATTTAAAATAGGAGGATAAAAAATGCATTTAAACCTATATTTAAAGATACGAGTATTAAAATAATAAATTATTACTATACTAAAAAATATGACGAGTATATATTAAATATTTATCCAATCCATATGAATGATAGATATATAGTAGAAAAAAATAATAAATTTTCTAACTTTTAGTTTTTCCTTTGTTGCAATTAATTGTCCAAAAGCATGA
Organism: Trifolium subterraneum; assembly: GCA_951799995.1. Lineage (NCBI taxonomy): Eukaryota > Viridiplantae > Streptophyta > Magnoliopsida > Fabales > Fabaceae > Trifolium > Trifolium subterraneum. Next base: position 35,874,736 of record OX637463.1, read on the forward strand.
AACAAAAAAAATCAAGTTAGTGATAATCTGTTAGATAAAAGTAACATTATAAGGCCAAAACCCATAATAACACAAGATACATATACATAAGTGAACTTTTCTCTTTAACACCTGCCATGCTGATTTTGCTCTCATAATTTTTGAAAAACGTTTTCCAAAATTCATTTTTTTTCCTTTTCAAAATAGACTTAAATGTAGTTTTAAGATCTATGTTTTTCATTCACATTTTAGTGTTTCAGATTCTATTTTCTAAAACGTTAACTATTTCGAAAAACGTTTTCGGAAAAATCAAATATTTTGGAACGAAGAATCCGAAATTGCTTTGAAAAATATTTTCCAAAGTGATTTTTGGAAAACGTTTTCCGAAATCCTGTTATATGTGATCAGAACTGCAAATTTGTTGTTCTAACCTGATTTGTCATCAGTCTCGATCATTTTTTAGTCAAAATGTTTATCAAACTTTATCTCTATCTTTCGCAAGCTTCTCACATGTTCGTTATTTTGTTTAATTAATTTAGGCTTGCTGCAAAACATCATGCTCGTCTGCAAGTGTACATAACTCACATCCATCAACACAATTATATTTTGGATTATGTTTGGATACTGATTAGTGTTAAAAACGGGATAAAAAATGACTGAGATTGATGAACATTAGATTATGAATAAAAGTTAACTTACATACAACCAGGGGCGGATCATACACACTTGAGGGTGTGCAACTGCACACCTCTTGACATATGAAATTAACACATACAATCCAAAAAAATTGTATTTTGCACACCCTCTTTCTTTGAATTTTTTTTGTATTTTGCGCACCTAGGAAACATAGATGTACATATATGTATTTTTCTCCTTTTTTCTTTCTTTTTTTAAAAAATTCAATTAATCTATTAAGAGGGGTTTGTTCTAATGGAATAGGGTAATCTCTTAGGGAGCTTCTATGGTGCAGTCCACTTTTGGACTGTTTTGGTGCAGTCATTTTATTGACCAATAGAATATCAATTAATTTCACATCAGCGCGAGTCTATGGTGAACCTTATAAATTTTTTATTTATTACACATCAGTCCCTCATTTGTTTATTTGACAAACATCAGTCCTATGATGCATGGGTACTCCGTTTTAGATAGAGTACCGGTACGCGTATGGTACTCCCCCGGTACGCACCGACGCCGTACCTAGGTTTTTTTTTTGTTTTTTGTAATGGGTACACGAGTGGTACATCTGTGGTACGCGCGTGGTACACCAATCCAAAAAAACACTATTTTTTTTTCTTTAATTTGTTGTTTTATATAAATATTTAGGTTTTTTATTTTTGTATAATATAAAAGTAGCACCTACTGCTAAAAAACAATAAAAAAACAGCCATCGGAATTATTCACTCATTCATTAAAAATGAATAGACTAAATTCAAAGAGAATTGAAGATCTAGTTTTTTTATTCATACAAATCTTCGTATTCTCTCGAGAAAGAGAAATAGTAATACTTATAATGAAATAACAACAAAAATGTGGAATATTCGTAGAGATGAATGAGATTTATTTAATATATAATTGATATTTTTGAAATTGCTAGTCTTTCTCACGATAAACCTAAACTAGAGGCCGCTCTTTTTAGTGATGATGGAGGTGGAAACAATTGACTCTTTTTGAGCTAATTGCTTTTTAATTTCATATTTTGATGTTTTTGAACAATTTGAATTACTTTTAAATTGTGGTGTGATATTTTTTATGTTTAATTATTTATTTTAACAATATAATTCTATTATTTGATTTATATAATTGTATTTAAAAAAAAAAATTATAGGGACGTACCCATACCTTAGTTTTTCTAAAAATGATGTACCCCGTACCAGTACCGGTATCGGATACCGGTACCGTACCCGCACCCGGGAAACATATAGCATCAGTCCCTCATTTACCATCAGTCCCTCGTTTACAAATTAAAAAGTTAGAACTAATTTTTTTATTTTTTTTTAGATAATTTCCTCTCCTTTTATATATATATAAAAAATAATTACACATTAACAAAAGGTAGACGGGCAACAAGCTGCACCGCTAATCCTTTTTGAATAGCAAAACCTAATCTTTGAAAAACTACATCCCTAGACCTAGGCGTCACGACATTACAATGCATAACCTTTTGAACTCTTTTCAAAAGGTTTACAGCCTCTACTGCTAGAAATCCAAAAGTGTCGAAAGCAAAAGGTATAAAAACGTGTTGATTGTCAGAACATGCTTTCTCATGTTTTGCCATTTTGCTTGAAGCAGCTTTGAGGGCTGCCCGTCCCACGGTAAAATCACCAACCCCTAGTCCCACAAGTGGGGAAACTCCAGTCAAATCTACACAAGCATGCTTCCCACCTACCCATCCAAACACTAGAACATCCGCTGGCTGAAGTGTCGATCTCGCTTCTTGTGGGTCAGTCAAGAAGTTCACCGGTGCCTCTTTCTTAACAGAGATTCCCGCACGCTTAAAAATATCAAAAAGCACATCTCTGACCAAGTCATGCCTGTATTTGAAGTCGGGAAGCTCCCTACAATGAACTGCATGCTCCCCAAAAATGTCGAGACATGCTTTACGACAAACAGGACAAATCTCATCCTTGGGAAATATTGGAATCATGAGGCGGTACTTAAGGATGGTACGATACTCAACCGGTGACATGTGTTGGCTTAACCCATCGATGGGGATAGTGAGGAGAAAGTCTTGAGCATGTGCCGCTTTTAAACACCCAAAAACTGCTTTTTGCCTAGTAGTCATGTTAAAATCAACTTCCATGTCTTGAACAATTTTACCAAAAAGAACACTCGCCAAAACATGTTGGGCTTTAGGGGGACGGTGTCCTTAATAGCAAAATTGCTAAAGTCATAAGTCGGAATCTTATCCCGAATACCGTCCAAAGCATTGTCAAAATTCAAGTCCATACCACATCCTCCACTGTCTCTCAATATATGATCTTGCAAAATCCAAGATTTGGCCCTAGAAGCCACAAAAGCATATGAGGTGGCCTCTACTGCTGAATATAACCCTAACCCCCCAAACTTAATGGGTAAAGAAGCAATCCTCCATTGGAGGTCTCCAAAGAATGAACCCCCTCCAACCACAATGTTTTCAATCGCCACTCTCAACTCTTTATCAAACAAAGCAGCTGCCTCCTTCATGTAAATTGGTTGGCACGTCCTGAGGCCGAAAAAAAGTTTGGCGATACCCATGCATGACCGAAGTAGAAGAAGCTCACTATGTGGATCTCTAAACTTAGGAAGAAGATGCATTAGCTCAACTGCTCTGACAGCTCTCTTCATGGCCACCTCCTCAATAAAACCTCTATCTCGACTAACAGCGCCTCCGACCAATTTTACCCCAGACACGGGCCTCCCAATGTCCGAAGGGAACAACCCCTTACGAAGTTTGCTTCCATCCCAAGAAGGCCAAAAAACCTCTGTTTTCCGAATATTCAAAAGAAGGCCCAATCCTGGACCTGTCTCTCTAATGATATCAAGGGATTTAGCCACTTCCTCGGAATCCCCTATGATAGTCCCATCATCAAGATACCAAGCATGAAAAAGGAGCTTGCAGTTGTCTCTGATCTTATGAATGAGAGGGTGTAGCACAAGAGCAAAAAGAAGGGGTCCCAACGGGTCACCTTGTTGCACTCTAGTGGCTGCCATAATATGATCATCCCCAAGGTATAACCTCGCTGCTTGACCATAAAGAAACTCAACCCACAAGGAAATAGATGGACATCTCAGCCTCACCTCTTGTAGCAGTGCCGACCTATCAACCATGTTGAAAGCATTCGAGAAGTCCACTGTGAGCATAGCCAAAGAACCATCCTCATGTCGCTGGCTTAGCACCCTGTTGGCACTGTGCAAAACAGCCTCTGCACCGCTTGATATTCCAACCCCAAATTGAAAATCATTGAGATATTTAGCTATATCCTTTCCGACTCCTTTCATAGCGATCTTGGATACTAAAAGCCTCCAAATAGTACCTACTGCAATAAGTCGTATCCCACCATCAGGCTTTAGTAACGGGGTCAAGGGTGCAGAAGCTACAAACTCTGATAGACTACTTGGACATCTCCCTCCAAGCCATAAGTTAACCACTAGGGTGATAGCATCTAAAAGGTCTCTTGCCACCGGAGAACCTTCTCCACACATCGCATCCAATAAGTGTTGGGCACGCAACCCATCTCTACCGCAAGATGTCCCTTTAGGGAACGATTGAATGCACTTGAGAACAGTGTCAACTTCAACCACAAGGGGAGCTTCAATAAACCTGGTGGTTGGTGCAGAGGGAGGTGGCATGTACGGGTGTTTTTCCTCCAAGATTTTCAAGGTGTCTTCATTATAGGGGGTCACTCCGGATGATCCTAACACCTTCACGGCAGCTGTGAAGTGTCCATCTGCAACTTTACGAAGACATTGCTTGATGTTAGTGTTCATCTTAGAATTCTCCTCCTCAATATTCTCTCTTCCAGAACCTAGACCCGCATGTCCATAATTATCCAACACGCTATGAACTAATTTGGCAAGACCATCCGGTTCTCTCCAAGTAGCCAAACACCCCAAAACGTGATGTTGTTGTAAGGACTTCCTATTCCCAGACCTGCGATCTCGCCTATTCTGAGGCTTCACCACATGCAAAGTGCACCGAGGAAGAAGTAACAATTGAACCCAAGCACTTACAGAACTAGGCGCAGCAACCACCTTATAAAGACATTCTTTCAAAGCCTTTACTCCCATCCCTACCATCCGAGCAACAATGGAACTCCCGTAGGGGACAATGAAAACCTCCTATTTGAGTGGAACCCATTGGACAATGCAAAGTTGTGCCTCACTACTACAAAAGCAAGATTAGTTATGACCGAATGCAAAAACATAGAGTTTCAAGAAAGACCATTTTGTGGAAATGAAGAGGTTGGAATGAGAAGAGGGAAAAAAGTGAGGTTAGTGAAGAAAGGGAAAATGAAAAAGAAGGTTTTCACAAATTCAAATAGTTTTAAAACAAAGACATTTGGTTGAAGAATTTTAACAAACACATTGTGGGCATAAAAGGACAACACCAAAGCCAATCACAATGGTAACAAGTTGAAACCCAAATCAAAACCAAAACAAACAAGAAGATATCAAAATATATATTATAATTTTAATAAAAATAAAAACAAGAGAAGAAAAAGTATCCATTGCTGCCAGAAATTCATCCAAAAAATCTTAATCTCATAAGATTTCAAACTCAAGATCCATTGCTATCATAAAACTTAATCTCGTCAGTTGTGGCATATGCGGCGGTGGCAGATCTCGTTTTCAAGTTTTAGAAATTTTAATTTTAGGTTTTTTGTTTTAGACGATTTGAATCAAAATTAAAATCACAACTGTATTGAAAATGGTTTTTGTGATGTTTCTGGGTAATTAATTGTTACTTTCGACATCTAAATGGACTTGAAACTGTCGGGTCTAAAGCTAGAGTCGCGGATCTGAAACGGGTCGAAGTGACCCGGCTGAAGGTTGAAGATGAAGAGTTATGTAATTTAATATATTTTTATCAACTCTTCTTAATAAATATCACATAACGCATTTTTCAACACAACTTATTCATGTGTCCTGGCGGTTGAGTACTTGGTTGCTTACTACCACGGCGTGGTATCAAATCCCGCTGGGAACTTTTTGGTGAATTATTATAGTATATTTTTCTAAAACAGCCTTGAAAATACAGAAAAACAAAAAAAAATAATTTAAGTTTCTACTTTAACAGGGCTCAAACCTACAATCTCTGGGCAATAGAGGACTATTTAAGTATTTAACCACTAGGCTATGCTAAACTTATCTTATATAATATTGTTAAAATATGGTTACAAAACTTATTAGTTGTACGGGTCATTGCCTTTAATTTGATATTTAAGTTTATTACTGTTTTTTTTTTTTTTTTTTTTTTTTTTGATCTTCAAAATGGTTCTCTCTTTTATATATATATAAAAAAATAATTACACATTAACAAAAGGTAGTCGGGCAACAAGTTGCGCCGCTAATCCTTTTTGAATAGCAAAACCTAATCTTTGAAAAACTACATCCCTAGACCTAGGCGTCATGACAATACAATGCATAACCTTTTGAACTCTTTTCAAAAGGTTTACAGCCTCTGGTGCTAGAAATCCAAAGGTGTCGAAAGCAAAAGGTATAAAAACGTGTTGATTGTCAGAACATGCTTTCTCATGTTTTGCCATTTTGCTTGAAGCAGCTTTGAGGGCTGCCCGTCCCACGGTAAAATCACCAACCCCTAGTCCCACAAGTGGGGAAACTCCAGTCAAATCTACACAAGCATGCTTCCCACCTACCCATCCAAACACTAGAACATCCGCTGGCCGAAGTGTCGATCTCGCTTCTTGTGGGTCAGTCAAGAAGTTCACTGGTGCCTCTTTCTTAACAGAGATTCCCGCACGCTTAAAAATATCAAAAAGCACATCTCTGACCAAGTCATGCCTGTATTTGAAGCCGGGAAGCTCCCTACAATGAACTGCATGCTCCCAGAAAATGTCGAGACATGCTTTACGACAAACAGGACAAATCTCATCCTTGGGAAATATTGGAATCATGAGGCGGTACTTAAGGATGGTACGATACTCAACCGGTGACATGTGTTGGCTTAACCCATCGATGGGGATAGTGAGGAGAAAGTCTTGAGCATGTGCCGCTTTTAAACACCCAAAAACTGCTTTTTGCCTGGTAGTCATGTTAAAATCAACTTCCATGTCCTGAACAATTTTACCAAAAAGAACACTCGCCAAAACATGTTGGGCTTTAGGGGGGACGGTGTCCTTAATAGCAAAATTGCTAAAGTCATAAGTCGGAATCTTATCCCGAATACCGTCCAAAGCATTGTCAAAATCCAAGTCCATACCACATCCTCCACTGTCTCTCAATATATGATCTTGCAAAATCCAAGATTGGGCCCTAGAAGCCACAAAAGCATATGAGGTGGCCTCTAATGCTGAATATAATCCTAACCCCCCAAACTTAATGGGTAAAGAAGCAATCCTCCATTGGAGGTCTCCAAAGAATGAACCCCCTCCAACCACGATGTTTTCAATCGCCACTCTCAACTCTTTATCAAACAAAGCAGCTGCCTCCTTCATGTAAATTGGTTGGCACGTCCTGAGGCCGAAAAAAAGTTTGGCGATACCCATGCATGACCGAAGTAGAAGAAGCTCACTCTGTGGATCTCTTAACTTAGGAAGAAGATGCATTAGCTCAACTGCTCTGACAGCTCTCTTCATGGCCACCTCCTCAATAAAACCCCTATCTCGACTAACAGCACCTCCGAGCAATTTTACCCCAGACACAGGCCTCCCAATGTCTGAAGGGAACAACCCCTTACGAAGTTTGCTTCCATCACAAGAAGGCCAAAAAACCTCTGTTTTCCGAATATTCAAAAGAAGGCCCAATCCTGGACCTGTCTCTCTAATGATATATATCAAGGGATTTAGCCACTTCCTCGGAATCCCCTATGATAGTCCCATCATCAAGATACCAAGCATGAAAAAGGAGCTTGCAGTTGTCTCTGATCTTATGAATGAGAGGGTGTAGCACAAGAGCAAAAAGAAGGGGTCCCAACGGGTCACCTTGTTGCACTCCAGTGGCTGCCATAATATGACCATCCCCAAGGTATAACCTCGCTGCCTGACCATAAAGAAACTCAACCCACAAGGAAATAGATGGACATCTCAACCTCACCTCTTGTAGCAGTGCCGACCTATCAACCATGTTGAAAGCATTCGAGAAGTCCACTGTGAGCATAGCCAAAGAACCATCCTCATGTCGCTGGCTTAGCACCCTGTTGGCACTGTGCAAAACAGCCTCTGCACCGCTTGATATTCCAACCCCAAATTGAAAATCATTGAGATATTTAGCCATATCCTTTCCGACTCCTTTCATAGCGATCTTGGATACTAAACGCCTCCAAATAGTACCTACTGCAATAGGTCGTATCCCACCATCAGGCTTTAGTAACGGGGTCAAGGGTGCAGAAGCTACAAACTCTGATAGACTACTTGGACATCTCCCTCCAAGCCATAAGTTAACCACTAGGGTGATAGCATCTAAAAGGTCTCTTGCCACCGGAGAACCTTCTCCACACATCGCATCCAATAAGTGTTGGGCACGCAACCCATCTCTACCGCAAGATGTCCCTTTAGGGAACGATTGAATGCACTTGAGAACAGTGTCAACTTCAACCACAAGGGGAGCTTCAATAAACCTGGTGGTTGGTGCAGAGGGAGGTGGCATGTACGGGTGTTTTTCCTCCAAGATTTTCAAGGTGTCTTCATTATAGGGGGCCACTCCGGATGATCCTAACACCTTCACGGCAGCTGTGAAGTGTCCATCTGCAACTTTACGAAGACATTGCTTGATGTTAGTGTTCATCTTAGAATTCTCCTCCTCAATATTCTCTCTTCCAGAACCTAGACCCGCATGTCCATAATTATCCAACACGCTGTGAACTAATTTGGCAAGACCATCCGGTTCTCTCCAAGTAGCCAAACACCCCAAAACGTGATGTTGTTGTGAGGACTTCCTATTCCCAGACCTGCGATCTCGCCTATTCTGCGGCTTCACCACATGCAAAGTGCACCGAGGAAGAAGTAACAATTGAACCCAATCACTTACAGAACTAGGCGCAGCAACCACCTTATAAAGACATTCTTTCAAAGCCTGAGAGAACGCAAGGCGACAACTATGAGGTATACTCTTCACCGTTAAGATAGGTACTTGGAGAATTCTCTCTAAAAGACTGGCATCCAAAACAAATCCATCTCTAACATCAAAAATATCGGAGTCATTTGTAGATGGTTTTAAAATACCTACTATGTGGCTCTCAACCTCTCCTGCCGTAAGAGTAACCCGAATCAAATCATCGGAATGATGACATGATCGACTCAAGGCATGGATACTCATGCACTTCCCACACAACCATTTCCCAAGCCTTCTAAGAGACTCTTCTACCGCCAAAAATAAACTCAAATCATTCTCAATAGCTGCTCGTATCGTACTTTTCCGCCCGTCATCACATAGGTGATGTATCTTAAAATGAGCCCCCAAGTGAGTAAAGCCTTTACTCCCATCCCTACCATCCGAGCAACAATGGAACTCCCGTAGGGGACAATGAAAACCTCCTATTTGAGTGGAACCCATTGGACAATGCAAAATTGTGCCTCACTACTACAAAAGCAAGATTAGTTATGACCGAATGCAAAAACAAAGAGTTTCAAGAAAGACCATTTTGTGGAAATGAAGAGGTTGGAATGAGAAGAGGGAAAAAAGTGAGGTTAGTGAAGAAGGGGAAAATGAAAAAGAAGGTTTTCACAAATTCAAAGAGCTTTAAAACAAAGACATTTGGTTGAGGAAAATTAGAAATTTTCCTAAAACGCTAAATAATGGTTCTGTGTATATTTTTTATAAAAAAATTAGAAATTTGATACTAATTAACTTTATTGTATTATTATTATTATTATTATTATTATTATTATTATTATTATTATTAGTTTGTACGATATTTCTTATATTATAAGTTTGTTCCGTTTTGGTATTCTTAACTCTAATTTTTTTCCTCTCATTTTACTCTAACATTAATTCAAATAAAATGTAAAAAATACCTCACCAAGAATCGAACCCACAACTTTTAACTCACTATGTTAAATTTTTTTATTGACTATTTTATTCTTTGTTTTTGTTGATAGAGTTGACTAGTTTATTCTTATTTCTATATTCCTATGATATATTTTATTCTTTAAGTATATAATATTTTTATTGTATTTATCTTATATTTTTTTTATAAAAAAAAAAGTGAAATTGTTGAGTTGATCGTATATTGGTATTCATGTATTTTTTATTGTTCTCTATTTTGTTTCTATTTTTAAGCATATTCTTTAAGTACATCATATTTTTATTGTATTTGTCTTATATTCAGTAGAACCGTATAATCTTTGGTCAATTACTAGGGTCAGTAGATTTTAAGTTGAACTGAAGTATAATTTTAAGTCTAATTATACTTTATTTTTAAATTTCAAGTTATTTTTATAATTTTTAGGTCATTAACTTCAATCGGAGTAAAACGCTCAGTCAAATTATACTTTATTTTTAAGTCTAATATTGCTTTAGTTGAACAAGAGTATAATATTCAATTAAATTATACTTTATTTTTAAATTTTACTTTCGTTATATTATTTTTAGGTCATTAACTTCAAATGTAGTATAACCATCAGACAAAGAATAAATTAATAATGCTTCAGTAAAACAAGAGTATAATCATCAGCAAAAAGTTATGGTTAATAGTATTTTGGTTGAACCGGAGTATAATCTTAAGGAAAATTATACTTTATTTATAAACTTTAATTTAAATAATTTTTAAAAAAAAAATGCATCTACTTCTGATATAATAAAATTGATTACCACCAAAAATAAAATTGATTGCCATCAAATATTAACTAAAGATTATACTCTGGTTCTATTAAAGTACAGTTAACCAAAGTCCTTGTCTTAAGATTATACTCTATTCAACGGAAGCACTATTAACCCTAATCTTTGACTCAATGTTATACTCGGTTTTAAAATATTATTTAGTTTTCCAAATATATAGCATTAATTAGTTTTATTGAAAAAATAAGAGTAATTGACAAATGGTACAATTGACAAATTATATTCTTAAAACACTAAATAGATAGTTAATTAGAAACGCTAAATCTGACCAAACTGAACAATTTTAAAAAAAACGGAAGGAGTATTTGTCAATTATTTGCACCTCATTGTTGATTTTATGCAATTATCTAATGTTATTATAAAATCAAAATGATAAAATTTTAAAACTCATAGGTGTTTAAAAACTACCAACAATAATGTAAGATTCTTATAAATTATTTGTTAATTTTTTATGCAAGAATGCTTGAAAATATTTGCAGCGCAATCGTTGCAAAATATATACGAAACCATTACCTGAGACGAATACATTAAAAATTGGATAAATTCTCATTGATAATTATAATCCAAATTATTCATTTAATAAGTTCTACAAAAAACAACACAATAGTTTCACTTATATTTTAACAATATTATATAATAATTTTTAAAATATTTTATTCTAAATAATTCCTTTACCATAAAATAATGACAAATTTAAATATTAAATAAAAGTCAAATGAGTCGTGTGAATGCACCGGTCTTTAAACTAGTAATAATATAATAAAATTTATTCCCATCAAATTTATTAATTTATCCTTTTTAGTTTTAACCACATTCCAAGTTTTATATCTTTCATTGTAATTTCACTGAAAAATATATAAAATAATATTGAAATAATATAAGATAAATACAATAATAAAAAAAGGATATGCTTAAAAATAGGAATAAAACAAATATAGAAAAAAAAAATAGAACAATCTATACCCATAAAAATAGGAACAAAGAGATAAATACGATCAACTCAACAAAGAAACGTTATATTCTTAAAAAAAAGAACAAAATAGTCTTCTTATAAAAAAAATAGTCAATTCAATATAAAAAATAAAATAAAATAGTCAATAAAAAGGTTATAGAAAAATAAGATGAATACATATAAAAATAGAAATAGAAACCCTTATTCAAAGACTAGAGTTAACGATGCTTTAGTTGAACCAAAAAATTATCCTCAATAAATAGTCTCGAGTTACTAGTGCATAAGTCAAATTATATTTTATTTTTAAATTGTACTTTATTTATATAATTTATAAGTCATTAACTTCAACCGGAGTATAACCCTCTATCTTTTTCAAAAAATATAAAAATTTGGCAAAAAATAAAAAATAAAACTCTGAGTCAAAAACCTGAGTTAATAGTTTTAAAATAATTTTACTTAATTGTCAAATAAAAATAATAGTTTTATTTAATTAAAGATAGTGGCTACTCTTTAATCAATTAAAATTATATAAATCAAATTGACATTTAATTCGGAATAATTAAATTTAGCAAGCAATTAATTGTAATCCTTACATTAATATAATTAAATGACAAATATTAAGAATTTAATTTATATGTACCGTCAGTGTAAAGTTATTTTACACATGCGTCCAATAATATATCGACACATCATGTATGATAATTAAAAATAGATGATGTGTCACATTCATTAAATGATGTGGCAACACATCATTAGATGTATGTGCAAAAAAATTTACACCGACAGTGCACAACAATTAAACTCTAAATATTAATATTATAGATAAACAGAAATATATAATTATTGCTTGAGTCAAAAAAAGAAATATATAATTATTGCTTAAATAAACATAAATATATAATTACACAGTGTAAAATAACAGATAAGTGTAGTTAAGTTAAGTTCCAATATATTTTGATGTCCTTGGTTCGAAACCTACCTATGCAAAGTTGAGATTTTTTTTATCTGTATTTTCAAAACTGTTTAAAAAAATGTTCACAAAATGTTATATGGTGGAATCGGATCCGCGACATGATAGTAAGTGAAAAACCTTTCAACCGCTACGCCATGGAACATGTTCTGATATGCCATGCGTTATATTATATTTATATAAATGGCGATGATATCAATATATTACATGAATCATCATCTTCAACCTTCAACCGGGTCACTTCGACCCGGTTTCAGATCCACGAAAAAGCATGAAACCCGACGGTTTCAGGTTCATTTAAACATAAAAAATCACAATTAATTACACGGCAACATCACAAAAACCATTTACAATATATTTATGGTTTTAATTTTGATTCAAATGGTATAAAACAAAAAACCTAAAATTAAAATTTTCAAAAATTGAAAACGAGATGAGATCCTTGGCCACCACAATTAATATTACTTGACTTAGATGAATCAAATCCATTAATTTGATTTTTTTTTCTTTCAATGTTTAAATAACATTACAAAGTCGTAAACTTTATGCTGCCATTCATACACAGAAGAAATTACATGTCTACGGCTGTTCTGAACTTTCAAGAACAAAACTGAAGAAATAACATATCTACGACGGTATGGCTGCGTCATCCTTTCCACAGATGCGCCGAAGCTCACGAGTAGCAACTCTGTAAGATGCTTTCCAGATATGAAAATGAAAGTTTCTTAGATTTATGGTGGAGCCAGTCACAAAGATATTGAATAAAGAAGAGAAAGGAAACAAATCTAATTTTAATATGTTGGGGAGTTATTTAATAGGCAAATGTTAACGTGTGCACCTAAGGCACATGTTAAGAATATAAATATAGAAATATTCTCTCGAAACATGTGTATTATATCTTTTAAGCATTAAATTCGTTTGTAATATTAAATGCAAATTTCTTATTATAGATACATTAACATGTGTCCTATATGCACATGTTAACAACACCCTATTTAATATACAGATTGGGTTAATTTTGTAACTTTTAATATGGTAGGGACTTAGTTGAAATATTAATAGTTACAAAGATACATGGTAAGTATCAAATAAGTGGTTTGTACCATATAATTCAAAGTCAAAAGGTCAATCAATACTTGATCCTCATTGGCCAGATTAGGACTGCACCCAAACAGTCAAAATGAGGACTGCACCATAGAATTTTCCAATCTCTTATAGAATGATGAACTCAATCAATACAATCTAACCTTAAGCCTTGTATCTTAATTAATATGTAAAAATGTTTCAATTAAAATACAAGAGTTTAGAATCTAACCAACGGAAATTAAGAACTAAATCAATCCGATGTAAAAAGTAAAGCAATTGAAAAAACAGTTTGAGTTTAGAAAATCTAAAATCTATTTGGCAAACTAATTTAACATTAAATTATTTATAAGTTTTTTGGACGAAAATTATTTATAAGTTGTATTAATAGAATTTGTTACGATTGTAATTTCGATCAATCGAAAATCCATCCAAACTAAACAACATTGGGTGTATTGGATTGAAATTTCAATTGATTTTAAAAGACTTTTTTATGTTAAGAAATTCCATTGGTATTCAATTAAAACTTTTATAAAATCAAATCAAATCTCGTGGTATTCAATTAAGACAATTAAGATTTTTTTTCCAGGGCAATGAAATCCGCTGTTATTCGATTAAGATTTCTCATGACTTATAAAATGTCACTTGGTATTCAAAAATCAACGGATTTTGGTGGATTCTTTCATGTAGTGGATTTCATGAGACTTTTTAGTTAAAAATACACTTGAGAGACTCTTCCAACAATCTCACCAAAAACCTTGAGACTTTTTCAAACTCTCCAAGACTTTTTTCTTTTTCAGAGTTCATCATCACTGTACCAGAATTTTTCTTCTTCTTTTCTTTCTTCACTTACTTATCAAATATGGTTTTTGCAAGTTTTCTTGTTGAACAAATTCTGCAACTTTTTTTCATATTGGATTCAACACTTTTGCTATTTCTTGTGTTATTCCGGCCATTGAAGTGAATTATGCAGTTGGTTAACAATCAAAAATTACATTTTTTTATATATACAATTTTCCTAATATATATTGAGTCTTTTGAAATTTTCCTAATATATAAAGTATTATGAAATCTTGATTGTAAAAAGTCTTTTTAAAAAAATCTTTCAAATCATGTGTTAAAAATCATGATTGTAAAAAGTCTATTGAAAAAAATCTTTTAAAATCTCACAAAATCAATATAATCCCACAAAGTCTTTTAAAATCTTCAAAACTTTTTTTGTCAAAATAGTCTTTCAAAATCTCAATCGAATACACCCCCCTTAATTGAATCAGATTTTTTAAAGAGTCGCCTATAAAATTTTTCAAAGCAAAGAGTCACCTAAATTGAAATGCATATAATTTTAATTTTAGATCGGATAATTTTTTCCCCAAAGAAATCCAAATCATATTGCAAATAAATATAATAAATTATAATAAAAAAATTAAAAATAAATATAAGTAACTTGTTTTTGGATGATTTGAACTTAGTTTTTATTATAAGAGTTTCTTTTACGCACTACGAGTTTCTCAAATATAATCTTATACTTAAATAGCGGACAGTGTTCTTTCCTCAAATTTCTCATTTTTACTACTTAAGTAACGAATGAGTAAAAATAGGGCGAACGAGAAACTCGTAGGTAGTGGATGAGTAAACATAGGGCGCGAGCGGATGAGTAAAATTAGGGTGCGCGAAAAACTCCTAAATAGAGGATGAGTAAAAATAGGGCGCCCGAGAAACTCGTAGGTAGCAGATGAGTAAAATAGGGCGCGCGAGAAACTTGTGAGTAACGTATGAGTAAAAATAGGGCACGCGATAATTATTGATCATATTTATATGTTTTTTGGTACATTTTTTTGCCAAAATTTTTCCTCGACAACAAAATTAAAAAGAAAAAAAACAATCATTTTTTTTTGTAAAAGGAAAAAAAAACCGGGCTGGGCCCGAAAAACAGGCCGGGCTCGGGCACCAATTTTTGTAGCCCATGTTTAATCCGAATTTTTTAGTCCGGTCCGACGAAGCCCGACCGAATTGGCCGAAATAGGCCGGACCGCCCGTTTTGATAGCTCTAACCACAACCATGAAATCTAACTGAAGCTTTATATTAATGATGATACCCTTCTCTTTTGCTAAGCAAAGACCTTCATACACCACTGCCAAAAAAAAAAAGACCGCGGGTTGAATTATGTCAAATTTTAGTCAAATTTAACTCATAGCTCTGCAACATAGGCACTACTCAATTTTTCAGTTTTGAAAACTAAAAAATGATCAACAGTTTCCAAAACCAGTATTACAAAATTGTTTTATCAAACACGTTTTTTAATTTTTATTTTTTAAAAATTAAAAAATAGTTTTTTATGTTCTTCCAGCACCCACTGTTAGACCCTCGTCAATATTGAATATTTTCTTTATTTAAGCAATTGTTTATATCCAGATTAATGTACATTATCACATGTAAGTTTTTTTGACGTCTTGTTTTTTAGGTTAGGTAGCCTCTGAAGTGTTTTACTCATAGGCAGTTTTTGCTTGGTTGTGGATCTGTGGTTTTTGTCCTAGGATGATTTGGGTCTCAATTTTTTTTTTTTTGACATAATGGGTCGTAAATTCGTAATGTCTATTAAGTTCATTTTTAAGAGTATTGCTAACGAAAGCTTCGGGGACATTTTTTAAATTTTTTATTTAAATAAATATTTTATTCAAAAAAAAAAAATTATAATTTTCAATGTGTTAAATTTACGCATTTCCATAAAAATTCTATAAAATACTCCTTTTTTTTTTATATAATAATTCCTTTAATTGTTTATAGTGTATTTAAGGATGGTAATTGGTATGTAAAGATTTGAGTACCTTTTATATTTGTGTTACAAATCCTTTAAAATCTAAACTGAAAAATCTTAAAAAGTCTTATAAGTCAATATAATTCGATTGGAATTACTTATTTTTGAAATTATGTAAAATAACTTACGTAAATAAATAAATTTTTATATTTTTCATATGTTTGTTAAGGTAGTTTATGAAAAAATAACTTATAAAGATACAAATTTCTTTTTTGTCAAGTAGCCTATTGGCTAGAAAATCCACCTTAAAGATTAATGAGTGGAGTGTCCCGGGTTCGAACTCGGGCTTCTGCATATATAGTGCGATATCCTTACTAACTGAATTAAGCTCACGGGATAAAGATACAATTTTTATTAGTGAAAACTTATGAGTTAACCTAAAAATTTATTTATTTGCATAAGTTATTTTTGATAAGTTTAAAAATAGATTATGTATCACATGGACATATATATACAAATATTGGTCCATAAAAAAAAAACAAATATTGGTCCATAATGAACTACATTTTTTTTTTAAAGGGTTACTTAGTGTTTACCTTGAATTGAATTGTTAGTGAATTTTGATTTACCTCTCTCTAATTTTTTTTAGATTACCCCTTGTAGTGTCTAAATTATGTTATATTAGCCTATCATTGAATATGTTGTATTAAGATTTCGTCTTTTTATCCTCTGTAATAACGAATTTTGATTTATCCCCTTTTTAAGTATGTCACGTTATCATTTAATTTTGAGAAATTTTAAGCCATAATATTCAATGAGGGGCTAAAAGGACAAGTTTTTTGACATTACAGAAAGTAATCGAAAAAAATATTATAGAAAATTCGCTATTAATACATGGAGGTAAGCACTATTTTTTCATTTTTAAAATTTCAATGCAATATGCCTCTCTAAATATATTCTTTTTCGAATTTCACCTTTTAAAATATTTTTAAAATATAAGTGAAAATATCAAAATTCAAACTTAATCCCCTACATTTACATGTAATGTCTCTGATAAGTGATAACCTAACTATATTCTAACCCAAACTCGTGGACAAAGTGATGAGTCCGTGAGTTCCTCAAAAATAAATTCTAAAGCCACATAATCATCGATATTCAAAGAAAACATTGATGTCTCCAAAGTCAACAATGGTGAACCTCCTCCAAAGTCCAAACGATTCCCCAAAGCCATATAATATACTTCCATAATTAGCCAAAACCAAGAGAAAAATAAAAAAATAAGAAAGAAAAGATTTTAATTTTAAAGAAAACTGTTAACATGTGTTTTGAACTTTTAAGAGTACTCCCTCGAGTTTTATAAAGACTTAATTACACTTTTGATCTTTTATCTTTATTTTAAGTTTTAAGTTGGTCATTTATTTTTTAAAAGTTTTAAGTTGGTCCATTTTGTTTATTTTAAATTTCAAGTTGGCCCATTATGTTTTAAATGTTCAAAGTTGGTCTATTAAGTTTCAAAAACTTGAATTAGTTAGTCCCTATTTAATCATCTTTATAGGATTAACTAATTCAAATTTTAAAAACTTGAGGGACCAACTTGAAACTTTGAAAAACATGATGGACCAACTTGAAACTTTTAAAACATAAGGAATCAATTTGAAACAAAATAAACATAAGAGACCAAATGTGCAATTAAGCCTTTTATAAATAAGCTTAAATGCAGTTTTGGCCCCCCAAGTTTCACAATTGCTTGATTTTGACCCCCAAGTTTCAATTGATTGATTTTAACCCCATAAGTTTCACAATTGCTCGATTTTAGCCCCCAAATTTCAATTGATTGATTTCAATTTCAATTATTACCATATCTGGTCCATATATATTATAGGGAGAGATCAAATTACACATGTGTAACATTTGAGTAATATTACACTTCTCAATAACACTTTAACGAATATAAATTTTACAAATTTTATCGTTATATTAAAAATTTATATCATCTATTTTAAATTTTATAAAAATCTAAAATCGTTTGATATGTTATTGAGTTTCAATAACATATCGAACAATTTTAGATTTTTGTAAAATTTAACATAGAAGATCTTTATGGTATAAATTTTCAATTCAACGATGGATTTTGTAAAATTTGTATTCGTTAAAATGTTGTTGACTAGTGTAACATTACTCAAATATTACACATGTGTAATTTGGTAACGGTCTTTTCGTTATGAGCTTATAGCTTATTTTGATTAGCTTATAGCTTATTTTCAAACGCTATTTCAATTAACTTATAGCTTCTCATTTTTTCTTCCACTTTTACCCTTATTATTTTAGCTAAAACCCATTTTTATCCTTTATAATTAATTAAAGTTTAAAATTAAAAATGCAAGTTTTAATACTCCAAACTTATTCGTAAACAGTAACAATGTCATAATATATTATAACAATATTAATGCTACAGTATATGGCTACATATTATGAAAAATCCCATGCGTGATACCATTTTTAATATAAAAGATTTTTTTTGTTTGTTTTTTGTTGTTATAATGCTCCATACTTAACGAAACAAAAATAAAATACTCGAGACTTATTCGAAAAAGGTGTTTTACGTTAATATAGTCATACCTTTCTTCTTTAAAAAAAAATCAACTTTTTGCTTTTCATTTTTAGAAAAACTGTGAATTTTTTAAGACAACCATTTTAAATAAAATTTCAGCAATAATTTTTTTGGATAATAATAAATAAAAAATATTTATTCAAAAATGTATATTAAATTAATAAGTTTAAATTATTAAATTCTAAGTCTTAAATATAAATTTGATATAAGTTTTACTCATTTTTAATAATGTCCTTTTATGTAATTTTATATTTATCAGTTAGTTCAACCCGCTAATTTTATCAAACACTTCAATCAGCTTATCAGCTATAAGTCATCAGCTACCAGCTATCAGCTATAAGCTATAAGTTATAAGCTATAAGCTATAAGTTATAAGCTAATCGCTACTTTTACCAAACAGAGTCGTACAGTATTTATTTTTTAATAAAATATTCTCTTGGTGAAGTACCTGAGATGAGACTCACACTAACCTAGTTCCTGTCACTTTGTTGTCAGTTCTGGGGAGTTGATTTGGGACCACAAGAGAGAATCCCTACCAAACTAAACTGCTACATGCATGGCAATTGCGGGAGCTTAATTAATCTTTTTTTTTATAATGAGGAGCTTAGTTAATCACTCACCTCTCATGAGTAATTTTATATTTTTCCTTTACCGACTAATTATGCCTTTTCCTTTAATTTAATGACTAATCTCCATATGTTAGTTTTTTATATTCATTCTTTGTTTTTTTTTCTAATAATTTATCTACCCAACTTTAATTTTTCGTAACTAATGTAATCTAATTACAATATAAGTAAATAATAGACCTCCTCCCGTCCCAGGTGGGTCATCACATGTTTATATTTTTACAGCTGATGCTAAACTGTGTTTTTGGGCACTTGTTAAAAATGTCAAAAAAAGAAATAAAAAATAAAATTAATATTTAAAAATTAACTTTTTATACTTTTAAGGTATTGAATACACGTATTTCGAAATAAATTTTCTATTGTAACATGCTTAACCATTACTCCGGAAGCACTGTTTAACATTTTCCTTATATTTATATACTCGAAGTAAGAAACAAACCACCCCACCGAGGGTCATCTTTAAAACTTATAAAAAGAGTGCAACATTTTTTTAAAAAAATTTGACAAATAAATCTTCCATTGAGGTCAACTTTCAAAACTTATTCAAAGACTTTGATTTTTCTAAAATATAATGAATACCAGAAGATTTACTTGTGTTTTATAAAAGTCTTTATTAAATAGCACAATGTTCTTTTTCCATAGAAAAAGTTATTAAAATCTCAATTCAGTACATCTCCATTAGTTTTTTCCTTCTCTTATAAAGAAATTCTTAAAAAGCATAACTCATCTTTATAAAACCGGCTTGTAAGGTGAGAATTACCCTCACTTATAAATACACATTCAGACCAATTTCGCAACCGATGTAAGGCTTCTTAACACATCCCTTCGCGCCCAACAATATTGGGCTTGGAGCGCGGATATAAATGATGGATGGTCTGATCGAATGTCCGTTAGCAGGCGGCCCAAGAGATCGTGGAGATGCTCTGATGCCATCTTAAAAGGCCTAACCCATCTTTACAAAATCGGCTTGTAAGATAAAGATTGCCCTCACTTATTAAGATTCCAAATGAGCTTAGCCCAACCAATATTTCAACCAATAGGACATCGATATGAGTATGCATCTTTGATGGTTAATTCACCAACATGATAATGAAGCCATAAAAGCTTGTCTTCTTTTTCTAAAATGGGAACACTAACCTTATCAATGAGAGATGACACGGAGAAGGATGAGCCATCAAAAGACAATTTGGAACAATCCACTTTGAATTAATGATGAAATCTTTAACATTAGACCGAAGCAAATGTGTAAATGTTGAGGAATAGATAGAGTTGAAACTAAAGTCTCCCTACACCAAGAATCTAACCAAAAGTTAATGTTCTCCACATTACCAATTTGCCAAGAAGTATTAGAACTCATCTCAAAAAAATTAAGCTTAATGCTGCTCCAAATTGATGAAAAAACATGGTAAGAGATTGACTTGGAATTCTTAATGCCTCTAACTTTTAGTGACATCTCTGCTCCAAATGAAGTTCCTGATATATTTTTCTCCAAATATTCCTTAATCAAACTAGCCGGCCAAAAATAGACTAATATACTATGAATTAGCATTCCATCGATAACACTTTTGACAAATTGGACTCTCGTTGTCATGGTTAAATGAGAAGCTTTCCAGACTGAAAGTTTGGCCTTGAATTTGTCTGCTAAAAGCTGGAAATAAATTCTTGGGGAAATAGCCATTTCGGTACCTCAATGTGTAACTCGTTGTCACTCTGATTCCTCCATGAGGAGAAATACTACATAGTCCCTGAATCTGCATTTCATTAGTCAGTTTAGTCTCTAGCGTTAAATTTGACCATTAACTTACTAAAAAAATTGATCTGACATTTTTGGACACACATTAGCTTGCTGAGTTGGCAAGATGGACCAACCTAAAAGGGAAAACCACAATTTTGGTCCCTGAATGTGCATCTCATTGTCATTCTAGTCCTCGACTCACGTGAAAATACAAAATAGTCACTGACTAAACTCAACAAGCTCATGTGTGTCCAAAAAAAATGTCAAATCAACTTTTTTATTGAGTTAACGGCCAAATTTAAAATCAGAGACTAAACTGACTAACGAAATGCAGATTCAAGGACTATATAATAGTTTTCCTAGGTGAGAGACCACAATGATAACAAATTTTCTCAATAAATTTTAATAATATTCTAAACATAAACATGCATGAAAAAAATTATTCAAAAATTTATAAATTACATGCATACAAATATAAAGGGACCAAAATGTCATTTTATTTATAGGAATCAAAATAAAATTTGATAATATTATGTGACAAAAAACATACTTAATCCTAAAATAAATATCTTAGTTAATGAACTTTCTCTAGGACGAATCATTCAAGAGAATCCAAATTCAATTCCTAGCGAAAACAATTCTCGATCAAATTTTCCTTATATCGCAATCAAACTCTAAATTATCGGCCCCTTCCACCGTAGATTTAATAAAATAAATAAATAAATTGAGATTTGATATTATAATATCTCTTTTAACTACTCCCACATAAATAAATTGTCGTATATAAGAAAGCACCACACACAACACAACACAGATTTTCATTTTCATTTTCATTGTTGAACTATAATAATACTAGTATACGAACGAACAGTAATAAACCTCTGTATTTGACTCTCCAAAACCTGTGTCCGAAATCAATCAATCAATGTCCCAAACCATGGAGGCGTTACGGTTATCCACGCCGCAACCTCATTCACCACTCCTCCATCGCCACCACACTCTCCACCACAGAATGCACCGCACAACGCTTCATTCAAACCCTCGTTTCAACCCTTTCATAGCCGCCGCGCTTTCCAAACCCGTAGAGACTGTTTCCTCTCCTTTACTCTCTTCCGTTGATTCATCATCTCCAGTGTCTATTCCTCCGTTAAAGGTTTCGTTCAATTCTCTTCAGTATCCACCTGGTTACCTCGGAGCTGTTCCCGACCGGTCATATTCCGATGACGGCAATGTCTTAGTAAGTCCTATGAATTATTTGACCAGTATACTCACTTCTAAGGTTTATGATGTTGCTAAAGAAACCCCTCTTGAATTGGCGCCAAAGCTTTCTGAAAGACTTGGTGTTAACATTTGGCTTAAACGAGAGGATCTTCAACCTGTAAGAATAATCATTTTTTCATTGTTATGTTGTTGTTATTATCATCAATTTGTGTTGTTTATGAAATTGTGGATTGTGTAGTTATTGTGATGAATGATGAAATTGTGAATTTTGTGGTAGGTATTTTCATTTAAGCTCCGTGGAGCTTATAATATGATGGCTAAACTTCCTTTGGAACTTTTGGAGAAAGGGGTTATATGTTCTTCAGCTGGAAATCATGCTCAAGGAGTTGCCTTGGCTGCTAAGAGATTGAATTGCAACGCCGTTATTGCAATGCCTGTTACCACTCCGGACATCAAGGTATTCATTTATATACTTTTCATACTCCATCTGGGCTTAAATATACTCCATCCGTAACACTTTA
The DNA here is from genome assembly GCA_951799995.1 of Trifolium subterraneum. NCBI lineage: Eukaryota > Viridiplantae > Streptophyta > Magnoliopsida > Fabales > Fabaceae > Trifolium > Trifolium subterraneum. The sequence continues at coordinate 35,897,684 of OX637463.1, forward strand.
TAAGCAAAAATGTACTTTTTAGATTCATTGTATATTTGGTCTATATTGTAGGCCAGATACATTAAATATACAATGAATCTAAAAAGTGTATTTTTGCTTATAAAGTGTTGCGGAGGGAGTAAGTAATAAGCAAAAAGTCAAATGTATTTTGTCCAATACATTTGACTTTTTGCTTATATTTAACAGCGGAGGGAATGCCTTGTTTGTTTTTAACCAAGTGATTAATGAGCTTTTGTTTAGGTTGAATAGATCTAAAGCACTTGAGTTCGATCCCTGGCTGAAACAATCTTGGCTAGACTTTATATACATCCTGACCAAAAACTCTATATAACTAAGGACCTTTTCCCTTAAGAATCGGAGGGTTAAAACAAAAAAATACCTTGTTTGTTTCTTGTTATATATTGGTGAAGACATTAATGTGGTCAATTAATTTGTGTGTTTTTATTATTTTGAACTTTGTAGTGGAAATCTGTGGAGAGGCTGGGTGCTACTGTTGTCCTTATTGGAGATTCCTATGATGAAGCACAAGCATATGCTAAGAACCGCGCTATAGAGGATGGTCGTACATTCATTCCTCCTTTTGATCATCCCGATGTCATTATGGGTCAGGGAACTGTTGGGATGGAAATTGTACGCCAGATGAAGGGTCCCGTTCATGCAATCTTTGTGCCTGTGGGTGGTGGTGGTCTCATTGCTGGTATTGCTGCTTATGTGAAGAGGATAAATCCAGAGGTTTGGTTGCATGATGTTGTCCTGATAGTTTTTTCATTGCGCGTACCTTCCTTTCATTTAGTAGAGTTGAGTTATTAATTGACTATTGACATTTTTAATACACAGGTGAAGATAATTGGGGTGGAACCTAATGATGCAAATGCAATGGCTTTGTCACTTCATCATGGCCACAGAGTGATGCTGGACCAGGTCGGAGGATTTGCAGATGGTGTGGCTGTTAAAGAGGTTGGTGAGGAAACTTTCCGCTTGTGCAAGGAGTTAGTAGATGGCGTTGTTCTTGTAAGCCGTGATGCAATTTGTGCATCAATAAAGGTAAGACAACCTTTCCCCTTTGATAGTTTGCATTCAGAATCTCTGATGTTGTAGACAGTTTCCACATGCACACACACTACCGTTATCTATGGTAACTACTACTCTAATTTCATGAAAAGTAAAATTGAGAAATTCATAATGTGTTGTTAAATGAATTTAAATCTATATTCTCATTGTTTTGACTCTGGGATTATATTTTCAATTCCATTTCCATCTATCTTTCTTTACCGTTTACAGCTGATCATAATTTTAAGTGCAGAGTAATCAAATTGGTTAAGAGACCAGATTCGCTTGACTGGTGAGTCAGCAAGCATAACAAATTTCGAATTGATTGGTGGAGAAGTATTTTGCATAAAATCATTCGAACTAGAATAACTTTTCAAAATCTGAACTCTTTCTGGTTGTGTAATGAAGGAATTAATAAATGCTTCATTGGTTTATATATATACTTGGTGGTGTCTTTGTTCTCTATGTATTATGGCTAAATTTAGTGGGGATTTGAGAGAGAGTTGGCTGTGGTAGAACTTAGGAAGAACCTATGAGTTTGGCTGTTAATTTGCTTTGTAATTTTGAGGTATGACATTGGTAAAGCTTGTTGCAGGACATGTTTGAGGAGAAAAGGAGCATATTAGAACCAGCAGGCGCTCTTGCTCTTGCTGGAGCCGAGGCATACTGCAAGTATTATGGGCTCAAGGGGGAAAATGTTATAGCAATAACCTCTGGAGCAAACATGAATTTTGATAAACTTAGGGTAGTAACTGAACTTGCTAATGTTGGTCGTAAACAAGAAGCTATACTGCAAACTATCTTGCCGGAGGAGCCTGGCAGTTTCAAACGGTTTTGTGAATTGGTATATTTACACGACTTAACTTTTATTTTCTCAAAAATAGAGTTGTTCATTGGTTAACTGATTTTCTTCTGGCCTGACAGGTGGGGCAGATGAATATTACGGAATTCAAATACCGATATAACTCCAGTGAAGAAGCTGTTGTTCTTTACAGGTAAGATCATATCAATAGATCAGATGCTTTGTCTTTTCTGTTTATGATAATTTTTTTATAGTATATTATTATGTTCCACTTCCCAGATTCCAGAATATTGTCATCTCTCGTGCACATTTTGAGTTTCAATTACTTTCATTTTCTGTGGCAAATATATGTTGACATCAAGTGTTATTCCAAGGCCAATAATATTTTATTATTTATTGTGTTTGTGTGCAGTGTTGGGGTTCACACATCCTCAGAACTAAAGGAAATGCAGGAGAGAATGGAATCTTCTCAGCTTGAAACTCACGATCTCTCCGATATGGATTTGGTGAAAGATCATTTTCGTCACTTGGTAAATAGGCTCGTGAACTCCCTTCATTTTGAATTTTATAATTTCTTTTTCCCTTCACCATTCCCAACAACCAACCAAAGTCAAGTACTGAATTCACTATCCATGCTATTCATTTCGGAATCACATTTGGTGCAGTAACTGCGTTAACGCAGTTACTGTTCTCAGCCGTCCGACGGTTAAGATTGTGTACATGACGAGAGTTAATTAAAACTGATGTGCAACTCAGACTGTCTGATCTTAAATCAACGGATGAGGTTAAAGTACAACGTCAAACTGCGTGATAATTTACAGTAACAGATCTCAATGATTCATTTATGTTTCATCTCGACTTCTCTATTAATATGGATTAATATTCCAGTCCAAATTAACCAAGATTTTGGAAACTATTTCCTCTTTCTCATATTATGTGTCACATTTAGAATATTTACTTTTCGCAATATTCTTCACTAAGAGCTTCCCCGTTTGATTTGATGGTCTTGTCGTGTGTGAAGCTGATAATATTTATTAAATGCATCAATAACTGATCCATTCGTGTTTTTGTGTTTACTAAGTTTACTTTGTTTTGAAAACATCTTTCAGATGGGAGGCCGACCGAATATTCAGAACGAGGTTCTTTGTCGTTTTACCTTTCCAGAAAGACCTGGTGCTTTGATGAAATTTTTGGACTCCTTCAGTCCACGTTGGAATATCAGTTTATTCCATTATCGTGCGCAGGTGGGAATTTGCAACATTCTATTCCTCTAGTCAAATACTGCACGGTTTTTTTGTACATTTTATTTTTCCATCGACCAATGCAATCTAATTGCACTCTTGTACTTGCAACAGGGTGAAACTGGAGCAAATGTATTAGTTGGAATACAAGTTCCAAGCAGTGAGATGGATGAATTCCATGATCGTGCCAACGGACTTGGGTATGACTATAATGTGGTGGTTAAAACCGTTGCCACACAGCGTTTAATATATTGATCGAATTGTTTTGAGAACTTGTCATTACAATGTATTTTAGAGGAGTAGATTATCATATACTATTTATTTCAATAGTGAACTTCAAAGATTGGTAGAGCATATGACGAAAAGCGAATGGCCTCCAAAACACTTTCACAAGTTGATTCAAGGAACTAACAATTTTTACATTGTGTGCTACTTAATACATGGTTTTGAATGCTTTTTTGTAATATATAGGGTATGTTGGGATAGTTTAAAATCATTGCAGTGGAGTGGAGCGGAAAAAAAATGAAGTGGAGCATAGCGAAGAAAAACAGTTATGTCCTAGTTTCGGTATTATATGATGGGACAACATACAATCTTCATCACATCGTTTGGAAAGTCGATATAATGAAATAAATGACAACTTTTCACCCTTATTTTATGACAAACACTGAAACATTTTTCACTCTCATGAAGTGATTATGGCATGCAAACCTCAACTCCAATCAATACCAACGTTTTCCAACACTTTTGAAGAAAGACTAGATTCTGTGTCAAAATTGCAAAATTGAATTTGAAAGTGTTCTATAAAATGGTTATGTGAGGGACCGTTAAGTTAGGCAAATCCATAACAAAGAAAGTAGATACTACTGGATCTCATGAAATGAAACAAATGCAAAGTAATATGAAAATGTATCAGGAAGTGAAAAGATATCTTTGCTCATTCAATCATTTCATACAAGAGTGGTTAATTATTGAAGAGTCAAGAATTATTTTAGTTCCTGAGAAAAATTGCAAGATTCAATCTAATTTCTAAGAAAAACAAAACATTTCATACAAGAATGGTTAATTATTGAAGAGTGAAGAGTTATTTTAGTTCTTGAGAAAAATTGTAAGATTCAATTTAATTTCTTAGGAAAAGAAAGTTTTTTAGTCCTTAAGAAAAATAAACCAGGACATAATAGTCCATACTGTCTTTATTTTTTTATTTTGAATAAGTCTTTATTCTTCTTTTGATTGGTGGAGGAAAGAAAAGAAATTGAAACAAAGAAAAAAACAATATTGTTTAGCAGCTTAGATATGAAAGGAAATATATATATATATAACTTAGACCCACCTAAAAACATGAAGGTCTAAGTTAACAAGGTGCACCTTTTCACTTTGGACAAATAAACCAATTACCACTACTCAAACATGTTATAAATAGAAGGGTAGTTATGTCAATGTCATTTAATTAATTAAAGAAAATAATTAATTGAAGTGGGAAAATCATGTATCTTTCAAGCAACTTTCTCTGTCCGATAAATCAAGTGTTCCATGTTAAGCCATGTGTCCCTTTTTAAAATAAAGTGGATGTAAATTAGCAAAATGAGTGCAACTTAAGGAACATTTTAAATAAAAGTTACAAAACTATCCCTCAAGGTACTAGTTTTAAATAATAAATATGAATGATTTTTTTGTCCAAAGTGAAAAGGTGCACCTTGCTAACTTAGACCTTCATGTTTTTAGGTGGGTCTAAGTTAGCAAACCCCTATATATATATATTATGAGATTATATTTTTTTGCACATATATTATGAGATATTAAAATTACAAAATGTGTCTTTTATTACTAATTTTTCGGATAAATTGACTAATGTAAAATACATTTGAGGACCAAATACATTTTTTGGATAAATTGACTAATGTAAAATACATTTAAGAATCAATCTGACGAACGAAAGATACATTTAAGAATCAAAATAAATGCTTATACTAAATTAATACAATGAGATAAAAAAAATTAATTCAATAGGTTTATTAAATGAGAAATGTTAAACAGTGACTCGGGTCAATGATTAAGGAAACAAAATGGTAAAATAATCTTGAAAGTAATGCATTCAATGCCTTGAAATTTTAAAAAAGAATATTTATTTTCTACTTAAAACTTTGGTTTTTGTTTCTTTAACCAGACACTGTTTAATATGACCCTTATTATATTACTATTTTCCTCTCACTCTCCATATTACATTGGCAATGTAACACTAAGTAGTAAATTATCAAACTTGGTCACAAATTAATTAGAACTAGAATTTATTGATCATCATCATGCACTTTAAAGTTCAATCTTCTAAGCCAAATAGAATGAAGGATCATATGAAACACATCATATCTCTTTGGTGGAGAATGTACCTCAAAATGTCTCCTAACTTGTCCAACTCTTCTCTGCATTCTTATATATTGTGATGGAGAAATTCTCGTCAAAATATCCTTCAACTTAGGAATATCTTCAACCGAAACCTGAACTGAAAAGGCCTTCCAATTCAAAACACCACTAAATGGAGGAACATAATGATCTGAAATAAGCACTGGAACACAACCTGTGTAAATTGCCTCAACTACCCTTGGACTAGCCACCTCATAACCACTTGGACATAGACAATACTTGGTCTTCCTTAACATTTCATAGTAAGAAACACCCTTTGGAAGATACTTTTGTACCATGATGTCTTGATCCTTGTTTTCCCAATGCTCAAGAAGAATGCCTCTTATATATCCATGAAGTCCTCCTGCAAAGAAAGCTAAAAGAGATCGTTTAGATGCTGATGGTCCACCTAGAATACCTTTCATTAAACCTGTTTTGAGATTGATTTCAGGGAATGAAACATCTTTTCTAGGGTTGAATTTTTCAGAGGTGTTGGCATTGCATAGCACACGAATAGAGTTCTTCTGTAAGTATGGTACGAAGGATGATGTATCTGGCCCCTGAAATTAAACACAAGAAAAATATTTGACAAGTTTGGATAAAATTATTCATATGAAAAAGTGTTTGTTCTTTTTCACTCAGCAATTAATAAATGGTTAAGGGCACCTGCATTAAATTTGATGATAAGGAGTTGATGACAATTGTCCTGACATTAGTGAGCCCTCAAAATCTAACTCAACTATTTTTTTTTATTAAAATAGAAAATATTAAAGAGTAAAACGTTTTTGTTAGAATATAAGAAAATATCTCATAATTATCTTTTATTTTATATTAGAATTTCGTTGGATTAGTTTATATATTCATAGAATATCTATTATTTGTTCTTCATTTATGATTGAGTGTTTTGTATCAAGCTACTATTTTGTTAGTATCATTAGAATTTAAAGCTCTTATTATTTTCTCTTCCTTTAATCTAAAATTTCAGAACTTCAACAATTTTAAAAGATGTTTGGACCTATGTTTAGTATTTTCTTTTTTTATAAAGGTATCAATTTTGATGGTTTCTCTTCCCACCCCCTCATGTCTCTTTCACCCCCCAAAAAAGTTCGGGCCGTAGCACCCGACCTTTTTTCTAGTGTAAAATTTACACTGAAAAAAGTTCGGGTACTAGAACCCGATTTTTTTGAGGGAGTGTGGGGGGTGAAAGATACATGAGGGGAGTGGGATGAGAAATTTTCATCAATTTTGGACAGGTCCAATAGGCTTGTATTTTAGGTTGAGTTGGACTCTAGTACTATAAGCCCGAAAACGATGGGTCATTTTGAGCCGGTTTGATTGGCCTACTAGGCCAGACTAAACATATTTTTGTGCATTCTTTAAAACAATTGTAGTAGTTTATCTGTTAAAAATTTGGCCATGCAACCCAGAAAATTTCTCTTCTAACCCCCTCATATCTTTTCTACCCATCAAATTGACGTTTTTGCCCTCGTGAGGATAAAAAATTTGTGCCAAAACATTTCGGTTTTTACGAACCGCAACCATCTACCCGTTGAAAAACTTCGGTTTATATTAACCGCTTACTTATGGCTTCGGTTAATATTAACCGAAGTAGCCGTATATAGAAACAGAAGTTGTGCTTCTGTATTCAGTTACGAAATAGAGTTTAAAAAACCCTAAGTTCCTCTCTTCTTCTCCAAAACGTCATTTTCAACCCTACATCAACATCCAACTTCAAAATCATACTTATTCAAGAAATGGATTTCAACTTCTTTGTAGGTGACACGTACTTGCCGCTCCGTTCGCACTCCAAGACAAAAAAATGGCTTTCTACTTTTATCCCCGCCATTGTCCGATCTCCTAATTATAATTGTAAACTTCAATTTTTGTGCTACTTTGCGAGCCCATTTGATCAAAGCTTCTTTGGACTCCTCTTGTACCTCAGTCACAAAATGATTTCCGGTGTCAATTGATATTGGTGGCGGTTGAACTAGAACCGGAACAATGTCAAGTTGTCGTGGCGGTTCATCTTCCATGACTACAAACCAAGCAAATGTAAATAATTAAATTAGCCACCTATAATTGTTACAATCATAATAGAATACTAAGTACACACCTACAATACTAATAAGCAATTTGTACAACAATTTATAAGCCACTAGTAAGCAATTCCATCCAAATTTCAACAGAAGTCAGTAGCTGCCCAGGTTTTTCAAAAGGCAGAACAACTTCGGTTCGTAAAATACGAAACTAACTTCGGTTTGTGAAAACCGAACAATTCCTGTCAGACATACCTACGAAACTAGACCTATTACAACTACATTTAACACAATTTAAATCGGTGGTTACCTTAATTTCGAGCTTCAATGAGTGTTGGAACCTTTAGAGCAACCTTTGATGTTGAATCCAAGCCTTGAATGCGCACCAAAACGGATTTGATTTGGGGATCGAAATTTGAAAAACTTTGGATGAATATAAGAAGTGACTGGTGTGTCATGTATACGAAGATACACTTCGGTTTTTATAAACCGAAACCAAGCGAGTGGTTTATAAAAGCCGGAATTTATGTTCCTGCGGTTCGTAAAAACCGAAATGTCTTGCCACAAATTTTTGAACCTCATGAGGGCAAAAACGTCAGTTTGGGGGATAGAAAAGACATGGGGTAAGAAGAGAAATTTTCTGCAACCCAATTACTTACATTTAGGTTGGGTTGGACTATCAAATTTGGGCCAAATGAAATTAGGAAAATTTAACCTTACCCCCCTCCCCTCTATATTTCTACATAGTGGGTCCCCTAAAATTTCTTTTTTGCCATTTAGAATTATTCAGATTTTTCTTATGCTAAATTTTTTAAAAATAGATTTCAAAATAATTTTAAAGGGCAATAAAGGAATTTAGAGAGTCTGAGAGGAACATGGGAAAATAAAGAGAAAATTTCTGAAATTAGGAGCTAGCTGGGTTTGTTTTTGAGGTTGGCCGGTTGGGCAATAGAAGCTGCAGCACCAGCCGATTATAATAGTGATTAGTTGCAATATAAAGTATTGCAATGTCGTTGCAATTGAGACGATATCAACTGCATTTTATCACAATTCTATTTAAAACAAAAAATTGCAATGTGATCACGACTATAATTTAAAAGTCTATGAATTAGTAGTGAGCTACTCACCCAATCATGGCAAGCTAACATGAAATGATCAGCTCCAAGGCTTCGATTCCAGTATGGATATTTTCCAGAAATGACATCGATATAATCTGTGACAGTTTTTCTTATAGGACCATAATCATGGGAGTCCCTTATATAAACGTAATGAACAAGCATTACCACACTGAAGGGAAGGAAAAATACGTGTGCTTTTTGAGGATCTTTTGTTCGAAATTGATCGTTCATTTCAATAGCATGGATGAAGTTCCCTTCCATGGAGTATATGTCTTTGCAAGGTCCATTGTGAAAAACTGGAGGCTCTCCTTCTTCGTAGACAAATACTTTGAATTGTTTCTCCATTTCTAAGTAGCTCCTGTCACTCAACAATTTTGTGAAGTGGTCATGGTTAATATGATATTATTTACTATTAAGTGCATCAACTGTATATTTCTAATTGCCCATTAAATGTATAGAGTGAATAAGCAATTGCGTTCATCCCAAAAATTGTAACTGTTTACAAATTTGTCACTCATTTTTATGAATTAGTAATTTTGTCTCTGAAATTGTAATGTTTCAATTAAAATAGTTCCTACATTAAATTCAGTTGTTAGACAACATCATATAACAAAATTCGGGTACTAGAACCCGATTTTTTTTGGCGGGGGTGTGGGGGGTGAAAGAAACATGAGGGGGGTGGGATGAGAAATTTTCAAAAGTTTAAGAGTTACTTTTTCTTTCCCAAATTTTAAAGCCCAACAAATTCTAATAAACAATTTGTTGTAGTAGTGATAGTCCACATTGAATATACCACATCTTTATTTAATCTAGGGTTAAATATGTTTTTGGTCCTTATAGTTTCACAAAATTTCGTTTTTAGTTCCTGAAATTTTTTTTCACATTTTTTAATCCCTAAAGTTTCTTCCGTCAATATTTTTAATCCTTACTTTTCATTTAAGTCGTGCATATTATTCGACATTTCAATAATTTTTCTGCCGTCAAGTTTTTAGGATGATTTTGATTGAGAGTTATGATTTCAATGAGAAAATTACTAATAGTAAATTTGAAACATGTGTTTGACCCATGGTTACAATTTTGATTATGAAATTGCCTATTCACTTATAAAATATAACATTAATAGACAAATAAAATGAATAGTTCAATATTTATGTATACCTGTGAAATGCTTTAGCATTCCAATACATTGGACCTATTGGAACATAGTCTGAATCTTGTGTTTGACTACTGTTGATAGCTTCTCTAATAGCAATTCGAGCTTGTAATAGGCCAGCTTCTGTTCTATCTAAGATGTTGAACTTTCTTTGTTGCTTGATTCTTGGAGAAGGTACATAAGTTTCATTCAATGGATTAGTATTGTTGAGCCAAGGTTTGGAAATGTTGAGCACTTCTGTTTCATTCAATGGATTAGTACTATTGACCCAAGGTTTTGAAATGTTCAGCACTTCTGTTTCATTTAATGAATTAGTACTATTGAGCCAATGTTTGGAGATGTTAAGAACTTCAGTTTCATTCTGTTCAACCTGCACATATGAGTCATTAACATTTATAGGCTCGACTCGAAGACGAAGAAACCAAATTTTAGCTATTAAAAGCATCAACAATTAGATAGAAGGAGCCTCGGAAATTAAGGATGAAATCAATATGCATTTTGAAATTATTTTCTCAATATCCGAGGAGGTTAAAACGAAGTTGAATGGAATCTTATTTCATTAATTATCTACATACTATGATGTAATTCTACAAGGATAAAGGAAACATTTTGAGATTCGTGAAGAAATTTCACAATTATGCAATTCTACTTAAGAGGATAATGACTAACGAGTAAGTTGAGCCATATCACTAAAATTTTATCACAAATTATCTGTTTTTCAGTTATGAACTTAAGATAAGAAAAAAGAAATGATTTTCCGATAGAAAAAATTTATTCTAAAATATGTTGTCAAGAGAGATATAAAAGTAAACACATACAATGTCAATATTTAAATGTTCAAATAACACAATTATAAAATAAAAAACAAAAAAGAAAAACTTCAATAGTAGTAAAATGTTAAATTGTATGATCGTGTTTATTTGAGTCTACAATTGATTTTAGTTGAAAATTAGTTGAGCATAATGTAATTTATTTCTTAAACATTTTTATACCAATAATAATTTTTAAAAATCATGTTTTAATATAGTTTGAATCAGTATATCTTTTATGCATTTATAGCTTCCACTTTAAGTCATTTTGAGCATTGGCTTTATGCAGAAAAAAAATTATATAAAAAGATCTCATATACCGACAAAATAGTTTCATATAATAAAATTTGTTTTATACCTCTTACCATTAAAAATTAATGTGTCAATTTTTTTTTGAACCCCAAATATAATATTATTAATAATCGGGTCTCTGCACAAGGCGAATAAAAAACGGTAAAAGATGATATACAAAAATAAAGGCGCCATATATAAGCGGAACCTCAATAAAAATACTAAAACAGACACCACCTAAATGGAGAACTACTTCTAATCTCATTCTTAGATGGACACCCCGATTAATGTGCCAGCCTTGAAATTAATATTTTGAGATTGAAAGTCAAACATATGAAATTCATGGTCAAATGGATATGTTTTCCTTCAAAAAGTAAAGTAAAAATGATCTCAAATATAAACAAAAGTTGATAAAAAAAATTGCAGTGTATATTCTAATTAAATTTTCCATAACGTAAATCATACTACTAGTTATCAACTTTCTTTGACAAATTGTTGCCTATATTTGAGATTAGTAGGAGTACCAAATATCAAAGATTTTCTTAAAGAAAAAATAAAGGTTAACTATTTTTATTTTTTTAAAAATTTAATATGTTTTTCATTCCTCTAAATATACTAACTTTTATTTTCAATACCTCAAAAAATTTCCTTCAAATTTTAATCCCTCTAAATTTTAATTTACCAAATTTAGTCTGTTTTTCTACAAGAGTTTACTCTTAATGTTACAAGTAATTAATAAAATACCATTAATTTAATAATTTAACTATATAAACTTTAATTTAATTATTTATCAATAAATTCAAATTAAAAATAAAATTGTTAAACTAATGATAAATAGTTATCAAGTTAAAGGTATTTTAAAATCTTGACAATAATATGTCATAACAAAAAGTCTCTTCGAACATACAACATGAATTTTGTATTAAACCAAGAGATTAAAATTGATACTAGAGAAATAGAGAAATTAAATTTTTAAATTGATATATATATATATTTATAATTAAATTAAAGTTTAACAATAACAGTATATATAAATTTCTCTTTGTATTTGTGACTTTTGCTTTATTTTATTTATAAATATATATATATATATATATATATATATATATATATATATATAAATATTTGCCATTAAAAAAAAAAGTATATATAAATGAAAAGGAAGAAATAAAATTGTGAGATGAAAACTATAAGCTTTGTTTGCTTGTCCCAAAAATCAAGAAAAAGGTTGACTTTACTCTTATTAAAGAGTTTAGCTCTCGTGGCAATCTCTTCTCAAATTATTCATGGAAAAATCAAGTGGTGATAAACCAATATATTGAAATACTAAAAGGATATGTCAATTAACTAATTAAGCAATATTTTAAGATAATTAAATTTAAAAATAAGAAATTTTATTAAAACCTACATGCATAAAAACAAATTGTGAAAAGAAAAGTTACATAGTTTTTTACTACTATTTAGTTAGATTTATTGATAAACACAGAACTTAAAAAAGCAAAAAAATAAAGAAAATCACCAAAACAGAAAAAATATTAAAAGAAAGAAACAGAGGACTTACAGATTGTTGAGGTGTTTGTATGGTCTGATCGGGAAATGGTATGGTTGAAGAAGAATGATTGAAATTAGCACTGTGAGTATCATTCACAACTTTCACCATAACCTCTTTTATCTCTTTTGGACTAATTATAGAAACAATCCCAAAAACTGCAACTAGTATGAGAGGAAGCATAGCCAAGAAGAGCTTTGTTGAAGAATATGATGCACAACAATTCCATTTACCATTAACCATTTTGATAGTACCCTTTAAGAATTTGGACAACAAATATCACTATATAACTTCAACAAGACACAACCATGATTGAAATACAGCTACAGTATATATCTTTGGTTACATTGAATGTTAGCAACAAAATTCTCTCATTCATGCTGCCTTGTTTTGTCTTTTCATTTTGTCCAACCTTCTTACTAGTTAGACTAATAAGGAAAAATTGACATTCAAAAAAACTAATAAGGAAAAATTTATGTGTGGTCACAAAAATTTGACCAATTCCAAAATTTTAAAAAAAGTAGAAGGAAAAAATTAAATAATATATATTTTTTAAATAATTAAATAAAATATATTTTTATGTGATTAAATTTGACAAGCATATTCAATTAGCTATTCGAATGTGCTTAATTTTTTACTATTGAAATTGGTGCGCAGGTATAAATGGTAGGTGATCCAATTAATTAAAAATCTGATAATAAGTGGTCCAACGAATCATAGAAGAGATTCTGATCTCATCTTAAAATTAAAAGTTAGTCTAAACTCAACCTTAAAGTTCTAATAGATTAACCACATTATTAATTAATTAGAGTGACACCAAAAATTATGAAACATGTTTATTGGAAGTCCAATAAGCATTATTAAGGGAAAAAGTTAACTACACAGGTTTTCTTTGTCTAATATTTTTTTTTTTATAGAAAATTCACCTTAAAGATAAACAAGTGGAGTCTCTAGCGTTTGAGACACGGTTCCTGCATTTTATGACACAATGTTAGTGTATCAAAATATAAATTTTGTATTGAAAATTGTGCATTTTATTTTTATTTCTAAATTAAAAGTTAATTGTTCAAGAAATAATTACTATTTATAGAATCTTTAATATGTGTTGACATGTGTTCTTAAGGTCTGTTTGATCCGTAAAATGTTAGCACTGGACATAATAGTACAGGAGAATACAAGACAGAACAACACAATACAAACTGGACATAATAGTACAAGACAGTAAACGATGTTTGGTGGACAAAAGGTTATTTTGGTTATTTAAACAACTTGTGCAGAGGATAAAAAGTTGTCTCATGGTTCAGTGGAGGACAAGAATTTCAGTTTTTGTCCTGTCCCTTGGCCCCCAGTTTGTCCAATACCAGGAACAGTTTTAAAATCAAACGCAGTACAACTGAAATTGTCATGTCCTATCCTTATTTTTTAGCAGATCAAACGCACCCTAAGTACACATGTTATGAATTATTGATAAAATAATTGAGTATGAAAAAGGTGGCATAGCATTAGTGACTATGATATTGTGTCCTTGCATTTCCCTGGCCCTCCACCTCTCACAGTATCCCTTGCATTTCCCTGGCCCTCAGCCTCTAACAGGTCCCTTGCATTTCCTTGCAACTATTATATTTTCGTTTTTACCCTTTGTTTCCTTTCTCGACATATACTTAACACAAGCTGTGAATTTTATTCTCTCATGTTCTTTTCATTTTTCACGTTAGAATATATGTCTTTTTCCTTCTTGTCGCTCATTATCAGTGTTGCCACTTATTAGTCTTTATAAAAAATAAAAATGTTTCGTTTAATGTTACACAAGTACTATATATAAGTTTTATATATCATTTAAAAGTTTATTTTCACCGTTGAATCAATAAATTTTAATATTAGAACAAACGAGATATAGTATATTTATCTATATATGGTGCGGAATTATCTTATTTGTAGATAAAGTTTTATTAGACCGTTGACTCTATTTACTAATAATAAATTGATTAGGGTTTTAACTCCTTAAAAATGTGGTCATAAGTTCGATTTTTTACTCATACGTATGGAGAAAATTCAATTATAAAGAGAAAACCCACCTTTTTTTACTAGTCTGTAAACTAACTATGAAAAACAAGGTGACCTGTTCTCACCCTTTTTTTTTCTGCTTAGCTGAAGATGTTTTGAGTAGTGGCATTGCAAAGGTAGCTAATGATGGTAAACTTGATCTCATTAAAGGCTCAAGAAGCACTCTGGTTCCCTCCCACCGCCTTTACGCTGATGACGTCATGGTGTTTTGTAGAGGTAAAAAGTATGGTTAAATTGCCCTCAAAAAGCTTTTTACCGACTATGCTAATTGCTCAGGTGAAGTCATAAATGCTTTTTACCACAATCTTTTTTGGTGGTATCTCTCAATCTAGACTGTCTCATCTGGTCAACTTGTTAATCATTTTGATGTATATTGAAATTGGTGTTTAGATTTTAAACTTTTACTTCTATTGTGGTGTTTATCGTGAAATTTGATTTTTACACTACTTTTATTTGAAAATGTGAGTGAAAGATCCATATGTTTCTAGGTTATGAATGATGAATATATGATATTTTTTTAAGGTTTTTTTAGTGAAGATCTAACAAACTATGTAATTGAGAAAATAGTTTAATTTTAAAAATCCAATCTTGAAAAACATAAATTAAAGGACAGAGACATTACATAAAATAATGTTTTTTTTACGATACATAAAATAATGTTAGGGGACTACATGAACAATTTTGCCTATGATATAACCTTTTTTTCATGTGAAATTTTAAATGAAAAGTATAAGGACAACTGTTTTTGTTTTCTTTTTACTAAGGACAACTCGTACATATCATATAGTCATATCTTATATTATAAGTTTGTTCCGTTTTACTATTCTTAACCCTAATTTGTTTCCCTCTCATTTTACCCTAACATTAATTCAAATAAAACTAGAACTTTGACCCGTGCGGTGCACGGGTCTAATCAATTGTAATATGTAACAATAAAATAAAATATGAAAATTGCAATATTGAAAGGTATATGAAAAAAGTGAGTAACATTAAACAATAGTTTAACAAAAAATTTGAATAAATATTGATACAAAGGAAATTATGGTATATTACGAAATACTTCCTTATAGACTACATTGGAAGTCTTATTCGTATCTTCACCATCATCGTCAGCGATCAATATTTTTAATCCTTCTCTAGAAGTAACTCTTGAAATGGCAACGTACAATTGACCATGTGAAAACACTGGCGACGGAAGATATATCCCAACATGCTTTAGAGATTGTCCCTGACTCTTATTAATAGTCATCGCAAAAGAAATCATTAAAGGAAATTGTCTCTGTTGAAATTTAAAAGGAATTCTTACGTCAGATGGTGTCAGAGAAAATCTAGGTATAAAAACCTGATCACCAATATTACTTCCTGAAATAATTTTTCCTTCAAGAGCACGTTTTCCCAATCTCGTAATAATAAGTCTTGTTCCATTGCATAATCCTAATTTTTGATTCAAATTCCTTAAGAGCATAACTGGAACTCCAACTTTAAGTCTCAACTTGTGATTTGGAAGCCCCGACGTAGAAATCGTGTTCAAAAATTCGGAAGTATGAACATCATCCGCTGTAAGATCATCTACATTGTGTGCGAGTGGAGTATCATAACTCAAATATGTTTTTTCTTCACCAGGAATTAAATCCAACATATAATCATTTATCGTGTTGACGATGGAATTTTTAGGAGCTAGTATAGCTCTATTTTGGAAATATGCTATATCATTCATGGTTTGTAAAAGATGTGGATATGTGCTTTCAACGATAGAAGCAAGAGGATCACCCGAATTTGGAATCAATAAATCTGATGGAATGTCAAGTTCTACATCACCGTCGTTGCCATCTCCAATTTCTCCATCGCCAACACCCAAAACCCATTCAGAAAACAATCTCCTTTGTTCAAGATCCGCACTCGAAGCACCACCGAGAAGCCTCATGTTTTTACTCAATGTTAAAACTTCACAAAAATTCCAAAGAACTGAAGAATTAATAGTAGCATGAACAACTTCTAGCCTTGTACCTTTGGGTATTACTGGTAGAATTTGTCTGAAAAGTATAAGGACAACTGTTTTTGTTTTTTTTTTACTAAGGACAACTCGTACATATCATATAGTCATCTCTTATATTCTAAGCTTGTTCCGTTTTGCTATTCTTAACCCTAATTTGTTTCCCTCTCATTTTACCCTAACATTAATTCAAATAAAATGTTAAAAAATAATCGAACCCACAACCTTTAACTCACCATGTTAAATATTTTTTTTTTATAATTTAAATATTTATTATTATTATTAGCTTCCTACTATTATTATTATTATTATTATTATTATTATTATTTATAATTCAAATAAAATGTTAAAAAATACATCTGCAAGAATCGAACCCACAACCTTTAACTCACCATGTTAAATATTTATTACTATTAGCTTCCTACTACTACTATCTCTTATATTATAAGTTTGTTCTGTTTTATTATTGTTAATCCTAAATTTTTTCCCGCTCATTTTTCCTCTCATTTTACCCTAACATAAATTCAAATAAAATGTTAAAAAATACATCATCAATAATCGAACCCACAACATTTAAATCACCCTGTTAGATATTTGTTATTATTATTATTATTATTATTATTATTATTAGCTTCATACTATTAATTATTATTATTATATATTATTATTATCTCTTATATTATAAGCTTGTTCTGTTTTGCTATTCTTAACCATAATTATTTTCCCGCTCATTTTCACTCTCACTTTACTCTAACATTAATTCAAATAAAATGTTAAAAAATATCTCACCAAGAATCGAACCCACAACATTTAACTCACTATGTTAAATATTTTATTATTATTAGCTTATTATTATTATTATTATTATTAATTCAAATAAAATGTAAAAATATACCTCACAAAGAATCGAACCCACAACCTTTAACTCACCGTGTTAAATATTTATTATTATTATTATTATTATTATTATTATTATATCTCTTATATTCTAAACTGCTCCAAAATGCTAACCTTAAACCTATTCTTTTTGCATTTTTTTCTCTGTTTTTCATGTCGCCCAGTATATTAAAAAAAAAATACAAATTTGTCTAGCATGAGAATCGAACCCGCATCCCTTTAATTTTTTCTTTTGCGATAACTATATTAATAAGAGTCAGGGACATGTCTGTTATTCATGTGTTTTTACATGGTCAGTTGTATGTTGCAACTTCAAGAGTTATTTAAAAAGAACGATTAAAATATTAATTATCGACAAAGACAATGAAAATATGAATAAAACTTCCAATGTAATCTATAAAGAAATATTTCGTAATATACTATAATTTCTGTTGTATGAACATTTATCCAAATTTATTGTCGAACTAATATTTAATGGTACTCGACTTTTTTATATACGTTTTAATGTTAAATTTTTTATATCTTATTTTTTCATATTACAGCTAATTAGACTCGTGCACCGCACAGGTCGAAGTTCTAGTTATTATTATTATTATATCTCTTATATTCTAAACTTGCTCCGAAATGCTAACCCTAAACCTATTTTTTTTCTCTCATTTTCTCTCTCTTTTTCATGTGGTCCATTATATTAAAAAAAAAATACAAATTTGTCTATCATGAGAATCGAATCCGCATCCCTTTCATTTTTCTTTTGCGGTGACTATATTAATAAGAGTTAAGCATGTTGGGATATATCTTTTGTCGACAGTGTTTTTACATGGTCAGTTGTATGTTGCAACTTTCAAGAGTTATTTCTAGAGAATGATTAAAAATATTGATTATCGACGAAGACGGTGAAAATACGAATAAAATTTTCAACGTAGTCTATAAAGAAGTATTTCGTAATATACCATAATTTATGTTGTATTAACATTTATCCAAATTTATTATTGAACTAATATTTAATGGTACTCGACTTTTTATATACGTTTTAATGTTAAAAAATATATATATCTTATTTTTCATATTACAGCTAATTAGACCCGTGCACCGCATGGGTCGAAGTTATAGTTCAATGAAAATATTTTCCAATACTATTGAAAGTTGAGAATATTAAAGGGTTGTTTTTCACCACAAACAAACTCCAATTCTCAAACTCCTCAAATTTCTCTCTCTCTCTCTCTCTCTCTCTCTCTCTCTCTCTCTCTCTCTCTCTCTCTCTCTCAACATTTATAGTTTGCGGTTTACGATTTGGGGTTTTAACATTAGGGTTTAACGTTTGGCGTTTGAATATTAGGGTTTAGGATTTAGGGTTCGAAGGTTTAAGATTTTGTGTTTAGGGTTTAAAAGTTAGGGTTTGACATTTATAGTTTACGGTTTACGATTTGAGGTTTGAAGATTAGAGTTGAGCATTTGACTTTAGAAGATTTGGGTTTATGATTTAAGGTTTGAAGGTTTAAGATTTCAAATTTGGTGTTTAGGGTTTAAAAGTTAGGGTTTGACATTTATAGTTCGCGGTTTACGATTTAGGGTTTGAAGATTAGGGTTTATAAGCGTTTGGCGTTTGAAGATTAGGGTTTAGGATTGATGGTTTGAAGGTTTAAGATTTGGTGTTTGGTCTTTAGGGTTTAAAATTACGGTTTGACATTTATAGATTTAGGGTTTGAAGATTAGGGTTTGAATTGTACACAAATTTCAAACCCAAAATCCAATTCCACATATTCCAAACCCTATATTTCAAACCTTAAATCCAAAACCACAAAAAATACAACCCTAAACTCCAAATCCCAAATCCAATTCCACAAATTCAAAATACCAAAACCACAAAAAATGCAACCCTAAATTTTTTACCCCAAATCAAGTTCCCCAAACACCAAACCCTAAATTTCAAACCTCAAATCCATAACCACAAATAAAAAAAATCCTAAAATTCAAACCCCAAATCCAATTCCACAAATTACAAACCCTGTATTTCAAACCGCAAATCCAAAACTACAAAAAATGCAACCTTAAACTTCAAACCCCATCAATTTCACAAATTTCAAACCTTAAAACCAAAACCACAAAAAATACAACCATAAACTCCAAGAGAGCAGCTTTGCTCCATTTTCAACAACTCCATTTACTGCCCATTTATTTCACGGATGAGTGACACGTGACAAAAATACATTAAACGGTTGAGATTAAAATATTAGAAATGAACTACAATGTGTTTGCTTCCATTTGTTTCTCTGATACAAAACAGATACGTCCCTTTCATCTCTGCCTTGCTACCTCTCCTCCCTCTTTCTCTCGCCACCACCTCCACCGCCGCCCCTTACTTTCTATCACGGTGGTGTTCTTCTTTCCTTTTATTCCTCACACTACCACGGCACCACAAACCATCTTGCCGTCTTTGCGCCCGTTCATCTTTGTTGTGTTTATAATAAAATTAATTTTATGAATGAATAGCAGTGGTTTGTATTTAAATATTCTGCTATTCAATTTCAGATTGTTTTGTTTGTGGAAATGGCGACGGCGAACGGTGAGGTTCCGCGAAATGGCAAGACGGAGAGGTGTTGTGTACAACGAGAGGAAGAGGTGGTGAGTTGAAGATGTATCGACGCCGTGAAACAAGAGGAAAAAGAAGACACGCGTTGTTTTTTTTTCTGCTCCTTATTCCTTTTTTTTTAAACAGTTACAAAGTATTAAAAGGTTTAATCTCAACCATTCCTTTTATTTTTGCCACGTGTTAGTCATCCACACAATGAACAAGGAGTAAATGGAGCCTTTAAAAATGGAGCAAAACTTCACTCAAACTCTAAACCCCAAATCCAATTCCAGAAATTCCAAACCCTAAATTTCAAACCCCAAATCCAAAACTACAAAAAATGCAACTCTAAACTCCAAACCCCAAATTCAATTCAACAAACTCAAAAACCTAAACTTCAAACCCCAAATCAAAAAACACAAAAAATGCAACCCTAAATCCAAAACTTCAAATCAACAAAAAAAATGCAACCCTAAACTCCAATCCCCAAGTCCAATCCACAAACTTCAAACACCAAATCCACAACCACAAAAAATACAACCCTAAACTCCAAACCCCAAATCCAATTCCACAAATTCAAAACCCTAACTTTCAAACCCCAAATCAACAACAACAAAAAATGCAACCCTAGACTCCAAACCCAATTCCACAAATTCAAAACCCTAAATTTCAAACTCCAAATTCACAACCACAAAAAATGCAACCTTAAACTCCTAACGCCAAATCCAATTCCACAAATTTCAAACCCTAATTTTCAAACCCAAATCCATTATCACACAAAATGCAACCATAAACTCCAAACCTTAAATCTAAAACTAAGCCTTTGAAATCCAAATCCGCAAACCCCAATCATGCAACCCGAAATCCCATACCCTAAATAGAAATTTGTTGTGCAAAAAAAGAACCAATGTGAAGCTTAATTGACATGTAAGGGATTATTTTTATATTTTTCTTATTTGTGGTATGTCATCTAGGAGCTTAGTATATTGTTCTGCTTCAATCTTATATTCATATGCACTATTATGATATTTTTTGCCATATATTCTTAAAACAATTAAAAGATAGATCTATTTTTTTAATTATAGGCACATTAAATAACAAATAACACTTCAAATATATTTTGAAATAATTATATTATTTTATGATATTTTAATATCATATAATTAATAAGACGATATATATCATTAAAAACATTATATAATTGAATGATCGTGTATCGTGCAAATGCACGGGTAAAAAGTCTAGTTTTAAATATGAATATGACCTCTCTTTCAAAAAAATAAAATATGAATATGACCTAAAAGTACATAATTTGAGAGTGTATATAATTTGAGAGAGAAAGAGATATAAAGACTAAAGAGTGACTTTTTAAATGTGATTAATCGGTGATGTTGTAAAAATAGAGGTATGTTTTTTAAACATAAAAAATTATCAATATATTTGATAATATCATAAATTCATAATATATATGTTTATCTGTCTCTCATTTTTTATTTAAGTAATATATTTTACGCATATTATAGGTGAACACTTCACTATTCCGGAGTTTATTGTTGAGTTTTAAATTTTTGAAAAAAATTATGTGATTTTTTTAAGAAGCCAAAAGTATTTTTTAGAAAAAAATTATGTGATGCATACTTACTCCATTTCTTGATAATGAAGGTGTGAAAAACACAAGAAGAGGGGGTTGAATTGTGTTTTGAGGATTTAAAAATTTCTTCAAGATTACGGAATCTATCAGAGTCTATTTTGGCAGCGGATAACTCAAACACACAATGAGATCAGAAGCAAGATTGAGAGGGTGAGAGAGAAAGAGAGAACACACAAAAATTTTATACTAGCTCCCCTCACAATTTGAGAGTACTCCAGTCCTCTTGTTCTTCAACAAGAGAGTTCACTATATTCACCAAGATTACACAATTTGCTCAAACACACATCTAGAGACTTCAACTGATGATCAAGCACACTAGCAAGAGACTTACACTATTTGCTCAAGCACACTAGCAAGAGACTTACACTATTACGTTTTTTGGCTTGAATGAACACTTTCTTCCTTTTCTGTTGTGTGCAGTTCTTCTTAAGTTTAAGCTCTTTTGAAAAGTTTGATCATTCAACGACAATTGTGTCAATTCAAAGAGGTCTTGTATTTATAGGCTTTAGAAATAAAGGCATTTGAATATGACCATTGTGAGAGATCTGTTTGCCCGTTTGAAAGGTACTCAGACCATGTTTTAACTTATTCCGCAAATGGCAAACTGCTTCTTCTTTTCTGGTTCTCGAAGATAGTTCATTTGCACAAAAGAGGCAATTTAGTACCGTTGTCTTGATACTCCCTTTCTTGACTAGTTGGACTGACATACAGCAGCATCCATTTCGTCCTTGTGTAAATTAAAGCTTGAGGGAAATATCTCTAGACTTGATTCCATCAGATTTATGTTTTTCGTTATTCTTGTGTAGCTTCTGAGAGTACACTTAAATGTCTTCTGACAGATTCTTCTTGCTTCTTGGACCTTTTGTTGCTTCTGAGACTCTTGTAGCTTCTGACAGACTTTCTTCAGACTTGGTTCTCTCAGAACCTCTGAATGCTTCAGATGCGTATAGTTTGTTTTGAGCTTCGCAGATTCTATTTTCATTGTTAACTACACACTTTCATTTCAGATCATTAGTGTTCTTCAATTGCATATTAATATTTTGTTATCATCAAAACTTTATCAAGCTCTTGAGGTTTGTTCTAAGAACCATTTTTGTTCCAACAGATAATTTGGAGATAAATTTACATTTGGTACTTATAACTAATTTGTAATTAACTTTTATCAAGTAGTACATGTTATCGAGCATAAATATATATAGTCGAAAGATAAATTAAAAATGAAGCATAAATAAATAAAAAAACGTACCACTAGTCTTTAAAGGGAGGTAAATGTAATTACCTTTATAAGCGCTCTTTGACCCTAAAGTCTTCATTGCCTTAGACTTAGGCACCAACCCCTCCCTTTCTATTATAAGAAAAACATAAATAAATGTTTAGAAATATGACATTTCAAATACTATCTTCTTTTTTTTTTTGTGAAGAAAAGAAAAATATCTTTGCGTTTTTATTCTTTTGACAAGACAAGACATACATGTTAACTACCAATTAGTACTTCTGTTCAATGCATTATTGGTTGGCCATAAGCCTCCCTCAATGGTCTACTTCTTTGTACTTTATAGGGAACGATATTTGTTTTGAATTTTAATATTGCTTAT
This sequence comes from Trifolium subterraneum, assembly GCA_951799995.1. NCBI lineage: Eukaryota > Viridiplantae > Streptophyta > Magnoliopsida > Fabales > Fabaceae > Trifolium > Trifolium subterraneum. The sequence continues at coordinate 35,920,902 of OX637463.1, forward strand.
CTTAAAGTAATTAAGAATAGTAATTTTATTGAAAAACAATTATTATTTATTAAAGAATTATAATTTATATCAAATGTATAAGTTTCAATATAAATTTACTATTTTATTATAAAAAAATTAATAAACTTACTATTTTAAACTTAATATGTGTAAATTTGCAATGATAAAAAAAACTCTTTTGATTTTTATATTTAGGATTATTCTATCATGTGGATTTTATATTAAATGTATAACTTTTTAATAAATAGTTGTAATTTTTTAAATAAAAAATTACTACTTTTAGTTATTTTAAGATGTCTAATATTGCACATGTTAGACAAACCCTTATAATTATAATATTTGGAAAATTTTACAGTACGCTGATGACAACCATTTAAATGATGTTTTTAGATAGTTTTTAGTTATTCAGTTGTCTTTTGATAACCAAAGCATGGAAAATATCTAAGGAAATCAAGTTACTTGAATGATAAGCCAGAGTAGAAGAAATTACATAAAAATGAGTAAAAATTGAAGAAAATAAGCTCAAACACATCATGTCATAATGGGGAGTTTTGTGCCACAATAGGATATTATTTAATGGGTAAATAAAGTTTTACCCCCTGCAAAGTAGACGAATTTTGCATTAGCCCCCTGTAAAATATTTTTTTGAGATTACCCCCTTGCAATGTCAAGATTCTATGTGTTACCCCCTGGTTGGACAAGTTGGAACAAAATCTTGACGTGGCAGTTACATGTGGAATTTATTTAATTTTTATTGCCAACTCATTTATGATTGGTTAAATATTATTTTCTTAATAAAAAAACAGAAATTAAAAGAAATAAAAAGGTGTAAAAAAAATAATCAAATTTTTAAAAAAAAAACTACTCTTCCATAAAAAGAAACAACAATGATTAACCCAACCAAGATTCATCATCATCTTCATCCAAAAAAATAACCCAACCAAAATCTTCATTCCCCCCTTTCCATCAAGAATTAAAACCCAAAAAAATCAAAACCCATAAAATCGACCACAAACAGATTTGCAGAAGAATAAATTACACGATTTGAAACTCATTTTTCTCCATATTCTGCGGTGCTCACCAAACAGATCTTTTCTATTGTTATGACTTCCTTCACCCATATATTCTTTTGCCCAGATCTATGATGCATAAGAATAAATTTGAGTTTTTGGGGGACTGATTTTCGATGATTAAATTTGAGTTTTTGAAGATTGATTTAATTTGAGATTTTGGATTGTTGGATTTATGGGTTTTGTTGTTGTTCTGTCTGTGAAGATTAAATGTTGCTAATTAATTCATGTTGGATTTTGGATTGTTGGATTTCTGGATTATTTTTTTAATTCATGTTGTTAGTTAATTTGGATTTTGATAAAGACTAGTTTGAAGTTTTTGTGTTTTAGATGAAGGTTTTTGTGGATTTTGAAGGTTTGTTGTTTTTGAGAAGATAATGTATGAAGAAGAAGAAGAGAGAGATGAAATGGAAGTGATGATGATGTTGAGAGGGATGAAGATGTTGTTTGTTCTTCAGTTTCAACCCCTCTTTTACTGTTTTCTATTTTTTATTTTTTTAAAAATAACATAGTTCATTATGTGGCAACTTAACAATAATTAAATAAATAAAAATTATTAATAAAAAGCCACTTATGCTTGCCATGTCACTAAAAATAAAGATTCCATGCCAAGTTGTCCAACCAGGGGGTAACACATGGAATCTTGACATTGCAGGGGGGTAATCTCAAAAAAATATTTTATAGGGGGCTAATGCAAAATTCTCCTACTTTGCAGGGGGTAAAACCCTATTTACCCTTATTTAATTGAAGAAAGTATTCGCAGAAAAAATAAATCTGTATACTATACATTTGAGGCTTATTTTATAAGCTCTCATTTAATGCTTGCTTTCACCACATTGCTCTCCTCATGATTTTGCATTCAATTTCTATATTAAAAAGGAAACAATTCAAATTCAATTAATAAATTAATTATATTTCTTCTAAATTTACATATTATTTTTGTCAATAATTTCATTATTATTTTATTATTTTATTAATAACAAAATAAATCTTTAGACACACATACTTAACTTTAAAAAATTAATTAAAACATAAAATAGTTAATTAATATTAAATGATGTGATTAAATTATTTAACATTTATTTTTTCTCTTTTTTATGTGTGTATCTAAATGTATTTTATTTGAGATTGTGTACAACTAAGAATTACATCTATTATTCTAATATTAATTATTATTTTATTGGGTTACTATGATATTATTACGAAGTTTCCACCGTCGTTAGCGATGAGTATTTTCCGTCGGGGAATCTGTGGGGCACATAAAGTGGGTTCTTTCCTCCAAACCGAATTTTTTTCATACGCATGAGCTCAAAATCGAACCTCTAATATAATCACATGCTTAAGGAGATGAAGAACATATTTTTCCTATTGAATTAATAAATTTTAATATTAAATGATATAAAACTAAACTTGTAATAAATGATATATAAAACTGATCTGATTTGTGTATCATTAAAAACGAACCATTTTTATAAAGACTAATCAGTGGCATTGATAACACTGATAGTGGGGAACAAGAAGGAAAAAGACATCTATTTTAACGGGAAAAATGAAAAGAAAAAAAAAAGAAGAGAGAATAATGAAAGGGAAACAAAGGGTAGAAGCGAAAATCTAAGAAGTTGCAAGGAAATGCAAGGGACCTGTGAGAGGCAGAGGACCAGGGAAATGCAAGGACACTGTGAGAGGCTGATGACCAGGGAAATGCAAGGTACACAGTGTCATTCACTATGCCACCTTTTTCATACTCTAGTACTCCACTACTTTATCAATAATGCTTATTGGACTTCCAATACACATTTTTCATAACTTTTTGGCCGGACTCTAACCAATAATGTGGTTATCTAAGCTGAACTCTAGATTAATTCTGAGCGTTTACTCTTGACCAATCGTCTTATATCCATTACGAGATGAATTGAATATATGTTTATAAAGTGATGATAATTATTACATTTTGTAGGTTTGAGTTAGTTTCAATTTTCAAGTCTAAGATGGTAGCAAAAAACCTCGTCTGGTTACAGGTGTCGGAACCGATCTAAAGAGTGTCAAACTAAAGAAAAAATTGATTTTTTTTGGACACCGATCTGAGTTATCCGACACGTGTCGGACACGTGACACGCCTATTCAAAGAAGTGTCTGTGCTTCATAGCAATTCACACACATAATTGCAATGTCTCGGGTTCAAACATAATAAAAGTCTTCAGCCTAACAATATCGACATTTGCTATTTGAGTTAGATAATAATTTTAAAATGTATTGTCACTAGAATAATTCACCTATGCCAAGTACGGTTTAGATTTTACCTATAAAAAAACGAAAGTTTTGCGTGAATAAAATGTAAATGTTTTAAAATAACATTTGTATTTTGTTTCTTTCCGTTTTTGATAGAAATGTGATGTGTTTATGTTACCGGATATGATATGTAAGTCTGTATTAATTTTCAGTATTAAATATTTATCCCCGTGTATAAAATTTATATTAAACATTCATAACTTTATTTGTAAAATGTTCATCCTCGTATATTAACAAATATTGTAAAAGTTTATCCCCGTGTATTATTTATATTAAACAATCATTCCTTTACTCGTAAAAAGTTCATTCATGTGTATAAGATTTTATATTTTTTTTTTAAAAGGTATAAGATTTTATATTAATATGTTACTTCTATCAAAATATTAACTCAAAAATCGAATTCAAGTTCTTCCGAACAATTCGTCTTAGAGAGAACTCATTAACCACTTGAATTCAATGTCTTGGTTATTTTTTAAAATGTTTTTAGTTGTAATAAGTTTATTCATGTGTGTAATATTTTAAATAATACTTAAATACTTATATGATATTTTTTAGAATAAATTATAATTATATCATTTATATCAAACATTTATTATTACTTGTAAAATCTTCATCTGCGTGGTCTAGAGCTGGCAAAATTGGGTCGGGCTAATGTGCCGGCCCATTAGCCCACGGGCTTGGCCGGATCGGGCTCCAAAAAACTAGCCCAAATGCAACCAGACCTTTTCTGGGCAAAATCCATGTAGCCCAATAAAAACCGGGTTGGGCCGGACTAGTCCATTGGGTTTCGGGCCGGTCCATTATCCCAAAAAAAATGCAATTTTTATAAAAATAATATAACAATAACATTAATTATCATCTAATTGAAAAGTTATTATAAAGAATATAGTTAAATGTGTAAGCTTAATAAAAATGGTTATATTTCCCTAAAACTTTTTTAAAAAATTAAGTTTATAATTTATTAATTTGATTTGATTTTTTTATGGGGATCAAAGTACAACTTAATTGATATTTAGTGCTGCTGTAAAAATTATCTACACTTGCATACAAATATATCTCAATAAAATTGGTAGTTATGAGAAACTAATACATAAAAGTGATATAAAAAATATTAAATAAATGGGAAAAAATGTAATGGGTCGAACCGACTCATTAGCCAACATGACCTATATGGGCTGGGCCAGGGCTTGTGAATGTCTAGCCCAACAATAGTCGGGTCGGGCTGGCGCATACATGGTGCCTCGTGCGTTTCAGAGAGAAGAAGCGAGTTAGAAAAAAGAAGTAATTGAAAGTGAAATATTAATCTGTAATGAAAAAGAAAATAATAAAGTAATTCAAATTTTTAATTGGGTCGGTCAAATCAAGGTATTTTTAATTGAGAATAACTACCAACTCAGCTGGTAGCAAAATTTTGACAGCAAATCATATATTTTCTTGTAGTGTACATTTCCAACCCATCGGATCGGGCCGACACATTTGACAGCTCTAGCATGGTCCATAATTTAATTTAGTTGGTATAATAGACACTATTAAGGGATCAGATTTTTTTCTAACTAAGATTCTCTTTTTTTCCACATTTAAAAAAGTGTGTGAGTTTAGACACTAATATAACTTAAAGAACTTTTAATTTTAGCTGTGTTAATCTTATGTCAAGGAACATGGTCGTTCAGGATCAAACTTATTTGTTTTATTTTTTAATATAATTTAGTTGTTTTATTTTTCAAGTATTGTATGTAAACTTTTATTGGTAATATGATAGTTTTTCAATAAAGTGTAGAAAATATCAACTAAAATTATAATGCATGTGCCCGAAAAGATTTTAAAGAATTTACCTCCGATGGTGAATCTAAATTGTGATGTTTAACATGAAAGATGAAGAGTTATCTTACGTTCTATGTGCAACCACTCAAAATATTCCATATGTGACAATTGTTTTTTTTTTTTTTTTGAAGCAATATGTGACAATTGTTTCATCATTCTACTTTTTGTTAATCATTATTCATTTTCTTAAAAAAAATTTCATATGTGAGGCCATATTTTAAAAAAATTGTGTTTGGTTCAATTTTTTAAAGGAGAGAGTAGAGGAGGGGAGAAAAATCCCTCCAAAGACAACTTTTTGGAGGGGAGGTGAGTGAAGGCAATATTTATTGTTTACAATTTTATTACAATTCCTAAATTATCCTCAATTTTATTTTAAAATTTCAAAATTAACCTTTTTTTGAAGTTGTTAAAAATTAGGTTATCTCTATTATTTTTAACCTGCAAATTGTTTTCATACTGGTTACTTCTCTTGCTAATATCATTTGATTTTTTGCCTATTATTGTTGAGCATTGCTATTTTGTAAGAAAAAATTTGAGCAAGAAATGCAAGAATTGACACATGTCATTATTTTAGAGGATGATTTTAATTTATTATAAATTTAATTTCCTTTTTAATAGAAATCATGGGGGTAGTGGTCTTAATGGATAGTTGAAATTCATTCTTCTCTTTCTTGTTTTTACCTATTCTTGCAAATAAGCATTTCCCATTATTGTTTATGCGTAAAGTATCGTTTAAATGTCCAGTATTACTAGCATTATTATATCATCTTCTTTCAATATTCAACTCTTGGTATTGTATTTTTTTTTACGTGTTATAATTGAGTCATTCAAATCATTATTTTTTTGTTATTTATTTACTCTATTTTTGTTATATATATATATATATATCCTTTCTTCGACATATTATATATAAATTATTGGCTAAAATGCAGTTTTGACTCCCTAAATTTCACAATTGTGCGATTTTGGTCACCCAAAATTAAATTGTGCGATTTTAACCCCATAAGTTTTACAATTGTGCGGTTTTGGTCCCCATATTTCAATTCTGCGATTTTGGCCCCCCAATTTTGCCCCTTTGCATATCCTAGTCCCTTGTTGCTTATGTGAAATTTTAAAATTAAAACAAATATTTTAAAAATAAATTAAAATTAAAAAGATGTTTTAAAATTAAATGAATTTTTTTATTTAAAAAAAACTTATAAAATAAGTTTTTGTTTCTTATATGTAGTTTTATAAAATAATTTTGCTATAAAAAATAGTTTACAAGTTTTTTAATGAACTAATTTTTTAAATTATTTTTAAAACTTTATAAATTGATTTTTAAAAAAATAATTATTCAATATTTTATTTCAAAAATTAATACACTTTAATTTTAAAACATATTTTAAATTTTATTTTGTTTTAAATTAATTTTTTTAAAATTTATTAACTGTTTTTTTAAAAGCAATAATGATTAAACCTTTTATAAAAAAAATTAATACATTTATTTATTTTTAAAACTATTTTTTATTTTCTTTAAAATGCCACATAATCAATTTTTTAGTAAAAAAAGTCAACGGGGGCTAGCAAATGCAAAAGGTATAAACTTAGGGGGCCAAAATTGCACAATTGAAACTTGGGGGGCCAAAATCCCACAATTGTGAAACTTGAGGGGCAAAAACTGCATTTTAGCCTAAATTATTTTGTAGAATAGATCATTAATTAAGATGAGAAAATTGCTACCAACAGATGGTTTGATCTCTGATTTGTGTCGAAGATTATATAAAATGTCTTCCCTCCCCTTGTGACCAAACATATTTGTAATTAAAATCCCTCCCCTCCCCTCACCTCTTTTGAACCAAACATATTCTATATAAAAAATAATGACCTCCCCTCACCTCCCTTCCCCTCCCCTCTATTAGAATCCCTCCCATCCCCTCTAGGGATGTCAATTTGCATCCGACAGAGCGGATCCCCGCAGGGATTGCCCCGTTCGGAGATCCGAAAACGGAGATTTTTTCCCTGTGAGGACGGGGATGGAGGCAAAACTTCCCCCGGATGCATTTCGGGGCGGGGATCGGGGATTAAGCATCCGTCCCCGCGGATTCCCCGAATCCGTCTATATATACTTAAATATATATTTTTACTACGATTATTATTCTAGGTTTATTTATATTTGACAATTCTAAATTTCTATTTAGCTATGAATTATGATATACTTTGGTTATGAATTTTTGTATGATTATGCATATGTTGTTATGCATTGTTTTTTGGTTATGAAATGTATTATGTGTTGTTTTGATCATTAAAAAAGAAAGATGCAAAATATTTATTTATTTTTTAATAAAAAAGAAAAAAATAACGTCATTATTTTGTGCATAAAATATAGAAATTTTCTAATATTCGATCTCCGCGGAACCCCGTGGGTACCGTGGAGATGGAGATGGAGGCAAAAATTCCCCCGTGGAGATGGGGATGGAGGCAAAAATTCCCCCGCCGATATTTCGGGGCGGGAAACGGAGATGCTTCTTCCGCACATTCCCCGTCCCGTTGACTCCGTTGAACCAAACAAACCCTAGTGTCATGAACCTTCTTCCAAATTAGTAACATCCAACTTTGTTGGTGAGCTATAAATAATCCCTACATGAAAAATACATTCATGCAAGCAACCATCAATTGGAATTAGACACAACACCTGCACTCATATGATATATAAATGACACATTTAAATTTTATTTGCATCAAATGACACTAACATATATTGTATTAAAAAGAGTGTAAAGATAATGTCAGCTCCATATCGGTACTCCACATGTTCGAATCTTCATGCTTGCATACCATGATATCTCAACCTTCTTATATGAATTTTTTTTTATACTCGTGGGGTGAGACTACTAAGCTAGCTTCAGTGAATTCTGACTATCCTGCTAATGGTGACTACACCGTGGGCAACTGAACTAATAGTTCTCTAATCCTAATAGTCAATCTCTAAACATGATTTAGATAACATAATTTCATAACGTAATACACAAAGGTGTAACACAAACTATTATCTTATTCGTTTTATTCATAACAAAGGCTCTCTGAGGTGAGCCAGTCTCAGAAGCCTGACATATCCGTCTGCGACAATAATGTACATCGACACGACTGAAGCTCACAATCATAACATGATTGGATTCTAAACGAATCCCAAGTGGTACAGAAGTAACCACACATAATTGATTGACGTTCCAGATGAATTTTCTAACATAACTTAACATTCTTGATTGTTGACCGCCCATGATTTCCCTCCCGGGGTTAACTAACTTGTCCTGATTCCTGAACCTAAGTTCCTGAGCGTGATCAACGCTCTAATCACATAATATTATTATGTCGCTTATAGAAATATTCCAGAAGTAACCACATAAAGTGGTACAGAAGTAATCACACATAATTGATTGACGTTCAAGATGAATTTTCTAACATAACTTAACATTCTTGATTGTTGACCTGCCCATGATTTCCCTCCCAGGGTCAACTAACTTGTCCTGATTCCTGAACCTAAGTTCCTGAGCGTGATTAACACTCTAATCACATAATATTATTATGTCGCTTATAGAAATATTCCAGAATAGTCAGGGACATAAAACGAGTGAGTTTTATTTAAAATATTGATTCTGCAGAGTTCTGTTCTGATACATTCGTTTAGCGAAGCATGTTGCTCGCTCTACTTTGCTTTTTTAAACAGGTTTCCACCTTCATTTATTACCCACAAATAATTACCCGCGACTTCGTAGCTATGGGTAATTTTGAAAGTATTGATGACTTACCCACGACTAAGCCATCTATAAAATTAATTTTTTTTTGTGAATTGTTACCCACGGCTTAACTGTCAATAATTATAGACTACTCAAAAACATTAAAAAAAATTTGTTTGCAATGTTATCAATAAGGATTAAACCTTTGAGATTATGACATCATGCATATATATATATAATACAAACTCATCACTACTAGATCAAACCTAATATAATATATAGCTTATTTATAACCATTCTCTACTATTTATTTTTATTCCCACATAAAATTATTTCTAAATTTACAAATTAAAATATAAACATAATTCATTATCTAATCTTGTAAAAAAATTCGAATAGTTTTTTCTTACGAAAAATAAAATAAAATAAAATAAGAATAGTAGTTTCAATCTTCTACTAGCATAATACCCGTGCGTACGCACGGGTCGCGGCGTTGCCGCGATATTTTTTTAACGTGGGACGAATATTGTGTAGTATGAAATTAGTCCCGTTATAAAATTATTACTCCGTAGTGCAATATAGTAGTCCCGTGTATAACAATTATAATAGTAATACTTATTAGTGACAACTTCTTCACATATATATAATAACATTGAACTTGTTGGGCCGATGTTTCTCATCTTAATAGAAGCAATTTATTATATATGTGTCATACAAAATAGACACTTGTATTAATATATGAGTGGAAATATTTGTCCCCGTAAAAAGCATAAAAAAATAGCCACACATATTTATATATTAGTAGAAATATAGTTCCCCGTAGACATTATAAAAAAATAGTATTACTACACAATATTTGTCCTACGTTAAAAAATATCGCGGAAATAGTTTGTCTAGTGTATATTAATTATTCACATATAAAATTCATATTTAATTCACCCGTCACTAAAAAAATAACCTTTTATAACTCTCAATTCAACATTTTTCATTTAGTATTTATGACAGAAATACTTAGCAAATGTACTATGAATATAAAAATAAGTCTCGTATAGAAATTATTAAAAAATAGACAACTTTATTTATATATGAGTATAAAGATAGGTCCCATAGGAATAATTAAAAAAATAAAAATAAGGTCCTTGTAATAATATATCAGTATAAATATAGGTTTCCTAAAAATTATAAAAAAATTGAGAATTTTATTAATATGAGTAAAAACATAGGTCTCTAAGTAAAACCATAAGTGCTATAGAAATCACAAAAAAATTAAAATATATAATATAGTACAATGATTTATAATACTATTATTTTAATAAAATTTGATAAATAAAGGCAAAAATTAACCTAATATAATTATGTGTAAAAAGAAGATAGTGGGTAGATTAGGAGTTTTATTAATATCTTCCTTTACTAAATATATACATGATTATTACTCGGGTCAAAACAAATTCATTCTATTATTATAATAACACACTTCCAGAAAAAATTTGGCAAAAGGGAAAATTCAATTGTTTCAGAAAAAAGAAAGAAGGGAAAATTCAATTAAATTAGCCGGCTAGCAAAATCTTGATTCAGCCGCAGTTTCTCTCCAGTAACTCACTGTTACGAACGAAAGCTCACCGTATCGTCGTGTCTCTCTGAATCTCCCTCTCGACGAACTCTCGCTATCACGAACAACGAACTCACCCCACTTCACGTCTCCTACTCCCAGGTTAATTTTGTTGAATATGTAAATTGATTTTGAGTTTGTTAGTGTTTGGGCCTTACGAATTTAAAGCCCAAATTTATGTTGTAATAAGTCCAACTTCTAGAAGTCTATTCTAGAGAAATCTATGGAGCTCTCTAGAAGATAAGGATAAGTTAAGACTTTTGTAGAATAGTAGAGAAAATTCTAGAGAGTGGTTTATGGCCATTAGATTAAGTTTGTGGTGGCAAAATCCTAGTCATTGATTTAGGAATGATCATTCAAACAAGTTCATTGCTAAGGTGCCGATGTCAAGAAATAGAATGTTCGTGCTCAACATACAAAACGATGTTGTGCAATGTGTCAAGATGTGCTACAAAGAGGAGTCATGGCTTTGGCATCTTCGATTTGAGCATCTCAATTTTGGAGGATTAGAGTTGCTATCTAAGAAGGAAATGGTTAGAGGATTGCCTTACCTTAACCACCCTAATCAAGTATGCGAAGGATGTCTACTTGGAAAGCAGTTCAAAATGAGTTTTCCCAAGGATTCAAGCTCAAGAGCGCAAAAGCCATTGGAGCTCATACACACGGATGTGTGCGGTTCGATCAAACCAAGATCACTCGGTAAGAGTAACTACTTCCTTTTCTTTATTGACGATTTTTCAAGAAAAACACGGGTGTCCTTTTTGAAGGAGAAATCAGAAGTGTTTGAGAACTTCAAAAAGTTTAAAGCCCTTGTTGAGAAGGAAAGTGGTCGTGTGATCAAAGCCATAAGATCCGATCGAGGAGGAGAGTTCACATCCAATGAGTTTTTGAAGTCTTGTGAAGACAACAACATTCGAATACAGCTGACGGTGCCAAGATCCCCCCAACAAAATGGAGTAGCAGAGAGAAAGAACAGGACAATCCTTGAGATGGCGAGAAGCATGCTAAAAAGAAAAAGGCTACTAAAGGAACTATGGGCAGAAGTTGTTGCATGCGCGGTTTATCTATCAAACCGTTCTCTGACAAGAAGTGTATTGGGGAAAAACACCACAAGAAGTCTGGAGTTGAAGAAAGCCAAGAATTTCCCATCTAAGAGTCTTTGGAAGCATAGCTCATGCGCATGTACCAGACGAGAAAAGAAGCAAATTGGATGACAAAAGTGAAAAGTACATCTTCATTGGTTATGACGGCAACTCCAAAGGCTGCAAGCTCTATAATCTTGATACGGGAAATACTATCATCAGTCGAAATGTCGTTATCGATGAAGAAGGTGAATGTGATTGGAGATCTAGTAATGAAGATTACAACTTGTTTTCACAATTTGAAGAAGATGACGTAGAACCAGAGGAACCAAGAGAAGATCTTGCTACCCCGCCGGCTTCACCGACCCAGAGTGTTGAAGAAGGAGAAAGCTCAAGTGAAAAGACCCCTCACTTTAGAAGTTTGCAAGAGATTTACGAGGTAACTGAAAATCAAGACAATCTTACTCTTTTTTGTCTATTTGCGGATTGTGATCCTATGAACTTCCAAGAAGCATTCGAGAAGAAGACTTGGAGAACTGCTATGGACGAAGAAATCAAGGCGATAAAGAAGAATGACACATGGGAGTTAGCCTCACTTCCAAAAGGGCACAAGGCAATCGGCGTGAAGTGGGTGTATAAAACAAAGAAGAACTCCAAAGGAGAAGTTGAAAGATACAAGGCAAGATTTGTGGCAAAAGGATACAGTCAAAGAGCCGACATTGACTATGACGAGGTATTCGCTCCAGTTGCTCGATTATAAACTGTTAGACTAATCATTTCATTAGCAGCTCAAAACAAGTGGAAGATACATCAAATGAATGTCAATTTAGCCTTCTTAAATGAGGTCCTTGATGAAGAAGTCTACATTGAGCAACCACAAGGCTACGAAGTCAAGGGAGAAGAAGGAAACGTCTTGAAGCTGAAGAAGTCACTCTACGGGTTAAAACAAGCTCCAAGAGCTTGGAATGCTCGAGTTGACAAGTATTTCCAAGAGAAGAACTTCATTAAATGTCCATATGAGCATGCACTCTACATCAAAGCGAAAGGTGGAGATATTTTGATTGTATGCTTGTATGTAGATGACTTAATCTTCACGGGGAACAATCCGACCATGTTTGAAGAGTTCAAGAAAGAGATGACAAAATGGTTCGAGATGACTTACACTGGATTAATGTCTTACTACCTTAGCATTGAAGTGAAACAAGAAAATCATGGAATCCTAATCACTCAGGAAGGTTACACTAAGGAGGTACTCAAGAAGTTCAAGATGGATGACGCAAACCCAGTCAGCACGCCAATGGAATGTGGAATCAAGTTGTCAAAGCACGAGGAAGGAGAAACAGTGGATCCATCACTCTTTAAGAGCTTGGTTGGAAGCTTACGATATTTAACATGCACGAGGCCTGACATCTTGTATGCAGTCGGACTAGTCAGTCGATACATGGAGCACCTAACAACAACTCATCTAAAGGCGGCAAAGAGGATTCTTTGCTACATCAAAGGTGAAATTCTGGCACCTACTAGGAACAAATGTTATGACAGAAGCTATAGCACTTGTCTTATGTAACCAGTCGTAATACCAAGACAGATGCTATAGCGTATGTCCACAGTAGCGATAAATGAACAATTAAAAATAACAGACAGTAAACGTAAATAACACAGAATATTGTTGACCCAGTTCGGCGTAAACAACGACCTACTCCGGGGGCTACCAAGCCAGGAAGGAATCCACTATAATAGATCTAGATCAAAGCCCTCAGCAAACTTCTCAAGTTCACGACTTATCTCCTAGACTCTACCCGTGCTATACTCAACCTAGGAACTCCTAAGTTTGAGACCCCGTCTCACTTCCTTTCAATCACACACCCTGTGATTATAACAACAATACAAACAGAATGGTTTCAATCACCAAGAAAACAAACCTTCTCCGTACTTAAAAGCTTAGGAGAGATTACACAAATTACAACTCAAACACAGTCCTAAACTTGCATCAAGGAGACACAAGAAAGGCTCACAATTAACAAGACTCAAACCCTAAAAATTCTATTCTTCAAATGACGGCTTCTGAAAATTTTAGGTTTTTAGTCTTCACATATATATATGACCTGAGTTAGCATGGGCAAGGTCTTCATATTGGGCGTCAAACTTCAGCTGATCTTTTGCAAAGTCCAGCACACATGAAATGGAAAGAATCACTTGTTTCCATAAATGGTGTAGCATATTATGGAAATATAACCTGGTGCATCCGCCTTATAAAACCTCAATGAAAACGTGCGTCTTGGTATATAAGGAAAGACGAAAATATTGTTTAGGCGAATCTTCAAGGATATGGCGCATAAATACAGCGAGAATTACCGTCACGACAGATGTTGTACCCACATGCTACGGCATCTGGTCCAACATCTTGCTAGAAGTTGTTTTTGCAAAATGAGGCCAACATACAAAACACCAACAAAAGGTACAACAAACTTCACCTTTCTTAAAAAGTTTCCTATTCTCTCTCAAATACATAAACACTTTCTCCACCTATTAAAACTTCCTTCCTACAAATTTGTTGTTGATTTCATTATCCTTTTCCCCCTTTTCCCTTTCTTTCATTGTTGCATGTTAGAGCTAAGTAGTTTGAAAAATTAATTTAGAGAGTCCGGTATAATTTAATTACATGATTTAAAAGATGTCATTGAATCCATCTAGAATGATTATGCAATTGTGAGACATACTTGCTTCTATGTTTCAGCCCTTAGCATTAATTACTTGTTGAATTTTGTGTTTCTGTTTTGGTTGGATAAATGTTTGAATTCCTAATTTATATGCCACTACCTTATGTTATGCTTCAGCCCTTTAGCTTTTGTTTATTGATGATCTCTTTGCATATTGAAATTGAGACAGATGAGATGAAATTGACACAAAGCTAAGAATGATGTGTTTCTGTTTTGCAAGTTCATATATATTATTTGTTGTTGCTTAATTCTAACTACTAGATATATCTTAATATAATATTGACTGGCTTAACTAAACGATCATCTTAGGTTTATGTTTGCATGTTTTTCTTGACAGATTATGCCTCATAAAGAAAACAGAAAGAAGGTCAATATTCCAGCAAAGAAGCAGATGATTTTGCCGCATAATGTGAAACAGACTGCTAAGCATCAATTGTACAATTACCATTGGATGACAATGCTACAACACCAGTGGAGCTGAATGCACAGAAGGAGGATGCAAAACAGGCAGATGCAGGGTGTTAGAGAGGCCTTCCTATTGTGATGGTGCCAACTCCAGGTTTTGTCTTACAAAACACAGCAATAACATCATCCTCAACTATTGATCATTCCCCGTCAGCACAACACTCGACATCCAATTCATCTCGGTGTACGCTGCAGGTTCGAATGATCCAACTCTTTCTCTGCATGCACATAGTACTGGTGATGATAGGGTGCGAGGGTCATGACACTCCTATCGTGAGGATGAGAAGGCCCTTGATGGGAGGCAATACATTTTTCCATATGGCTGAGGGTACATAATTGATTTATGTTAACTTATCACGTATGTTTATCCCTTGTAGGTGGAACCCAAGTAGGGTGACATCAAAAGCCCTTTCCTCGGTCAATCATTCAATCACAGTTTAGTGAGAGATCCCAAAGAAGAGGGTGGAACGTATCACGTATGTTAATTATTACCTTTAATTACTGAATTCATTTATTGTGTGAGCCTTTTGCTAAATAGATAATTTGGGAACCTTCTATTTTAGGGATTATTTTCTTTTTTTTTATATATATTAATGTGACTAGAAAACCTTGTTTTCATATTATGTGATAAAAAAAAATCAGGTTGGGTTATCATCGTCACCACCATAGAGGTTAATGTTGTTTAGTTGTTTGCTTTGGTCTAGTGATTATTTTCAGCCTTTGATTTGCTTTATATTTTATATGGCTATGTTTAAATGCTGCTTAGAAATTTTATTTTTGGTTGTGTTCTATGATATCTGATTATTATTATTAAATAAGGTGTATGCTTAATATGTTTATGTTTATACTAATGTATTAGTCATGAGATAACTATATAACTGGATAGTTTGATTAAATAAGACTGGATAGCATGCTAATATTTTAGTGAATATATATTATAGGAATATGCTCATGGGAAAGGAATTAATCATGACACTTTGGTATTCTAATATTGAATTCATATATTGATATGGTTCAAATTAGTTCATATCCTTAACATAATGTGTGCCATATATATACGGTAAACTAGTTTACGAACTATATACCTCTATGATATCAATTATTGAAATCCAGTTTTAAGTTGAGGACTGTTGTTGTACTTCCAACATGAAGTACTTTTTGAGTGTTCATACTTGCTTTAAATTTGTTTCTTAGAAATGTTTTACTTGATTGTTTTGTTGCTTAATCTTTAATTATTTATATTATTTATTTTATTGCCTGATATAAAAGTATAGTCGTAGATTGTAATATCAATGATGTGTTTGCAAATTTGAACAGGAATCATTTCAAGAGAAGGTAAAACATGTCTCCCAGGTAGGGCAGACATCTGATAGTGGCACCAAGAGGTTGACGCTGCAACTCGGTTAAAATTATGGGCCAAATCTGCTGGGGGTAAGAAGCGGGGACTTCTCTATGGTGCCGGCGAAATGTCCAAGCATTACAAGCCAGGTGTTTCCTTTTTGACCCAAGCATATGGTACTCAGGTTGCAACTAATTCCTCTGTTGAGATAACTGCACAGATAGAAGCAGTTGTGCAGAGAGCAAATGCTGCAGAGGAAGATGCTCGAATTGCACGGGAGGAATTTCAGAGAGCAAATCAACTGCAGGATCAACAACAATAGCTGCACGAATTTAGAGAGACAAATGAAGAAACTGGCGTAGAGTGTTTCTTGCATCAAAGGTGACCAACACCATCGCCATCGAGACTACGAGGAAGATGACTCTGACATCATGGATGAGTCTGTCGATAGCCTCTATGATTAGATTATGTTTTATTCTTACTTTTTTACGCTAGACTCATGGATTAATTTTATGTCAAACTAGATTGATCGTTACATAAAAATTATCAAATTTTGGCATGTATTTGTTTTTGTTGATTACATACTGGTGAACGTGAAATTATATAATTATTACTACTATTATTAAGTTAATTCTCTACAATTTAAGTTTAATTTTGGTCTATTTTTACTTTTGTTGATTGGATATCAGCGAATGTGGTGTGAATTATATAATTATTATGGCAAGCAAGTGATATATATTTGGCTAGGTACAATTAAGTCATGGGTAGTTTTTTCCTATAAAAACGAATGTTATAGATAGCTTATCCGTGGGTAATGTTATTGATAGTTTAGTTATGGGTAACGTTATTGATGGTTTAGAGTCGTGGGTAAATCGAGACAAACAAGTTGTTGTTGAAATTTTGCTTACCCACGGATTACTCATGGTGAAGCCAACGGTAAATTACAGACGGCTTTTCGGCCGTGGGTAAAAATTACCAACGAGGCTTTTTCCCACCACTCTGTGGCTGTGGGTAATCCGTCACTAGTTCAACGTTACCTACGATTTTTGTGAATTACCGACGGTTTTTTCTATGAGTAATAGTAGAATTTCTTGTAGTATCAATCCCACTACTTTCCGGTCACAAGCAATGTAACAACATTATGTATTATGTGAGTAGAATGGAGATGGTTTTGGGGTTTTAAACCTTCTCACACAATATAGTCATAAATTCCTTAATGTTATCATGCATAATAATTTGAGAACTAATAACCTATCTAAACTAATGTTGTCATGCATAGTTTATTTGGAAAACTAAGGTGCTAAACTAATCTAAAAGTTAAGCTTCTAAAGGAACCCACCTTTTATTAGAAGGGAGTAGCCACTGCCTTGACTAAATACAATCTTTGAGGATCCATCTTAAACAACGCTCAGCTCCAAATATTCAAACAAAGTCTCTTTTCCAATAAATCTCAAGCACAAACAAAGGGAAGGGTTAGTGACTTAGTGTTACTCTCACTAAGGAAATTGATCAATTTTGGAGGAAAGGATAGAGTTTGAGTGTTCTTACCATTTCTTAAGAGTGGTTTAAGTCACAGCTTCGAGACTCAACGAAAGGCGAATTTTACCGCTATAGCACACCGAACCCGTAACCAAATTTCTACACAATTGCAACAATAGTACCCTATTTTCAATATCGTCTACAGACAATAATATTGAGGCAAAACCTGCGAAGTTGGTACTCAAATTGAAAGGAATTTCGTTAGCTTTCCATAACAACAAGTGGAATTTAAATCAGAGTTACAGAGAAGGAGAAGTTACCGTTTTAGTGAAGCCATGTTCCCATTATGGGTTTCACTAATCTTCTTCTAAATTGCCCCAAATCTATTGGCCATGCCTTCTTGATCATCAAGGACTCTCATGCAAGATGAAATAGAGATTTAGACTTATTTAATAGGCACGAAATTCAGACGTGAAAGAAGATTTGGGATGATTCTTACCTTAAAATGCTAGTTCTTGGCATGAGGCTTAAAGAGCAAGTCATGAGTTCTTCCAATTCTTTCAACCCATTAAGAACCTTCCAAACCTTGTTGTTCCACTCAAACTATAGTTTCTACACTCAATCAAATGTTCTTGTACTAGAATTTGGGAGGCCTATACTCAACCACAAATGCTAGCTTGAGAGTTGAGGTTTGCACTACACTTATAAAGGTTATCTTTGCCATATCTCTAGCCAATGTGGGACTTCTAACACACCCCCTCACGCCCAACACTATTAAGCTTGGTGCGTGGAATCTACAACAACGGGTGACCCAAATATGGAAGGTCTCCACAACAAACAACAAAGGGATCTAGGATAAGCTTTGATACCATATTAGAATTTGGGAGGCCTATACTCAACCACAAAAGCTAGCTTGAGAGTTGAGGTTTGCACTACACTTATAAAAGTTATTTTTGTCATATCTCTAGCCAATGTGAGACTTCTAACATCTTGCTCCAATTAAAACATGCATGCGTGAAACTAAAGAAATTGGGGCTTTTTGGCTAATGATGAGGGATACAGCTAGATTGGAATTACCTTGTTTATTTATGACACAAAAGATGGGAGAACATGTTTGGTTTTGCACTTGAACTTTGTAAAAATGAAGGTCCTTGTGTTATAATGGGGTTTGAGTTTGAAACATTGATGAAGAGAAAGAAGGTGGAAGGAGGGGAGAGAGAGAGAGAGATAGAGAGGAAAATGAGTTTCACTAGTTGCCCTTTAGTTTGTGTCTTATGACCAATGTGTCTCCAATTGGTTAATTTCACAATTCGCTACTACCCCTCATCCGAATTAATTCCAATAGCTTTTCTAATTAAACATAACTTCTATTAATTTAGAATTGGGATGTTACAATCTATCCACCTTAAAAGAATTTCGTCCTCAAAACTCAAAAACTTCTATATTCATTACTAGAGTAACCGTCCAAGTTACCGTTTAATTTCCTCAACTTCCCTGCTTTACTGATCACGGTTTGTCTCTCAAAGGTTACTAATCGTTAATTACCTTCACCGCGTTAGCAGCGTCCCGTGGTACAACCATTACTTTTTTTGTACCCTTCAAATCAACACTGTGAAATATTTAATCTTACTAGTTCACCGCGCCAAACTTCTCAATAGAATCATTTTCACTTCACAATCTTTGCTCCCAATGGTATTCCATTACTAACAATCCCAAAGTTCAAGCATAAACATATATGTAACTTACTCGTCTTACGTTCTCTAATCGTCTTACAATCATTCATATCCAATTCCTTGAAATAAAACTTTCCTGTCTCAAAGAGTTGTTGGAATCTTTAGACTGCGTCCTTACAGTCTTAGCCTACAAATTTCCGGACACTCACATATCGTCTCAGCTTATCCGGTGACCCTTCTTCAGTTATAATTTTGTACTGTAGACATCACAAGGTAACACCTGCGTCACTTCGTGATGTCAAGTGCACCACAATATACATATTTCCTTACCACAATCCTATATGTCCGCTACGCGTCGACTCTTACCATTACATTTTATTGTGATAACTTAGATGTCCCAACAACAACCCTTACTTTGATCAGTGACATTCTTCGCGAGTTGGTTTCTATTTTCTTATTACTTCACAACCTTCACTAGGTCGGTATCTGGCCTGGTTCGGGTACACACCAAAACATGGAATGCTGGCTTACGATGTTACCTTAGGGACACAAATTTGAGTTTTAATACCGACCAACCTAAAAGTCTCTTTGTTGCATAGTTTACCATTCTACTTGTCATGTCGGTATTTCTTAAACCACTACTTTTGCTACTAACTCTGAACTTCGTTAGGGTAAGATTTTGGGATTTGACAGAATTTTCTGATGTGGTCTTGCAGTAGAGAGTTGGCTGAAATAGTCTGATTGCTAAGGGAAGGTCAATCACAATTGTCTTGGTTTACCGATGGTGATACTACTACTCATTGAATCGCCTAACTCTGGTTGTTTGTTGATGCTAATTAATCTGCCACGGAGATCGTGGATAGTGTTCAAAAGAATATTCATTGTTCTCGGTTAGCATTTGCGAACTTACAATGGGTCTAAACCAATTACTAAGAGTGGAACTAAAGGGTTCGTATTATTATTAATATTGGTCTTAATACTTCTTATATCTCGGGATGAATTTGGATTTTATCCGAAACTAGTTAATATTACCTTATAAAGAAGTGCGAACTGAATCCATTGAATTAACATTTTCAACGTTTGAGGTATCTTAACGACGTTGTTTAACAGGTCAACAAGACGAGCGAGAACTTAAACTCAAATTACTCATGATCCTTAATTATTAATTAGACTTATGTGGTTCTAGACCGTTCATCATTAATGAAACTAAATGATTGGAGAATCCATTGGTGGTAAACATAGTATTACTGCTCTCAGATCAACATGGGGTATTGGATAGAGTTACTCAATGGAAGACCACTTAAGAATGATAATTTATAGGCCACTAGAATAACTGATAGTCCTTAAACTTAAAGGAACATAACTTATTACTTCTTAAAAAGCAATTCAAATGTACATAGGTTCGAACTTATTACCGATAACAAAGTTGAAAAGCGGAAGACATTTTGTCAGAATTACATAAGGATAACACTCTAAATGTGAATCCAATTCGATGATATTGAAGGATTAGAATGGTTCGTAACTTTAATTGAATTCTTACACTAAATGTAAGTGATAAATCTCAAAGCACTGGAAGAATTTATCTCTCTATCAAAATTAGATAGGTTCGAGGAAGTAATATTCATAACTTCATACGACTTACTGATTACGAATCAAGCATCAACATCGCTCGATTTGAAGAATTTGACTGAATTAAAGTTCACAACTTGTTTCTTTCTACTAGCAAGTCTATCGAATTAGGAAAACTTGTTTCTCATTCGGAATGTAACTAACCACTCTCACAAGAAAGTCTAACTAAATTTGTTGGGTTGTTGGCACATGAATTTTGGTGGCTTGTTGAAGTTGGTTTTATAACAACTAAATGAGAATGCTTAATGGGTCTACTTGGTGACGGATGACACTATATATGATTCTTAATTGTTACTCTTAACAAGGCTTAGGCTTGACTCCTAATAGTCGGATATGATTACTGATTTTGAATCGAAAGGCTGAAGTTGTTTCATTAAGAAAAACTAGTGGTATGGTTCAATTTGAATTCTCCGGAATGAACTACTTGGCTGCAACTGGATTGGCTTGAGTACTAGTTACGAACTGAGAGGCTGAGTTTATCTTGCTAGAAACGTTTAGTGTTCTCATCCTACGAGAATAGTACAACAGACTTACATTAGGAGTTTAAGGGAATGTAGGAAATCTAGTTTGTCCTTCTCCGATAGAGTAGTTAATTGACCTACGTCATTAGGGTTAACTACTAGACTGGAATGAAGGTTAGACGGATTTGAAAGAGGTTGGGTTCATTGACATCTGATAAGTCTTGTTTGAGCTAACGTTCTTCTAGTAATTAGGTTCACAAGAGTGAGTGGTTACTTCTAGGTTCACGCAATACATACTTGCCGATTGGATATTGCTGGTGTACCATACTTATATTTATACTATGTGCTATCCTCGTAATCCCATCATCTGTATTAATGCACCCACCAGACTTACTACGATTATCCGGGTATCTTACTTCAATACTCAGTCTCGGTTCTACTCCGGTCAAAGCTTACTGTTAATACTGGATTTTCCATTCCCATAATTCCCCACATCCTTATACATGCTACCGTCAGTTGAGTGCGTCTGATTTGTGCATCTCCTGAATTACCCCTTACTACTGGTACTATGCCACGTACTGTTTCCAATTTTCTCACATCACTCATTGGTGTTTTGTTACTTACTCTTGTGGCATCAACTGTGAGGGGAAAAAAAGGGAATTTTTTTTTAAAAAAAAGGTCCAGTTTTTTCTTTTTTGTACAAAAGTGGGCCAAAGGCCCAAATCTAGTTTTTCAATTAATAAAAATATTTAAAATAAAATATAATTTAATATTTTAATAAAATAATAATGGTGCGGGTCAACGTCGGAGCTCCACCGCCCGCCGCTCAATCCATCCATTTTTACACCCCTACTTCTTACTACTCGACCTCTTTAATCCACTTCGGTTTCAACCGTAATACCTTGCATATCATACACGACACTGAGTTGATCGGGCTCAGTACGCGATGATTTCAGTGTAAATAGTTCAGACTCCAAAGGGTCTGTCTATACTACTTAGGATTGAATTTTAATGATCAGTGGCAAGGTCTGATACTGAATTTTAATGATCTGTCTATACTACATAACCAAATCGGGAAACATTAATTGAATTAGAAATACATGAATAGGATTACAAAATCCAAGAAGTGAAGACAATTTGAGCTAACAACCGGACATAAATAAACTAAATCTTATACAAAATATAAGATAACATAATGTCAACTCCATATCGTACTCTCCACATGTCCGAATCTTCATGCTTGCAAACTATGATATCTCGATCAACCTTCTTATCAGAAAAAAAATTTGATAATCGTGGGGTGAGACTACTAAGCTTCAGTGAATTCCGACTATCCGACTAATGGTGACTACACTAGGGGCAACTGAACTAATAGTTCTCTAATCCTGATAGTCAATCTCTAGACAAGATTTACATAACATAATTTCATAACATAATACATAAAGGTGGAAAGAAATCATGAAGTATAAACATAATCCGGCAAGAACAAGATCTTTAGTTACGTACCCTTTCGCGTGAACTCTAATTCAGCTAAATTTATCGAATCGATGCGATGCATGATTCGTAATCAGTAAACCTTATAAAGTTATGAACATTGCGTTCTTCAAACCTATTTAATTTTGATGGAGAGAGATAAATTTTCCGTTACTTCTAGACCTATCACTTACAATTAGTGTAAGAATTCAATTAACTTGAGAACCTTCTAATTCATAAATATCAGCGAATTTGATTCACATTTAAAGTGTTATCCTTAAGTAACTCTAACGAAATGTCTTCAACTCTTCAACTCTTCAACCATGAAGTTTTAGACACGTGGATTATGCGATTGAGCCGACGTCATGTTATTACTCTTATATTTTATATAAGAATAAACTAGTTTATGTTTTAGTTGTCAGCTCAATTTTGTATTCACTTTTTGGATTTTGTAATCCTATCCATGTAATTCTAATGTACACACTTGTCAATATTCTAGTTAAATTGACAGGGGGTAAAACTCAGGAACTAACAAAAGTATATGTTGAGTATAAAAAAAAGACTGAAATGTAGAGATTCTTAGAATAGATGACCAAATTTCCATCCAATTTGCAAGATCATGTAGCCATACCAAATACTGCAATTTTGGCTTCCACCTAATACACAGGAGTCCTTTGGCCAGTGTAATGAAGAGGGTATCTTATTAGGTATATCATCATCATCAATCACTAATCATAATAAAAACAACAAAACAGTAAAGAATAATCTCGTCCAAGCTTGCAAAGAATAATCGAGAAGCGTATATGTACAGATGTTCAAATATAAACTCACATTGCCAAACTAATCCCAGCACAAAGCCACACTCATCTTTATTTTCTCCACTTAACACAAAAAGTTAACAAGGTTGAGAAAAATAGTGGTAGAAAAAGCTATGAATAAAGAAAGAAGAGTACTTGACAAAAATAGAAAGAAGAAGAGTAGCTTAGTTCACCAAACGAAGTCTCTGATCAGAAGAGCATAGTTAGGAACAGAGCTCCACAAAGCTTTCCACGACCAATTGATCCAGAATTTTTTAACTGTCACACTGTCACATTACTGGTCAAAAACCTAAATGTAAGAAAACCATAGGGATAAAACTTTTCAGTACCATATATACATGATCAAACTAAAAATAATATTTGATGCAAGAAACTCAATAATGCATATCCTTGTTTGACAAAAGAAACCAAAATAATCAACCAGAAAAAAATACCAAACTTCAAGATCAAACTCTTATCTTTTAGGATTAGATTTGATTTTATATTACTTTTTATTGTTATGATTTGTTTTTTTAATTTATGATTGCATCTATGGAAATAGGGATTAATGTTTATTATTCACAGTTTACAAAAGAAAAACCTTTTATTTTATTTTCATATTGTATACACAAACAAGAGGAAGATAGAGATCACCAAATGCTAGGCTCCATCTTCATGCTATGAAGAAGGTTAATATTTTGACAAACCACACTGCAGAAAAACATGTTCAAAATTCAATTGATACGTAGCAATCAAAGACCAAAATTAATAAATAGAATTAGTATAGGAAGAGCAACTTATTCTTTCACTTTAATTTTGCACCTACTCTTCAATAAAAAAAAAAACTAGGTGGAATGAAGCATACATTGCATTATTGTATTTCTGTAATTAGTAATAATGAACACATAATAACAACTAACAAAATTGTGATAAAACAGAAAGAGGTAGCCAATATACCTAATGCTTTAAAGTTTTGATGGAATCTTGGTATCTTTCTCTTATAGTCCTGAAACACTGACCTATTGTTGCTCGTTGCTCCCGATGCTCATCTGGTCTCGCCAAAATAACAAAAGTAAACATTCACCTAGTACATTTCGTTGCATTCATTAAACAATAAATGAGAATTCTAATCATTGAAATTAATCTATTGTTTCCTCAAGGAAAAAGTTGGAATATAAAAGCGAAAATTGAAAAACATAAAGATTTAGTGTTGTCTTGAGTAGTAATTCAGGAGGATGAAGAACACTATAACCCTTTTGTATAATATATCAATTACAATCAATCACTTTCTCTATTTACCTTTCTACCAAATCCATTATAGAGGGATAAAAAATCATATTGGACAATAATTCACTGGTTGGAGTAAACCAGCGGATCATTGAGGAGCTTGCAAGGATTGCTATCTTGGTTGACTCAAATGAGGTAATTTCAATACCAAATTGGCATTATATTTATTAGTTTTAGATTCCTGTGTTTTGAACTTAACCTAGATATATGGAACCATCATTAACTTATTAAAAAGAATAATATGGAAACAATATTGTCATATTACACAATCCGGGACACCTATTCAGAACAAGTACATTAAAGGAAACAAAATGACCTGTTTAATCCAAAGGTTCAAAGCACCTCCAATGTTCATCACATCATTTGAATCACAACAATACAATCATAGCCTCTCAAACCTGTACACAAAAGAAAAAACACATCCTTGGTAATCTCCGCAACAACTTTCACAGTACATATCCCCTGTAAAACCCAAAGGAAACTCAGGAAGAACTCAAGAAAACGAGATCCTTAAAACGACAAAGAAGCGCAAAAAATTCATAAAAGAGTAGAAATCACCAAATGAAAGCACAACCAACAACAGATAATTGCAGAATCTTGTGCTCCATTGGGCACAGCAGCAGCAACAGACAATCACCAAACCAAATCCTATACTAAGTTCTTGCTGCAATTGCAGATTCTGTGAGGAATAACTATTTGAGAGAGAGAATTCTTATTCTTATATATCATAAATGGCATGAAAATAAACGACAAAAAATATGAAGCACAAAAAAGGGATTGACAGCTCAACATAACAAAAAATTGGCAAACCAAGCTGTCCAAAATTTCTCATCTTTAGGGAATGAGGAGGGATAAAAAGATGTAATCTAGAAATCTTAAATGCTTCATCCTGACGTTCCTAAATCACAAAAACAATATGAGAACCTCTGCCTGCCTCAGGTTCCACGGGCACTCCACACATTTACTGGTTATCTCCCCTGTTTCAACCACACAGAAAACTAAATGAAACTGACAAAAGTAGATGTTGAATATCAAACTTAGACTGAAATGTAAAGAGTCTTAGAAGAGATAACCAAATTAAGCCTGATGTGACAATTTTGGTTTCCTCCTAACACAGAGGAGTCTCAGACCACTGTAACCAAAAAGATGTTTTTTTAGGAGTATCATATGTATCAATCATCATCAAAATCACTAATAACAATTAAAACCACTCAAACCAGTAAATAGTGATTATAGAAAACCTTTTCGAACGACCAAATCATCTCAAGAAGGGCAAAGAGTGATTCCAGAATACCGTACTCAGGTTCTGCATACTGAGTACGGTAAAATATAAGTTGCAGTGCGATTTAGAAAGGACACTTATGAAATACAACAAATCCATGTAACTCTGAACACCAGGCATGTACAACAAAATTACACTATTACATGTAGATGTAAAATAAACCAAGAATAAAAAAAATAGTAGCATAATTCTCCGAACCAAGTCGTTGATCAGAATATCATAGTTACAAAGAGAGACTAAGGCTAGAGTCTACAGAGAAAAGGAATTGAAGAGTTTTCAAAATATATCTAATGATTTCAAAACACACTACCTCACACTAAGCTTCACAAAATAGAAAGTTCAACCAGAGGGTGATAATCATGCATTAAGCATCGCAAAAAAGAAAAATTCACATCAGAACTCCAGCGTGTTGCCAACTGATTAAATGCAAAACACCGATCTGTACACAAAGAATAATATCCAAAGCATTAGAAGAACAAGAAAATTAAAACCATAATGAACTTGATAATAATAACAAATCATTACAATAAAAGTAGCAAACTTCAAGAATGAAACCAACCACAGCCAAAATACCAAATTATCAAGCATGAGAGAATAAGAATGCAGAACATGAAGAAATTTGATTTATCTATATTGAATCTATCTCCGTTCTTGTCCATTTTATCAAGTCATTCTAGACATCGAAACTTCTTAGCCTGCTGCAAAACCGATAAATGCATCTCCCGATTACCAAACAATGAATTATATATAAAAAAAATACAAAACAAAATCTTGATGAGTAAAAGCAGAGTCAAGAGAAGTTTGATTGTGTGAAATTCTGAGAAAAACACATCAAGATGTAAATCAAAATCATATTCTCTCCTGCAACACCAAAGAATAAATAACAAATCATGAAATATATGCTCTCAGAATCGAAAAAGATTGAAACAAAAAGAATTTACTAGAGATCACCAAATTAAAACTCTAGGCTCCATGCTCTGAAGAAGCCATGTGCAGAAAAACATTTCCACCGTTCAATTTGTAGGTCTTACCATCAAAGCAAAGAAATCGAAATGATAAAGAATGCCTTATTGAAGAAATTTGTATCGACATGATTTACTAATTTTATCCCAAGGCCGAATAGATAGTATTTATCCTATGCTAGCCACAGTCCGCAGTATAAATGTCTCGCTTAATAGTTGCTGAGTATCAAAAAGATATAAATATGAAGAGTCTTTCATAGTAGAGATGACCAAATTAAAGCATACAACACCACCTGCAGAACAAATTTCATTACAATTTGCAATATCATGTTGTGCTCAATATTAAACATCACAATTTAAGCTTCTACTGTAATACCAGAGAAGTTTGAGGGCACAGATCATAATAACAAACACCACCTAACCAAGTCCAATATCCATTAACTATTCCCATCCCTTATCTTGGGAAGGGAACAATTACTCCGGAATCTTGTATGCTTTAACCACTGAGTAAAACGTTACAGAAACTCACAAAAACTTCAACACTGGAAGTAATAAATATAACTTAGAAATTACCAATTATTTCCCATAGATTGAAAGGGGAAGCATGTGGTAACTTCACCATAAGCTCAAATTCTAATATGGTATCAGAGCTGGTTCAAAATCCTAGCCGTCGTGACGGCTAACCCTAATTTTCAACAGTGCACTGTTCACGCGCGGTACTGTTCATACGCACACACTGTTCATCCGAGAACACTGTTCATTCCGCGCGCACTGTTCATCACACAATCGTTGGAACATTTTTTCTTGGTTGTTTGTCTGTTTGGTTGATGGTTTAATTTGATGGATGTCCAACAAACTTCCGCTGCAGCCACTTTGGCTCATATTGGTGACTCTACAACTTGTCTATCTCACTCCGTGGGATCATGGGTTTTAGACTCTGGTGCTTCTGATCATGTTACTGGTAATCCATATCTTATCTCTAACTTGTTACCTCCTAGAATACCTCACAACATCACTGTTGCTAATGGTTCTAAAGCACAAGTCACTGGTATTGGGAAATCTTCACCTTTGCCATCTCTACCCTTGAATTATGTGTTATTTGTACCTGGTTCATCTTTTAATCTGATATCAATTAGTAAACTTACTCGTTCACTCAATTGTTCCATAACATTTTGTGCCGACTCTTTTTGTATACAAGACCGGAGTACGGGAAAGACTACTGGAACAGGAATTGAATCACATGGTCTCTATTACCTTAATCCTCATTCATCCACCGTTTGTGGTGTTTCTGCATCTCCGGATATCATTCATCGTCGTTTGGGTCATCCAAGTCTGGATAAGTTAAAGGCATCCTCAACTTTCACATTTAAAGACTCTTGATTGTGAGTCTTGTCAGCTTAGTAAACATGTTCGGGCGTCTTTTCCCAATAGTGCCAATAAAAGATCTAAGTCTTCATTTGATATTGTGCAATCTGATATTTGGGGTCCTAGCCGCGTACCTTCTAATTTAGGATATCGATACTATGTCACTTTCATTGATGATTTCTCGCGATGTACTTGGATAACTTTATTGAAGGATCGTTCGGAATTATTTAGTGCGTTTCAGACTTTTTATTCAGAGATAAAAACTCAATTTGGGAAAACAATTAGAATTTTGCGAAGTGACAATGCCAAAGAATATTTTTCCACACAGTTCAACTCATTTTTGGCTTCTCAAGGTATCAAACATCAGTCAAGTTGTCCACACACACCACAACAAAATGGTGTAGCTGAGCGGAAACATCGTCATATAGTTGATACAGCTCGGACCTTATTGATCAATGCTCATGCACCTTTAAAATTTTGGGGAGATGCCGTTCTCACCGCTTGTTATTTGATCAACCGCATGCCATCCTCAGTATTGAATAACGAGATTCCATATTCTATTTTGTTTCCTAGCAACTCTCTATATTCCATCCCTCTTCGAGTGTTTGGTTCCACTTGTTTTGTTCATGATCTTTCTCCTGGTCGTGACAAATTGTCTGCACGAGCTGTTAAGTGTGTATTTTTGGGATATTCTAGAGTTCAAAAAGGGTATCGGTGCTATTGTCCTTCTACACATCGTTTTTATGTCTCTGCAGATATTACTTTCTTTGAAGATGTGCCTTTCTTTGCAAGACCAGATCCAACAGAGTCTACTCCGCAGGTTCTACCTATTCCATCATTTGAATTCGAAACATCTGTCATTACTCACAAACCTCCACAAATACAGACTGGTCCTGAGTTTAAACGTTATGGTATTACTTATGAGCGTAAACGTGTTCAAGTTCCAGATACTGTTCCTACTGATTCTAATGATTTAATTGAAGAGACTGTCCCTCCTCTTTCAGATGATTCAGATTCTGATCCAATTCTTTCTCCTACTGCAGTTTCACCTAGTCCTTCTGATGATTTACCTATTGCTCTACATAAAGGTAAAAGGTCTACTGCTAATCCTCATCCTATTTATAATTGTTTGAGTTATCACCGCTTGTCACCATCCCACTATGCCTTTGTTTCTGCTATATCTGCTATCACTATTCCTAAGACTGTCAAGGAAGCATTATCCCATCCAGGATGGCGACAAGCAATGATTGATGAAATGACTGCATTGGAATCCACTGGTACATGGAAGCTTGTTCCGCTTCCACCTGAGAAATCAACAGTTGGTTGTCGGTGGGTTTTTGCTATTAAAGTAGGCCCTGATGGACAGGTTGATCGTTTGAAAGCTCGATTGGTAGCAAAAGGATACTCTCAAATTTATGGTCTTGATTATAGTGATACATTTTCTCCGGTTGTAAAGATGGCATCTGTTAATCTTTTCTTGTCAATGGCTGCTATGAAACATTGGCCTTTGTATCAACTTGATATTAAAAATGCCTTCTTGCATGGAGACTTAGAAGAAGAGATATACATGGCGCAACCACCTGGCTTTGTTGCTCATGGGGAGTCTGGTCTTGTTTGCAAGTTGCAAAAATCGTTGTATGGTCTAAAGCAGTCACTTCGTGCTTGGTTTGGAAAATTCAGCAAGGTCATTCAGCAGTTTGGCATGATTCGTTGTGAAGCAGATCATTCTGTATTTTTTAGACGATCATCGTTGAACAAAGTTATTTAACTTGTGGTATATGTAGATGATATCGTTATTACTGGTGATGATCAAGAAGGCATTAAAGACCTAAAGCAACATTTATTCAACCACTTCCAAACCAAAGATTTAGGTCGATTGCGTTATTTTCTTGGGATTGAAGTAGCTCAGTCAAAGGATGGCATTGCAATCTCTCAAAGAAAATATGTTCTTGATATCTTGGAAGAAACCGGGATGCTTGATTGTAAACCCGTTGATACTCCTATGGATCATAATGTAAAGCTTCTGCAGAATCAGGGGGAGCCATATCCTGACCCAGGTAGATACAGAAGGTTAGTTGGAAAACTGAATTATCTCACCGTGACAAGACCAGATATTTCGTTTGCTGTTAGTGTTGTGAGTCAATTCCTAAATTCACCTTGTGATAGCCATTGGAATGCTCTAGTTCGAATCTTGAGGTATATTAAAGGGTCACCTGGAAAAGGACTTGTTTATTCAGACAGAGGTCATACTAATATTGTTGGATATTCAGATGCAGATTGGGCCGGTGATGTGAATGATAGAAGGTCTACTTCAGGTTATTGTGTTTTAATTGGAGGAAACTTAATTTCATGGAAAAGTAAAAAGCAAACTGTTGTTGCAAGATCAAGCACAGAGGCAGAGTATCGTGCTATGGCCCACACTACTTGTGAGCTCTTATGGTTGAAGCACTTGTTACAAGAGCTGAAGTTTTGTGAACTAGGTCCTATGGAACTTATGTGTGATAATCAGTCTGCATTGTATCTTTCTTCAAATCCAGTTTTTCATGAGAGAACTAAACACATAGAAGTTGATTGTCACTTTATTAGAGAAAAGATTCTTTCTGGCATCATTAAAACCTCTTCAGTGCGCTCAAATGATCACTTAGCTGATATCTTCACTAAATCTCTACGGGGGCCTCGGATTGATTATATATGTAACAAGCTGGATGCATATGATATATATGCTCCAGCTTGAGGGGGAGTGTTGATTAATATTTATTATAATAGATTTAGTTTCCTATTTTAGGATTCTCTCTTGTATATAAGTTTGAACCTCATTGTGAAATACAAGTTAATCATTATGTTATTCAACTGGAATCAAGAAGCATAGAAGATGAAACAAGTATAATTAAATGAGAATTTAAATATGAGTAAAGATCACAAAAATAAAGACTAGAAAGAAAAAAAAATATAACAAAACCAGCTGAACATTGAACATGTGTAAAGTTTGATTCGTTCACAAAAGATAAGCAGCAAAAAGAGGCAAAGACACTTGAGCCGATGATTAAAAAGGTTCATGTGTAAGTTTGATTCGTTCACAAAAGATAAGCAACAAACATTATGGTTCATGTGTAGGAAACTTTTATGGTATACCAAACTCATGTAAAACTTACTCTGTTAACACCACATGAAAATTAAAACTAGACTGTAACAAACAGATTGTAGAAAAAGAATCAAGAAGAAAGAACAGTAGCATAATTCTTCAAATCCAGTCACAGATCAGCATAACAAAGAGAGGCCCACCATGCTGTCCCAAAACACAAATGCGAAAAAAATAATCTCAAAAATCATGTATAGTTTGGCAACATTCATTAAGAAAAATAAGTGGTAAATCATGGAGGAGAAAATTCAAAAGACTAGATAACAAGAATCGGCAGATATAAAAAAGAAACGAAAATAATTTGCATTCCAAGTAGAGGTACCAAAATATTAAGTAATGATCATGTCTTCTAAATTTCAAACTTTTATCTATCTTTGTGCATGTTTAGAATCATGGTAAGTTTGATGAAATCATAGTTGCACGGTGATTTTGTTAAACCTTCAAAATATAGTTTTTGTTGAAAGCACGGTGGCACAATGTGATTCTAACAAACTCACTATCAATAAAAACATACACTCCAATTATAAATTATAATCATTTGGTGCCTCTTACATGATGATAAAGATAAGGACATATGCATATATCAGACTAGAGTACCAAAGAAACAACGTGAATAAAAGCACCAATTGCTATACTAGTGTCCATAAACATGTAACCAGGAACTCAGAAATGTAACATTTCACTAGTTTTGCGAGATGCTTCTTGGTTTGAAGATTGCTCTTCAACTATGAGGTGCTCGTTCAAAACTTGCAGCAACTCATAAATGTAACATTTCAGAAGAGTGAATCAACTCATGTTATGAGCGAGCTAGCACCCATAACAATACAAGTTATTGAAAATATCAATGTAAGTTCATAAGGTAGAAATCTAGTAGAAAAATGCATGCACTGTGTTATAAATAAATCTTCCAAGTTCTGCGATTTTAATCATTATTGCAAACAACAATTCCATTATTCCAAAGGAAATATCTGAGATGCAAATAAATTTCAAGAATTAGTTCTCCAGTGGTAAATGAATTTACTATCTTTTGTCTTTCAACAAAAACCAAAAATAATTCTCCTCATGCTATTTTCATGCCATGGTGTTTAACAAGTCTGGGTTGCCGATGATCGAGACAAATCAGAACTAAATATAAAAAGTTACCTTAAAGAAATCATAATAACCAAATGGGAGGCTTGAAAAGAAATCTGCATAGATATTCTTCTTCTTTACAAATGGAAGGGCTTGATGCATCAACCATACTGCATTGTATTAATTAATCAGTTGCACTAGTTTATAAAAATGGTGATGACACTTGCATAAGAATGGAATCAGCAAGCAAGGTCGTGAATCAAATT
The DNA here is from genome assembly GCA_951799995.1 of Trifolium subterraneum. NCBI lineage: Eukaryota > Viridiplantae > Streptophyta > Magnoliopsida > Fabales > Fabaceae > Trifolium > Trifolium subterraneum. The sequence goes on from OX637463.1 coordinate 35,953,897, forward strand.
AATTGCAAAATCAAATAGAAGCTTCACATGGAAATTAAATAATATAAACTTATGGCAATACATAAAGAAGTGTAAGTGAAGTGATCCATAGAATAGAACAGAACCTCGTCAATATTCCAAACAATGATAACCACAAACGGAGCCCTTCATATCCACTGTATCAGAGAAAACAATGCTCCGCTTGGCACCAATCCTTAAATTCCACACTATTCATTCATGAGTTGTGATGTTCTAAAAAATTTCAACAACAATAAATAAATCACATTACAGTTAGAAGGCAATTCAAAAACCCACCAATAGCACCGTGTATAAATTCCATGTGTGCAACATTGCAGAAAACCTGCAATCAAAAGTCAAAACAATTGGAATGTTAATAAATTTATATGGTCAATCTTCACCCTCTTTCTTTTTCTTTTTTTTAATTATAAAAAAGTATGGTTTTTACGATTTTTAATTAATGGTACTCCATTATGCTCCCCCATAGCTTTTAATACACAGAAAAGTCAAAGGAACTGACATAAGTTGATGCTGACTATCAAACAAAAGACTGAAAATGTGAAGAGTCTAAGATATGACCAAATTAAAGCCTGGTACAGATGATGATTCATTGGAACAAACCTCCATCCAATTTGCAAGGTCATCTACCCATATATATATGAAATGACAAAATTTTGGCTTCCTCCTAATACATGTAAAGATTGTAATGAAGAGGATATATTTTAAGGAGTATCATCATTATCATCATAAATCACAAATCACAAATCAAATAAAAGCAGAAAAAGAAAATCATAGAAAATCTCTCCCAACAAGGTTAAGTTGTCACAACAAACAGCACATATGACTTCAACACTAGAAGAAATAGAGTTGTTCCAGAATCTTGTACCCTATGTCAGACTATTACTCAGGTTTTGGATACTAACCCACACAACTTCAACATTAGAAGAAGCACAAAAACTTCGGCACCAGCTCCAATTAGAAGAAACACAAACTTCAACACTAGAAGAAAAGTAGTTCACAATTAAATTAGTATGTCTTTTGACAAAGTCTGGAAATAAAAGTAGTAAATAGCGACTCCTTGAAGAAATTTGAATTAACTGTAGTCTCCTTTCTTATCCAATTGTATCGAGTCACTGCAAACGATATATCTAAACTTCAACTCACTGAAAAACATATGTATATCCCGATTATCCAAGAGAGAGATGGACATATACTACATAATCATAAATAGCCAAGCTCTCCTAATATTAAAATCAACATTGTCACATTACACTATCACAGGATACCATTCAGAACAAGTATATTAAAGGAAAAAAATGACCCATTTAATACAAAGGCTCAAAGCACTTCCAATGTTTGCCAGGGCTTTCGAATCCCCACAGTAATTCGTGTACACCATAGGAAAAACACATCCTTGATAATCTCTGCCACAGTTTTTACAGTACATATCTCAAAGACTCGAAGCACTTCCAATGTTTGCCACGACTTTCGAATCCCCACAGTAAATTCATAGTTCTCTCCCCAGTATACCACAGCAAAAACACATCCTTAATAATCTATGCCACAACTTTCACAATACAATCCCCTTGTGAATCCCAAAAAGAACGAGATCCTCAAAAAAGACAAAGTGAGAAGAATTCATTGAAGAGTAGCAATCACCATATGAAAGCACAAGAAAAGACTATTGCAGTAGGCTCCCCATATATCAAGTTATTGCTCCAATTGCAGATTTTGTGAGGAATACCCATTTGGGAGAGAAGATTCTTATTCTTCTTATATACCACACAAATGACAATAAATAGAAGATAAGAGTTATAACTATGGAAGTGATGAAACAACATTATAAAAAAGTGTCAAACCAAACTGTCAAGAATTCCTTATCTTTGGGGGAGGGATAACAGATGCTACATACTCACATTCCTGGGGTACAAAAAGCCATATCCCAAATCAAGAAACACAGATACACAAGTAAAAAAATGACTAGTTTAATGGGAAGTATGAGAACCTCTGCCTGCCATGGGTTCCACGGGCACCCCGCACATGTATTGCCTATCTCCCTTGTTTTCCCATACAGATAACTCAAAAGTAGATGTTGAGTATGAAACATAGACTGAAATGTAATGAGTCTTCTTACTGTTGAGTACCAAAAGTAGAAGAGGTAACCAAATTAAAGCCTACAGATGTGTCTTTCGGCTTCCTCCTAACACAAAGGTGAGGAGTCACGGGCCACTGTGATGAAAAGGATATCTTTTTAGGAGTATCATCATTAACATCATATAAATCACAAATAACAATAGAAACCAGTAAAAAAATATTATAGAAAACCTCTCCCAACGAACAAATTATAACAAACAACACCTACGATGTAACCAAGTCGTCCAAAATTCTTCATCTCGGGAAGGGCAAAGAATTATTCCAGAATCGTGTACTCAGGTTCTGGATATTGAAACACACAAACTTAACACATGAAGAAACACAAACTTCAACACCAGTTTGTACACAATCTAAGAACAATTATTCAAAAACAAACACATACATACATATATAAAAAAATGACCAATTATATCCCATTGATAATCTCGCCCAAGCTTACAGAGAAGAATTGAGAAGCATAAATATATAAATATTCATATTTAAGTCAAGATTGCCAAATTAAGCCAAACAACAGTTGAAAATATATAACAACACAGTCAGAAAAACATATCACAGAGGTATTCATCTCTTAACATTCACCTAGTACATTTCGTTGCATTCATGAAAAAATAAATGAGATGTCTTGTGATATTTCAAAAGTGTCACTGCTGCATATATTTGGATCCATTGAAACCGGTCACACCTTTCTACACTATGCAGAGTTACCTCATAAGTTTGGGTCATATACTGTTGTCACTACTTCATATATTTGTAACATACTTCTTCATACAGTTGTTCTTCATGTGAGGTACCCTATGAAGATTAAAGTAACCGAACACTGCACAAAACAAAAATACATATTCTCTAGAATAACCTCAACTCTACAACAGTTGCACATTCATAGCTTATCTCATGAAATATCCAAGTCAATTAAATGAGGAAATTACAAAAATGTATAATAAAAATAGAAAGAGTAACGCTGAAATGAAATAACTTAATCCAATATAGGTCTTCAAATTAAACTAAGGCTTGATACTTACATAGAACTACCTTGTTTCAACACACTAATCTGCCTAAAACAGGTTCATATAATTCAATACACATGCGATCATAGTCTGAAAAATTAATACGAAACAATTCAATGAACAAATAAGGTATTTACCCGGAGCCATGATTGTGAATGAAGTATCACAAAACTCACATGTCCAAGAAATCCAGGCACCACATCGCTTTATCTGTTTTTTCTTTAAAAGCCGTCTTATTCAAGATATAATTACTGCACTGTATAATTTGGATGCAATGTCTTAGGATGATTATGTTGGTAAAGAAGATTTTCAAGAATTCAACTTTCAACCATCCTGTCCTTTCAAAAGAGTTTTATGGATAACCACAAATAATTAAAGGTACAATAAACTGAGGTTGAAACCAGCAAAGATGGAAAGCAACTTGATTAGGTTTAAGAAATCAAGAATACGAATATTCAGAAGCAAAAACCAAAACCACCGACGATATAGAATACAATCATGCGAAAGATAGAATTCAATAGATAAATTAATCAAATCTCGAGGAGCTATGCTATGAGCACTACCACACTGCAGAAAAACTGGTTCTTGAAGAACACTACAACACAGCAGAAAACATGTTTCATAATACATGCGATCAAACAAATAAAAAAAATAATAGAGAACAACTATTTGAAAAATCTGGATTTATCTAGAGTTGTTTGTTGTTCTTCTACCCATCGTATTAGTATGGATTATAAAATCACAAAAATCAACATTGCCACATGACACCATCTCAAAAGACAACGACTTTCAAGAACAAGTAAAGTTAAGAGGGAACATAACCCATTTATTGTGAGACCCATCGTCACAACTTTCATCCCCACAGTACATTCATAGGCTATCTCCTCTCTAAGTCCCAAGCAGAAAGCACACTACTTTGTGCTTTCACAGTCCATGTCCTTGATAATCTCCACCACAGCTTCACACAATCCTTAATCCCCCTGATACCAACATGGAACTAAATAAAATCGTGAAAACTAGCTCCTCATAAAAGACAAAGAAACATGAAAAATTTATAGTCAAGTAGAGATCACCAAATGAAAGCATAACAACAATGAGAACATATGTCACACTCAATTGGAAATTCTGGTTCCACAGGTTCCACAACACACCACACATTCATAAGCCATCTAACAACCACACAGAAAGCTCAAAGGAATGCAAAAGTTCAATGCCAAGTATCAAACAAAGACTGAAATGACACATTTAGTCTTAGTAGAAATGACCAAGTTTAAGCTTTTTAACAGTTGGAAGTATTCAGACACACCCAATGGATCATTGCAAAAAATTTCCATCCATTTTCATGATCTTGTAATCCAATATGAAACGACACAATATATGAAATACAACAAATCCAGCGTGTTGCCAACAGATTAAACGCAAAACACCGATCTGTACACGGAGAATAATATATGAAGCATAATACACGAAGTATCATCTGTATAATCATCATTACCAAGTCGTCCAAAATTATTCATCTCAGGAAGGGCAAAGAGTTAGTCCAGAATACTGTACTCAAGTTCTGCATACTGAAACACACAAACTTCAACACCAGCTTGTACACAATCTAAGAACAATTATTCAAAAACAAATACATATAAAAAAACGAACAATTATATTCCAATGATGAATATTGATAATCTCCCCCAATCTTGCATAGAAGAATCAAGAAGCTTGATTGCTGAAATGTTCAGATCTAAGTTCAGATTGCAAAGTTAAGCCCCGAATCTTCTAAATTTCAAACTTTTATCTATCTTTGTGCATGTTTAGAATCATGGTGAGTTTGATGAAATCATAGTTGCACGGTGATTTTGTTAAACCTTCAAAATATAGTTTTTGTTGAAAGCACACAATGTGATTCTAACAAACTCGCTAGAAAAATGCATGCACTGTGTTATAAATAAATCTTCCAGGTTCTGCGATTTTAATCATTATTGCAAACAACAATTCCATTATTTTGTACAATTATTATCCAGTCAAAGGAAATATTTGAGATGCAAATAAATTTCAGATTTAGTTCTCCGGTGGTAAATGAATTTACTATCTTTTGTCTTTCAACAAAAATCAAGAGTAATTGTCCTCGTACTATTTTCATGTCATGGTGTTTAGCAAGTCTCGAGAGAAATGAAGCATAAATGGAAAGAGTAAACAATTCATAGGTGCAGATAAGTCACAAGTGCTAAATCAAACAAATCCGAACTAAATATAAGAAGTTACCTTAAAGAAATCATAATAATTAAATGGGAGGCTTGAAAAGAAATCTGCATAGATATTCTTCTTCTTTATAAATGGAAGGGCCTGGTACATCAACCATAGTGCATTGTATTAATTAATCAGTTGCACTATATAAAAATGGTGATGACGCTTGCACCAAAATGGAATCAGCGCAAGGTAATGGTAGTAATTGAATTGTTCAAACAGCAAACCTGCCACGTGTCCAAATTTAACGGAAATAGTTAAAAAATTGACGGAAGGGACCAACTTGAAACCTAAAATAAAGATAAGGGACCAACTTGAAACTTTTAAAAGATAAGGGACCAAAAGTGTAATTAAGCCTTTAAACTAATAACAAAACTTTATGGAAAATGCGAATTGAAAAATTTACGAATGAAAATTAATCAAGAACAGATACCTTGTTAACAAATATATCCCAGAAAAGGGGCCCAACAATGGCAGTTTCCCAGTTATGCAGATGCAGTATATCAGGCTGCTTCCCACATTTTACTATATAATCCAGTGAGGCGCGACAAAAGTAAGAGAACCTGACGGAAGAAGATTCCAATCAAGATTGTATACATAATAGAGGGGGGAAAACTTAATTTGAACAGGTTTTATATTCCACTCAATGATACGTAAAATGTAAGGTACTTAATAGATACTAGCTGATCGGAGTATCCTTTCTATTTCACTTTTCAAACACGGTTTGAGTGCACACAAAAAATGCACATAATTGGTTCTGAAATAGTATGTTGATATAGGACAGATCAAATTGCACCTATGTAATACTTGAGTACTGTTTCATTTACCATTCAAATTAAACCAAACAATACATATAGGATTTCATTTACCTTTCAAAATCATCGGGATAACCATATATCATCTCACGGCTAAAAAAGGATGAATAGTCCGATGGCTCGACCAAAGTGATTCCAATGCCAAAAACAACACTGTCGTACACTAAGGGTGAGCATAAAGGAAAGCAACATCAGTAGATTTTAAACAAGGAACAAGACATGAAACTTTATCTCTGATTACGTTCATTAATTCTTTTATAACCACGTACATATTATTCGACATTCATTTTATACGCAGACCAATGGTAATTAAATAGGAAAAGAAAGCCAAACTTACCTGGTCCAAATTTTGTTTCCATGTAATTGACCATTAAAATACGAGTAAGCCTCCACATTAACTTCACGCAACCCATGCACTTCATCTAGGCTTAAACATCAGGCAACTATTAGACTAATATAGAGATATAGAATAAAAGTCATTCATAAAGACCACAAAATAGCTTAGGGATTTCGTGCATACTTTGGTTGATATTTAATTAAAAGAAATAGAAGAAGCAAGGAAGTAGATAAAAGGACAGTAGTTTCTCAATTACTTGGGCAATATAACTTCCGCAAGGTGGCCTTTTCTTTGAAGTGTGCGAGATATGCCGGTTACATATGATGCTACAGATCCTCTAGAGACCAACGGTGTCATTTCTGCGCAAATGTGAATAATATGAAAACCATTCCTGAATAACAATCAGATTTTAAAAAATCGATCAATGAAAGCAAAACTGATCAACAGCAGGAATGATTTACTCTTTGCTTTGATCTGAAAAGTGACGAAGTTCTCCCAGAAGATCAGAATTTCTTTTATGTGAGATGACATTAAAGATATCAGCCACGGTCAGTTTGTGGTTTAACACCAAACTTCTAAAGTCAGATGCCTCTGCAGGGTTAATCACGCTGCCAAGGACCATCGAGTCTATTCGAAGCAGCAATTCGGAAAAAATTGATAGTTTATCTGGTTTACAAAATACAAACAGAAGCAATAGTTCAATTAATCATCCTAGTGATGAATTGTATACTTATAAGAATATATACTGTCAGCAAGGATATGAAAAATGACATATAGTTCAATTTATTTAGCAAAGACACGCGTTAATATCTACAATCACTTTTACCAGCAGTCTCATGCTTTTCTGCTTCCATTTTATTTATCTTATTGAATAGGGACTGTTTTTCTTTCTTCGTTTTGTTGACTTCCTCAATGGCACTAAGGCGTTGATTGTTTAAGTATAGTATGTCTTCATGAAATAAGAAAAAAAAATATATAAAGCAAATGAAAGCATAAAAATGATTATCTATCACTACTATTATTAAAACAGAAATCTTATTGTAAATTTGAAACTATTACTGTCCTAGTAGATTGGTGCTAGATTGTAATTTCTGGTGTGTCAAACACAAGAAATGACTACAACACAAGATGAACACCAACAGATCATATACATTACAGTGTCCATGGACCTTATTTCTATTGTTGTTGTGTTACCCTATGCAGCAATAATTTGGACCAAAACACATAATACACCTATCATACCCTATGCATGACTTCTTAACAAATTTGAAATGGAAAAAGTGATGTGGCCAGTGTAGAGTTGTGGCAGTATGCATTGCATAGCGTCCATTAATATGAATTAATAGACAAAGAAACAAGGGAATAGAGGGAATACTAGTTGCATAATCATCATCGGTTGATGTTAGTAGTTGAATTTGTTGGAGTTGATCTTCTTGTGAAGTCATTTTTGACTGTCCGGTAAGGGATGAACCACTCACTCTCTTTTTGGCCTAAGATTGATCTCTAAAAACATAGATTAATCATTTCCTACTTTAGCCATAAAAAGAAAAGAATGACATTTTAACAAAAGTTAGAATAGAGGATCACAGTCCTAGGTGTTTTGACAAAACAAAAGTTCACAAATCGAGATGAAATTAGCTATACAGCTTAACAGAATATGCTTCATAGTCATTCACTTAACAGAATTTACTGTCGCTTTTGGCTGCAGGCTTGTAAGGACATGCCGGAGGGGTCATCACTGGCTTCCTATACTCCCAGCCGAAAAACCCATATATTTTTCCCTGAAAATTTTTATTAAGTTAAAATATTAAAGAAATTAGAAATACAGATATGCACTTATAATCCATCAAGAGAAATATATATAAATCACTTAAAAAAACATTAGTACTACATGAAATTATACTCCCCCTAACCCTCACAAAAAACAAACTTTAGCACAAATTTTTCCAAATAGGGTTAATTAGAATAATAGAATTGAAAACTAGTAATTTATTCAAAATCATCTGAAGGAATGAGATAACTATGCATCCAGAGAACTAATTGAAGAAATAATGGAATGAATGAAGCACTTACCATGAAATAATGGAAGAGAATTGGCAATACGTTAACGATTGGAACGAGGAAAAGGGGCAATAAGCAAAATAAGCAAACCTAAATCAAGTTAACAATTGAAATCAATTAGAATCAACCATATGAATTGATCAATCGAAAATTGGAGAAGAGAAAATAGAGAATTACCATGTTGAAATAAATTATCGATTGTGGTTGAAGACTTTGCAGTTGATGCAAGAGTCACGAGACAGAGCAAACGAGTAACGTTCTTTGAAGCCAAGTAACGAATGAGTTGAATAGAAAAAAAATGAGAAATTGAGTAAGCAGATTGAGAAAGCGTTGAGAAATTGAATAATGGAAGAGAATTGGCAATACGTTAACGATTGGAACGAGGAAAAGGGGCAATAAGCAAAATAAGCAAACCTAAATCAAGTTAACAATTGAAATCAATTAGAATCAACCATATGAATTGATCAATCGAAAATTGGAGAAGAGAAAATAGAGAATTACCATGTTGAAATAAATTATCGATTGTGGTTGAAGACTTTGCAGTTGATGCAAGAGTCACGAGACAGAGCAAACGAGTAACGTTCTTTGAAGCCAAGTAACGAATGAGTTGAATAGAAAAAAAATGAGAAATTGAGTAAGCAGATTGAAGAAAGCGTTGAACAAAATCGAAGTATTACCTGACGGTGGTTGGAGACGCAACAAAGGGAGCGAGGAGACGGGTTGAGTGAAGTGGCGGAGGGAGAGAAGTTCATTGTGGAAGGAGAGAAATGGCACAATTTATTCTTAGAAGAAATGACCAAATTTAAGCCTTTCAACAGTGGGAAGTATTCGACGCACCCAATGGATCATTGCAACAATTTTCCGTTCATTTGCGAGATCACAATTTAGGCCACTGCACAAAACTAATATATACACTAATATAGTATTAAGGGAAGTAAACCCCCAACTGATTATAATACCAGCCATAGTCACACATTCATATATTTATCTCTCCTGTAAATTGAGAAGAATAAACAACAAGAATTCATATTAAACTTAACCCACCGCTTGATATTATAAAGAACTTAATTGTTTCAACAAGTCAGATCAAAGCCTAGAAAAAAGGTACCGAATAATTCAATGACATAATCTATGACGAATTTAGACTTATCAAGAGCCAATAATTGTGTATCATAAAATTCACATAATAGCCAATCTAAGAGATGTACACCAGAATCATATATATTCAACTCCTCTTCTTGAAAAGGTCAAATATATAGCAGAATCATAAATTCTAAAGCTCTCGTAATACTCAAATTCCTGATAAACAACACACAGAAATCAACATTACCACATCACACCATCAAAAGACAACTATTCCAATCCATGAAAGGTACATTTAAATAAAACTAACCAGTTTATCTCACACTACATTTATTATCTAGCAACAGCTTTTGCAGTCCATATCCTCCCTGTGACACCCACATGGAACTTAAAGAATCAAGAAAACTAAATTCAAGAGGCAGAAATATGAAGAATTCATAGTCAAAAGAATTCACCAAATGCTTTAGAATACAACGATGCGAATATATGCCACAGCTAATCGCAGATTGGTACTCCATGTGAAATGACGGTTATTTAGGCTTCCCGGCTGTGACAAATACCCTTTTGGGAGAGAAGATTCTTATAATATAAACATAAAGGACAATAAAATAGTGAAAGACTCATAATAAAGAAAGTGTTAAATTAACATAACAATAGAGCCAAAACAAACAAAATTGTGGCATATATATTTAATTCCTCTTCTTGAAAAAGACAGATATACAGCAGAATCATAAATTCTAACGCTCTCCTAATACTCGAATTCCTGATAAACAACACACAAAAATTAACATTACCACATCACACCATCAAAAGACAACTATTCCAATCCATGAAAGGTACACTTAAATAAAAATAACCAGTTCATCTCACATTACATTTATTATCTCGCAACAGCTTTCGCAGTCCATATCCATGGGAAGGGAATAGTTACTCCAGAAGTTGTATGCAAAACCACAGAAACATAAAAACTTCAACACTGGAAGAAATACATCATATAACTTAAAAATGACAAGTTATTTCCCAAAGATAAATGAGAGTCCGAGATAACCTTTCTCTAAGCTTTCACAAAGGAATCGAGAAGTGTGGATGCTGAAACGGACATAATGAAATGTAAAGAATTCATAATCCTGAAACGCAAATTAACGCCCAATCAGAAAAGAGAAACCCAAATTAAAGCCTAGCAAATATATAATATGGCCATCAGAACAGAATGGTTCATGTGTCCTTGTTAATTTGTTCACAGAAGCTAAGTAGAACTAAGCGGCAAAGAAACTCATCTTCAATATTCTACATTTCAAACGGCGAATTGAAAAAGTGTACTGTGATTAACAAAGATGAAGACTTATTATGTAATACACCAAACCCATGTAAAACTTGCTCTGCCAACACTACATGATACATTTACAGAAAGATTACGCTGCGAAAAATAAGTTGTCAAATAATAAACAACACCCATGTGTAAATGATCAAATTAACAAACAATAATATTTGATGCAAGAAACTCAATAATTGTAGCAGATCATTCTTTAACAAAAGAAACCAAAATAATTAACCAGAAAAGAATATAGAACTTCAAGATCAAATGATTCAAAACCATTATACAAATAATTATTAATAACCGGTAAAGGGTAAAATAAAGAGTCCAGAGAAGTGTGATTGTGTAAAATTCTTGATATCGACAATCTGAGAAAAGCATATCAATACGTTTATAACTTGTGGTATACCAAACCCATGTAAAACTTACTCTTTAACACCACATGAAAATTAAAATAAGGCTGTAACAAACAGATTGTAGAAAAAGTACCAAGAAAGAATAGTAGCACAATTCTCCAAACCATGTCACAGATCAACACAACAAACATAGGCCCACCAAGTTGTCCCAAAACACGAATGCAAAAACAAAATCTCAAAAATCGTGTATAGTTTTGCAACATTTATAAGGAAAAATAAGTGCTCATGGTAAATCATAGAGGAGCAAATCTAGAAGACAAGACAACAAGAATCGGCAAATAAAAATCGAAACAAAAATAATTTGCATTCCAAGTAGAGGTACCAAAATAAACCCGAGGCTTGATATAATGAAATAAACACACTGCAAAGCAGAAAACAACATCGATTTTCAATTAACATGTATCAAAGTCAGAACCAAATCAAACCTCACAATCAAAAAACCAGGGGGAAAAAATCAGAATACAAAACCAGAAGATCAAAATAAGAAAATTAGTATAGTCCCTGCAACGCCAGAGGAAATAAAATATAAAGAAAATATGTTTTAAAAAGAAATATGCAGACCAAAACTCGAGGCTCCATGCTATGATGAAAGAACGCCAATTTTTTGACAAACCACACTGCAGATAAACAGGTTAACAGTTCAATTTGTGTCTTACAATCAAAGCTCAAAAACAAAAATAATAAAGAACGACTCATTGAAGAAATTTGATTTATGTCCGTAGCCATTATTAATCTTATCCATTATCATCAATATTGCAAATTGTTCCAGATATTCAGGAATCAGAAATCAACTCACTACAAAACAAATATCTCAATATTCATTTTTTTTTTTAAAGCAATAGCACATTTATCAAATGACTAATTATATCAAAAAGTGCACATGATCAAACGAGAATTGGAAGAGCAAACAATTAAAACCCAAACAATTCATTAGTAGCCACAAGAACCAAATATGAACAGAAAAATCCAAAACCTGCAAGAACCAAATCAAACCTCAACACCAGGAGCAAAGTAACCAAGGAATAAACAGTGAGAATGAGATCAAACAAGAGGAAGATAGAACCAAAAGAATACCAAAGGGAAAATAACCAATCAAGAAATATATATACTTAGAATCAATAAAGAAATAATGAAACGAAAAGAATTTACTACAGGTAACCAAATCAAAACTCGTGAAAAATAATTATTTTGGGAAGCCACGCGGCAGAAAAGTAGGTTTACAATTCAATTATGAACAAAGCCCAAAATTAAAAAATAGTATAGAACAACTCACTGCGAAACAGACTTATATCTTTATTATCCAAGAAAGAGATGCACTGCTAATACTTAGATTCGTAATTCTAAACAAAAATAAATACCAGCACTACCACATCATACTAGGACACCCTATTCCAGAACCAATACTCAAGGAAAAAATAGCCCGTTGAATCCAAAGGCTCAAAGCTTCCGAATCCCACAGTACATTCATAGCTCTCTCCCCTGTAACACCAAAGCAAAAACAGGTACTTGTAATAAAAAAAACCAGATCCTCAAAAAATACAAATAAACGTGAAGAATTCATAGTCAGAGCAGAGATAACCAAAATGAAAGCCCAGATTCTTGTGCCAAACTAAATTGTCAGAAATTCCTCATCCTTGCTTCATTCAAACATACATTCCTGATACATATACAGAGTGAACTCTGACACTGTCCAAAATCCCAAGCTAAGTATTTGAACCTCTGGCTGCCATGGGTTCCGGTGTTCCACAGTAAACCATACATTTATACGCTCTCTCCCCTGTAACACCCACAAAGAAAACTCAAAGGAACCAACAAAAGTATATATTGAGTATCAAAAAAAGACTAAAATGTAAAGATTCTTAGAAGAGTTGACCAAATTTCCATCCAGACTTATATCTTTATCTTTGCCATTACGTGAATCAAAGAAGGATTATTTGGAAACAAATAAAACCATGATCAAAGAACAATTATTTGGGAACAAATACATATGCATATAATAAAATAAAAAATAAAAAGTTCAATTATATCCCAAGGATGATTCTCCGTTATCTGATAATCTCGTCCAAGCTTGCAAAGAATAATCAAGAAGTGTGTATGCAGAGATGTTCAAATATAAATTCTCATAGCCAAATTAATCCCAGCACAGAGGCAATCATCTTTAATTTCTCTACTTCAGACAGAAAGGTTAACAAGGTTGAGAAAAATTGTTTTAGAAAAAGCTATGAATAAAGAAAGAAGAGTAGAAAAGTTCTCCAAACCAAGTCCCTGATCGGAAGGTCGTAGTTAGGAAGAGAGCTCCATAAAGCTGTCCACTCCCAATTGATCCAGAATTTTGAAATTTTCACACAATCTCTGCACGTCAGTAACTTTCACACTGCCACATCGAAACTCCAGCATGCTGCCACAACACCCATGTGTACATGATCAAATTAACAATAATATTTGATGCAAGAAACTCAATAATAATCGCAGATCACTGTTTAACAAAAGAAAAGAAACCAAAATAACCAACCAGAAAAGAATACAGAAGAGTAAAATATCCAAACCATTAAAATATCCAAAAATATCCGTAGTATCTTTGATAACCGATTAAGGGTAAAATAAAGAGTCCAGAGAAGTGTGATTGTGTAAAATTCTTGAAATCCACAATCTGAGAACCCCATGAAACATGTATTAATTGTCTCTAACCTGTATTGGCTTGTTTTCTTTTATTTTGCTTTGCTCGTCCAGGGTTAAGAAGGGAAGCAGAACCCTTGATACCCATATCTTTTAAAAAAAACAAGAACTTAGGTGCCAAGATCAAACACTATCTAATTATGGTAAGTTACATAAAACCAGCCCCACTTCCCAAAGGCCCTTGATCACATTTATTTCATATGTCTTGTGTTCTCCATTTTAGTGAAGTACCATGTTAAACACAGGTTTAGTCAGTGACCCAACTACAAAATCACAAAACAATATATAAACACATGCCACAAAAAACAAACGTTAAATCCATGTAGAATTGCAAACATAATAGAAAAAGCATTAGTGTGACAATGAAATCATGAGAGGCTCATAAAAGATACTAACACAAGTAACTTGTGCCTTCCACGCCCTCTCTTATATGCCAATTGCCAACAGACAATCATCATTTAGTTTATAGTATGTCCGTGCAAAATAAAAAATACAATGATTAATTTTAAGTACTATTATATTGGGATATCTCTAATATAAGTAGAATGGCACAATAAAATCTCCAGTAAAATTAAACAACAACAACACAAACTAATTAAAAGGAAAACATTTTATTTTAAGAGTAGAAGCATCATTTTCGAATCAAACATCATCAGTTTAAATAAAAATCAAGCCTGAAACAGAGGTAATGGGAACCTATATTACCTTATGAAAAGCAAAGCATTCTTCACATTCGTTATTTTCAATTTTCTAAGACTGCAACGCAATGTTGATTTTAGAAAATAAAAAATGGTAGGTTCTAATCAATGTAATAACTTTCAACTTGCAACTGCAAGTGATCATTGTAGAAGTATATCAAACATTGTAAACCAACAAAAACCAAAGTATTATGATTTAAAAAGATTCAGATAAAATACAAAAGAGGCAGAGAGGGATGATATGAAAATTGAACTTTGAATATATCCAAAAAGTATTGCACAACAGAATACGCAAAACAACTTGAGTTAGTGGGTAGGACAGATTTTGGATTCTCAATTTGAGAACAAAGCCATAGACAACAAAGTGAACATTTACCAAAAAGTAATATTGGCATTACAAAAATTATAAGAGACATGCATTGCAATCCTGGCACAGTATTATGAAATTTGTGATTGATAAAAAAGAAACCACTTTACTGGAAAAAATGAAAACAAAGTAAAGTTAGAAGATTGAAATGTAATAGAAATTATGTCAAAAAAATATATAATGGGAATTGGGTGAATCTCACCGTATAATGTAGCATCTCAAATCACCTATTTCAAATTCAAGTCACCCTCTCTCAGTCCCTCTCTTCCTCTGAAAATTCCTTCAAATTGAAGGTATTTTTCAATTTTCAGCAACCGAATTTTCAAGAAAGTAAGAAGAAAATAGCAGTTGGAGAATTGGAGAAATAAAGGGAAGGAAACCTCTGCCTAGAGGTTAATATGATACGCGAGATGTTGTTTTGAGTGGAGGGCTATGAAAGTATTTGAGTTTTATTAAAAGGGTAAAGTAGGAAAAACAAAAAGTCCACACCAAAATCTCCTATCCCCTGTATATATAGGTATAGATTACATTTATTATCTCGCAACAGCTTTCGCAGTCCATATCCATATCCTCCCTGTGACACCCACATGGAACTTAAAGAATCAAGAACACTGAATTCAAGAGGCAGAAATATGAAGAATTCATAGTCAAAGTAGAATCCACCAAATGCTTTAGAATACAACAGTGCGAATATATGCCACAGCTAATTGCAGATTGGTACTCCATGTGAAATGACAGTTATTTAGGCTTCCCGGTGTGACAAATACCCTTTTGGGAGAAGATTCTTATAATAATATAAACATAAAGGATAATAAAATAGTGAAAGATTGTCAACAAAAAAAAATAGTGAAAGACTCATAACAAAGTGTTAAATTAACATAACAAGAGAGAGCCAAAACCAAGTTGTGGCATATATATTTAACTCCTGATTGAAAAAGACAGTTATACAGCAGAATCATAAATTCTAAAGCTCTCCTAATGCTCAGAATTCCTGATAAACAACACACAAAAATCAACATTACAACATCACACCATCAAAAGACAACTATTCCAATCCATGAAAGGTACACTTAAATAAAAATAACCAGTTCATCTCACATTACATTTACAATCTCGCAACAGCTTTTGCAGTCAAGGAAAGAGTTACTCCAGAAGTTGTGTGCAAAACCACAGAAACAAAAAACCTTCAACACTGGAAGAAATACATATAACTTAAAAATGACAAGTTATTTCCCAAAGATAAAGGGAGAGTCAGAGATAACCTCTCTCTAAGCTTTCGCAAAGGAATCGAGAAGCGTGGATGTTGAATGGATATAATGAAATGTAAAGAATTCATAATCCTGAAACCCAAATGAAAGCCCAATCAGAAAAGAGAAACCCAAATTAAAGCCTAGCAAATATATAATATGGCCATCAGAACAGAATGGTTCATGTGTCCTTGTTAATTTGTTCACAGAAGGTAAGTAGAACTAAGCGGCAAAGAAACTCATCTTCAATATTCTACATTTCAGACGGCGAATTGAAAAACTGTAGTGTGATTAAGAAAGATTAAGACTTTTGTAATACACCAAACCCATGTAAAACTTGCTCTGCCAACACTACATGATACATTTACAGAAAGATTACGCTACAATAAACAAGAAGAAAGAAAGAATAGTTGCATAATTCTTCAAACCAAGTCGCAAATCAACATTACAAAAAGAGGACCACCAAGTTGTCCCAACTCCTCAAGAATCATGTACTCTTTTGCGCTGTCAGAATTCAGATCTAAAAGCCAAACATAGAACAAAGAAGTAAATTGACTAGACAATAAGAATACAAATGAAAATAAAAAAATAGTTCACAACCCAAGTACATGGTAGCAAAATAAACCTGACGCTTGATGCTACTTAGAATGTTATTGTTTCCAAACGCACTACACTGCAGAAAACAGCGTGTCATATTTCAATTCACATGTATGGTGGCAAAGCCAGAACCAAATCAAAAGACCAGAAAAGAATAAGAATACAAAACATGAAGATCAAACAAAAGAAAGATAGAACCAGAACCAGAAGGAATCAGTTCCATAATCGTTTACTCAGGTTCCGGATACTGAAACATACAAACTTCAACACCAGAAGAAACAGAAACTCACTAGCATGTACATAATCTAAGAAGACTTATTCGAAAACAAAATACATATTCATATACATATTAAAAAAAAGACCAATTATATCCCAATGATGAAATTATGATAATCTTGCCAAGCTTTCAGAGGAGAATTGAGAAGCATGAATGCAGAATTGTTCAAATCTAAATTCAGATTGTCAAATAAGCAATAGTTGAAAATATATAACACAGACAGAAAAATGTATCGCAGAGGTACTCATCTCCAAATTCTTCACTTCGGACATCAAAATTAACATGTTGCAGAGTTAGAGAAAGGACACTGGTGAAATATACCAAATCCATCTAACCCTGTGAACACCAGACATGTACAGTAAAATTACGTCACAAATATCTATAGAAAAAACCAAGAATAAAGAAATAATAGTAGCATAATTCTCCTAACCAATTCGTTGATCAGAATTGCAAGGAACGTGAATTCCTCTCAAATTAAGCAATTGCCCATTCACCAGTGGAGGAACATGAATTCCTCTCAAATTAATACAAAGAGAGCCCCACAAAGCTGTCCCAATCTAAGAAAAAAAACTAAGCTGGAGTCCACAGAGAATAAAGGAATTGAAAATTACATTCCAAGAAAAGTTTACCAAAATATATCTAATGATTTCAAAAGATACTACCCTGCAATAAGATTCACAAAATAGAGTGCACCAGAGGGTGATAATCATGCATCAAGCATCGCAAAATTGAAAAATTCACATCAGAACTCCAGCATTTTGCCCACAGATTAAAAAGCAAAACACCCATCTGTACACGAAGAATAATATCTGAAGCATAACTGGAATTAGAAGAACAATTCAATTAAAACCATAACGAACTCGATAATAATATCAAATCATTACAATAAAACCAGCAAACTCCAAGAATGAAACCAACCACAACCAAAATACCAATTTATCAACAAGAAAAGAATAAGAATACAGAACACAAAGATCGAACAAGAGGAATATATAATAGAAGAATTTTTTAAAACAAAAAGATTTTTAATAGAGATCACCAAATCAAACTAGACAAACATGTTCAAAATTCAATTTGCACGTCTTAAAATCAAAGCCAAAAAATAAATAAAAATAGTAAAGAACGAATCATATTAAAGAAATTTAATTTATCTATAATGAATCGTTCTCCGTCCTTGTCCATTTTATCATGTCATTCTGGACATCGAAACTTTTTAGCCCGCTGCAAAACAGATAAACGCATCTCTCAATTATCAAACAAAGAGTTATATCAAAAAATTATACAAAACAAAATCTTGATGAGTAAAAGAAGAGTCAAGAGAAGCTTGATTGTGTGAAATTTTGAGAAAAGCATATCAAGACGTAAATCAAAATCATATCCTCTCCTACAACAGCAAAGAATAAATAACAAATCATAAAATATATGCTATCAGAATCGATAGAGATTTAAACAGAAAGAATTTACTAGAGATCACCAAATTAAACTGGACCAGGTCACCCAAAACACGCATGACTAAATGACAGTCGAATCCTACCACCCAGCCACCAACTAACAAATGTCCCGATGGCATGTGTCCAAGAGAAGGTTTTAAGTTCTCTTAAACTGTAATTCTCCAGCTATATAAATATGTCTTATTGGTTAAGTCAGGTATGTCACATTTAACCCTATATACCTCTCATCTTCGACCCTAGTGACTTGATTGTCAGAGAGAGAGAGTGTGTGTGTGTGTGTGTGTGTCTACCATCTAGATCTCAGGTCCGTAAAGGATCAATGTTACAGGAATTAAATAGTATAATTTATTCCCTCAAGCCTTCTTCTTAAAAAAGAAGCTCGAGTGTGTGTCTACTTGTCGTGAATATGAACCTTACTCAACATAAATGAACTAAATCTAATCCAATAAAAAAAATCACCTCGGCTATGCTCCATGCAAGAAAAGTTATAAAAACATAAGGTAACTCCAAGACCTAGAGAGAAAGCACAGAACCAAAAACCAGAGTTATGAATCAAATTAACTGCAAAAACAAACAAAAGCTTCACATGGAAATTAAACAACATAAACCTATAGCAACACATAAGGAAGTGAAACTGAAGTGATCCATAGAATAGAACAGAACCTCATCAATATTCCGAACAATGACAACCACAAACTGAGCCCTTCCTGTCCACTGCATCAGAGAAAACGATGCTCCGCTTGGCACCAATCCTTAAATTCCACACAATTCATTCAATCATTCATGAGTTGTGATGTTCTAAAAATTTTCAACAACAATAAACAAATCACATAACAGTTAGAAGGGAATTCATAATACACCCGCCAATGACACCGTGTATAAATTCCATGAGTGCAGCACATTGCAGAAAACACATAGAACGTTAATAAAATTAAGTGTGTTGAGATATTCTATATTTATGACTAGGATATTATGGTTGCTCCATATAATTTTATTAAAGTTCTAACCAAGTGTTTTCTGCAATGTGGAGCAACCATAATAATTTTATTGAATGCACTGATACCAACTTGAAACTGAAGGTTTATATTTTTCATATATTATTGAAAGAGAAATATACGTTGTATATTATTGAAGGTTTATATTTTTCCCCAAAAAGGTAATAAGTATCGAGCTATAAAACCGTAATATCCTAGTCATAAATATAGAATATCTCAACACACACAATTTCAACACATGAAGAAACACAAAAACTTCGGTCCCAGCTCCAACACTAGAAGAAACACAAAAACTTCAACGCTAGAAAAAAAAGTAGTTCACAATTCAATTAGCATGTCTTATGACAAAGTATGAAAATAACAATAGTAAATAGAAACACATTGAAGAAATTTGAATTAATTGTACTCTCCTTTCTTATCCAAACTTTAACTCACTGAAAAACAGATGTGTATCCCGATTATCCAAGAGAGAGATGGACATGTACTACATAATCATAAATGCTGAAAAAAAATGACCTTTTAATCCAAAGGCTCAAAGCACTTCCAATGCTCGCCTCAACTTTTGAATCCCTGCAGTAAATTTATAGTTTCTCTTTCCCAGTACACCAAAGCAAAAAACACTTCCTTGATAATCTCCACCGCAGCTCTCACAGTACATATCCCCCTGTGAAATCCAATTGGAACTGATGAAGGAATAAAGAGAACAAGATCCTCAAAAAAAAACAAAGAAGCGTGAAGAATTCATTGAAGAGTAGCGATCACCATATGAAAACACAACAAGAGACTAATGTAGATTCTTGTGCTCCATTAGACTCCCCGTATACCAAGTTATTGCTCCAATGGAAGATTTTCCGAGGGATCCCATCACGAAATGGGCTGCTAGATAAAGTTGAACACGTGAATTTAAAAAATGAAGATTTTTCCTGTACACCATTTATCTAGCAAGAATATAGGTGAAATAGCTTCCCCTAATATGGATTTC
The DNA here is from genome assembly GCA_951799995.1 of Trifolium subterraneum. Classification (NCBI taxonomy): domain Eukaryota; kingdom Viridiplantae; phylum Streptophyta; class Magnoliopsida; order Fabales; family Fabaceae; genus Trifolium; species Trifolium subterraneum. Next base: position 35,974,607 of record OX637463.1, read on the forward strand.
TTGTTATAGAAGCAAGAGTGAACAATTTCTAAGTGCAAATGCATAAGCCTGACTGAAATGCTAGTTTTACACTATATTTGCATCAGTTATATGTATATTTCACAAGTAAATTAGTAGAAGAAAAGTGGAGTTAAAATTAGCAATAAGAAGCTACAGATATTTAGGAAGGAAAAGAAATGTCCAGTGAAAGAGAGTACAATTTAAAGCAGTAAAAACCCTTAAATCTGAAGAATAGCATCAGCTTGTTAGTAAGTTAGCAGAAGAAGTCAATAAAAACCAACTTCTCTTTATGCAAAACCATATTAATGTTAATGATTAGAGATACATATGTATAAAGGATTGAAAATGATGTAATGCCTAACTGATGCAATCTATTCCATGAAATTTAGTCCTACTCAACTAATTTAATATCCTATGACCTATCCTCTCAAGATACTTTATGTTTTCTGAAATCACCTCTCATGAAATTAAGGCAGATTTCGAAAAGGGAAGAGAAACAAACAAAGTGTATGCAGATAACCAAATACATGATTTAATTAAGAGGGGAAAAAAGGGAGGTTAGTGGAAGTGGGACACTGGGATGCATCCTAAAACATGATACAAATTATCGTCCTCTAGTTGACCGAACCATGTCATTAGATTGAAGACATTTACCGAGTTCGCACGGCTAAAAAGAAAAAAAAACTAAGCTAAAATAGAATGGCATATAGAAACAGAAAAATTCATTTGATTTCATGTTCCTATACCATCATGAACTGTGTACTTCTAAATTTACCTAAGGATCCATACATGAAAAACTAATAATTCTTCCCTATGCATACATATTCAAATTTAAACCAAAATTACTATTCGCTATTCATGACGAAAAACGAAATAGACACCATTGGATCTATGCCAATAGAGAAACAAGTTCATAAGCATTAAAAGCTAGATTAATACTGCCCTACTTATAGTAATTCACACATATATGTTAACCCTTTCTGCAAGCTTTCAATTCTTCAGGAAGAAGACTACAAAACTAAAATGTATGCCAGACAGTAAATCAGCAACATTATCATAAACAGACTTGTTGACATGCAGGGAAAATTCTTCAGGAAGAAGAGTTTAGTCAATTTTGATCAGATTTGTTGACAATTCTTGTGATATATATGCCACCCTAATTAATTCATGCATAAGGTATTGATCTCTTTTCCTTGAACTTCCCTGGTATAAAACTCTAATAGAAAGGATCAGACAGATCATTACTAGTACCGAATTCCGTCCATTTATGCGAATCCTGTACATTATTAAGTGAAACAATCTATTGATTTAGAAATGACTAAAGTGAAAGAAAAAAACCTAACAGAATAGATTTTGTTGTTAAGACCTGCAAAAAGATTGAGAGGGATGCAAGGACACATCTGAAGCATGTTCTAGATGCAGAGATCTGTATAAATGAAAACATTTTGGATTCAGAATTTACATAATAGAATGACAAGGATTTGCACAAAAGTTCAACCGTTTTTTACCAGTAAAAGTGGTCATCTTCCAGATTTATCCATCAAAATTACTCCCAAAGCTGTCGTTGGTATTTATGAAAACAGAAGCGAGTGAACAATGTGAAGAGACTCGGGAATGAAGACTCATCAAAATTTGCGTCTATCTCATCTTACTCATTATTAAGATGAAATCAACATAAAGAATAGATTTAAAGCTTTTATGGTGTCACAACTTGATTACGATAATTAATAAACACAATAAGATATCATAAAGTGAAGATTATGGTTCAGAATTTCTCTTAAACTTTCGTCATTATACCAAGAGTAAAAACTCAGGTCTTGGTAAATTATAAAATTGGTTCTTGAAGAACACTACTACACAGCGGAAAACAGGTTTCATAACGCATGCAATCAAACCAATAAAAAAAATAATAGAGAACAAGTATTTGAAAAACCTGGATTTATCTATAGTTGTTTGTTGTTCTTCTATCGATCGTATTAGTATGGACAATTTCTGATAAAATCACAAAAATCTGAAGCATGTTCATTGCCACATCACAATATCTCAAAAGACATAACTTTCAGAACTTAACCCATTTTATGGTGAGGCCAAAAGAATGTCCTTGATAATTTACGTCGTCACAACTTACATTCTGAATTTCCGACAGTACATTCGTAGGCCATCTCCCTTGTAACTCCCAAGCAGAAAGCACCCTACCTTGCGCTTGATAATCTCCACCACAGCTTCACACAATCCATATTCCCCCTGACACCAATGTTGAACTAACAAAAAATTACCAAAACTAGATCCTCAAAAAGACAAAGAAACATGAAAAATTTATAGGCAAGTAGAGATCACCAAATGAATGCATAACAACAATGAGAACACATGTGACAACCAATTGGAAATTTTGATCCTCCATGTGAAAAGATAAAAAAAAATTAGGCTTCCCACCTATACTAGACAGATCAAGTAAAATGCGCCAAAGCAGCTTAAGTAAAATTTAGTCAAGATTCCTCATTCAAGGTGAATGAGAAAAGATGTACTTTAGAATCTTGTATGCTTCAGTTCTCACGTTCCTCTTGCAGAACACAAAATGACCAAGACTGACAATACACGGCAAATATTAAGTAAAAACACGAAAGAACCCAAAGCTGAATTGAATGGAAAGTATGTTAACCTCGGCTTGCCACAGGCTCCACAGCACACCAGGTATTCATAAGCCATCTAACAACCACACAGAAAACTCAAAGGAAATACAAAAAAGTTAGATGCCAAGTATCAAACAAAGACTGCAAGGGCACAAAGTCTTAGTAGAAATGGCCAAATTTAAGCCTTTTAACGGTTGGAAGTATTTGACAAACCCAATGGATCATTGCAACAATTTTCCATCCATTGCATACACAAAACTAAAACATACACTAATATACACAGATTCTCAAGAATGACACAAACTTAGTAAAACAAATGTAGGACAAGCATCTGTAAGAAAATATAGTATTAAGGGGAAGTAAACCACCAACTGATTATAATATCCGCCACAGTCACACATTCATATATTTATCTCTCCTGTAAATCGAAAAATATAAATAAGAATTCATATTAAACTCCCGACGCTTGATATTATAAAGAACTTAATTGTTTCAACACAGAAAGTCAGATCAAAGCCCAAAAACATACACAAAATAATTCAATGCCGAAATTAAATAATCCACGACGAAATTAGATTTATCCGGAACCAATAATTGTGAATGAAGTATCAGAAACCTACATAATAACCTAGCTAAGAGATGTACACCAGAATCATATATATTCAACTCCTTTTCTTGAAAAAGAGAGATATACAGCAGAATCATAAATTCGAAACCTCTCCTAATAGTCATTTTCCTGATGAACAACACACAAAAATCAACATTACCACATTAAAAATTCTAAATAAAAATTACTAGTTTTATCCCACATTACATTCATAGGTTATCTACACTGTAACAACCAAGCATAAATTCAATGTCTTACAACAGCTTTTGCAGTCCATATCCTCTCCCTGTGACACCCGCATGGAACTTTTGGAATCAAGAAAACTAACTTCAAGAGACAGAAACATGAAGAATTCATAGTCAAAGTAGAAATCACCAAATATGTTACAATACAAACAATATATGCCACAGCTAATTGCAAATTGGTGTTCCATGTGAAAATGACCATTATTTAGGCTTCCCCACTGTGACAGATACCCACTTGGGAGAGAAGATTCATGTATCAGAAAGGACAAGAAAATAGTGAAAGAATCATAACAAGGGAAGTGGTAAATTAACAGAACAATAGAGAGCCAAAACCAAGCTCTCCATAATTCCTCATTGTCACAGGTAAAAATATATACTTCGAATCTTGTATGCTTCAATATTCAATGGATAGGGATAGTGTGTTAACCTCTTCTACCATAGGCCAAATTACCGGTTTTATATTTGCCACATGTAACAACGCCGATATTATTTTAGGGGTGCACATCATAAATAAAAAACCTAGAAGAATATCATCTCTCCCTAGCCAATTTAAACCCAACAAACGAAACCTAACCAAGTTGTCCAGAATTCCTCATCCTTAAGAAATATGTAAAACTGAAGTTATGGATACATACAGAAGCACACAAAAACTTTAACAGTGGAAGAAAATACCTATTATTTTAGGGGTAACACATCATAAATAAAAAACCTAGAAGAATATCATCTCTCCCTAGCCAATTTATCCCCAACAAACAAATCATCATAACAAATGAAACCTAACCAAGTTGTCCAGAATTCCTCATCCTTAAGAAATGTGTAAAACTGAAGTTACGAATACATACAGAAGCACACAAAAACTTCAACAGTGGAAGAAAATACCTATTATTGTAGGGGTAACACATCATAAATAAAAAACCTAGAAGAATATTATCTCTCCCTAGTCAATTTATCCCCGACAAACAAATCATCGTATCAAACGAAACCTAACCAAGTTGTCCAGAATTCCTCATCCTTAAGAAATATGAAGAATTTTGCAATACACCAAACCCATGTAAAACTTGTGCTTCCAACACCACATGATACATTACAGAAAAACTACGCTGTGGAAAATAGGTTGTAAAAAAATAAAGAATTCAAACCAAGTCGCGGATCAGCATTACAAAGAGAGGAACACCAAATTGTCCCAACTCCTTAAGACTCATGTAAACTTTTGCACTGTCAGAATTCAGATAAAAAAACCAAATGTAGAACAAAAAAGTAAATCGACTAGACAATAATAATAGAAATGAAAATAATTCACAACCCAAGTACATGGTAGCAAAATAAACCTGAGGCTTGATACTACTTAGAACGTTATTGTTCCAAAACACAGTACACAGCAGAAAACAACGTCATATTTCAATTCAAATCAAAAAACCAGAAAATAATAAGAATACTTGAAGATCAAACAAAAGAAAGATAGAACTAGAACCAGAAGGAATCAGTGTTCACAAATTACCTTCCTGCAACATCAGAGGAAATAAAATATCATGAAAATATACATTCTTGGGATAGAAGATTCTTATTGTTATATATATATATCATCATAAGTGACAAGAATATAGAAGGAAAATATTTAACAAAGGAAGTGGCAAATCAATAGAATTAAAAAGCTCCAAACCAAGCTGTCCAGAATAGTGCCATCCCTATCGAGGGAAAAGAGATGTACACTAGAATCTTAAATGCTCACATTCCGTATACAGATATACAAACACTTCAATGCTATCCCCAAATCATAGATCAATTAAAACCCAAACAACTGATTAGTAGCTGCAGCCTGCTGTAAGAACAGCAAACTTCAAGATCGAAATCAAAGTAACCAAGGAAAAAAGAAAACAAAAACATAAAAGATGAAACAAGAGGAAAATAGAAGACGAGGGAATTGGAATTGTACATCTCCTGCAACCAAAGAGAAATATAACAAATCATTAAATATATGCTCTCATAAATGACAAGAATATAGAAGGAAAATATTTAACAAAGGAAGTGGCAAATCAATAGAATTAAAAAGCTCCAAACCAAGCTGTCCAGAATAGTGCCATCCCTATCGAGGGAAAAGAGATGTACACTAGAATCTTAAATGCTCACATTCCGTATACGGATATACAAACACTTCAATGCTATCCCCAAATCATAGATCAATTAAAACCCAAACAACTGATTAGTAGCTGCAGCCTGCAGTAAGAACAGCAAACTTCAAGATCGAAATGAAACGAGAGGAAAATAGAAGACGAAGGAATTGTACATCTCCTGCAACCAAAGAGAAATATAACAAATGAATAAATATATGCTCTCAAAACCGAAGGCTCTCTATGAAGAACATTATTTTGAAAAATTCAGTTTTTATGATTATGAAGAACATTCTCGACTCTCCTTTCTTATCCAATTGTATCAAGTATCTACAAACGAGATATCCAAACTTCAACTCACTAAAAAACGACGTGTACTGCGTACATAATCATATATACTGAAGCTCTCCTAATACTGGGATTAGTAATTCAGAAAATTAAAATCAACATTGTCATATTAACACTATCCAGGAAACCTATTCATAACAAGTACATTAAAGGAAAAAAAAACTGACCCGTTTAATCCAAAGGTTCAAAGCACATCTCCAATGTTCATATTTTTTTAATCGCCACAGTACAGTCATAGCCTCTCAAACCTGTACACAAAAGCAAAAAAACATCCTTCATAATCTCCGCCACAGCTTTCACAGTACATATCCCCCTGTAAAACCCAAAGGAGACTCATGAAGGACTCAAGAAAATGAGATCCTAAAAACGACAAAGAAGCGTGAAGAAATCATATAATATTAGAAATCACCAAATGAAAGCACAACCAACAACAGACAATGCAGATTAAAGCCTGAAATGTAGATGTTGAATGTCAAACATAGACTGAAATGCAAACAGTCTTCGAAGAGATAACCAAATTAAAGCCTACACATGATGGGTGACACAATTTTGGCTTCCTCCTAACATATAGGAGTCCCGGACCACTGTAACCAAAAGGATATTTTTTTAGGAGTATCATCATCATCTAAATAACTAATAACAATTGAAACCACTCAAACCAGTAAAATAAGATTATAGAAAACCTTTCCCAACGCCCAAATCATCAGACAAACAACACCTACATCGTTACAAAGTCGTCCAAAATTCTTCATCTCAGGAAGGGCAAAGAGTTATTCCAGAATACTGTACTCATGTTCTGCATATTGAAACACACAAACTTCAACACCAGAAGCTTGTACACAATCTAAGAACAATTATAAGAAAACAAATACACATAAAAAAATTACCAATTATACCCCAATGATGAATACTGATAATCTCCCCCAAGTTTATAGGGAAGAATCAAGAATCATGATTGCAGAATTGTTCAGACATGTACAGTAAAATTACACTATTACAAGTAGTTGTAGAAAAACCGAGAATAAACGGATAATAGTAGCATGATTCTCTAAAACTTATGCACTGTCCCAATATAAGAAAACATACTAGAGGCTTGAGTCCACAAAAAATAAAGGAATTGAAAATTACATTCCAAGAAAAGTTTACCAAAATATATCTAATTATTTCAAAACACACTACCCTGCAGTAAGCTTCACAAAATAGAAAATTCAACCAGAGGAAAATAATCATGCATCTAGCTTCACAAAATTGAAAAATTCACATGAGAACTCCAGCATGTTGCCAACAGATTAAAAAGCAAAACACCCATCTGTACACGAAGAATAATATTTAAAGCATAAGAATTTAATAAAGATCACCAAACCAATCTACACAAACATGTTCAAAATTCAATTTGTACGTCTTAAAATCGAAGCCAAAAAATAAATAAAAATAGTTTTGCAACATTCATAAAGAAAAATAAGTCTTAATGGTAAATCATAGAGGAGCAAATTGAGAAGATTAGACAACAAGAATCGGCAGATAATAAAAGAAACAATAATTCGCATTCCGAGTAGAGGTGCCAAATCAAATGTTATTGTTTCAAAACACACTTCAATGCAGAAAACAACATCGTTTTTCAATTAACATGTATCAAAGTCAGAACCAAATCAAACCTCACAATCAAAAGACAGAAAAAGAATCAGAAATAAAACCGGAAGATCAAACAACAGAAGGAAAATTATTATCGTCCCTCAAACACCAGAGGAAATAAAATATCAAGAAAATATGATTTAAAAAATAAATATGCAAACCAAAACTCGAGGCTCCATGCTATGATGAAAGAACATCAATTTCTTGACAAACCACACTGCAGAAAAAACACATTCACAATTCAATTTGTGTCTTACTATCAAAGCTCAAAAACAAAAATAATAAAGCATAACAACTCATTGAAGAAATTTGATCAATGTATCCGTAACCATTATCAATCTTATCCATTATCATCAAGAATTGCAAATTATTCCAGATATCCAGAAATCAGAAATCATCTCACTAAAAATATGAACAAATGACTAATTATATCAAAAAGTGCACTCAATTAAAACCCAAACAATTCATTACTAGCCGCAGATCATTAAAATATGAACAGAAAATTCCAAGATCAAAACCTGCAAGAACCAAATCAAACCTCAACATCAGGAGAGCAAAGTAACCAAGAAATAAACAGTGACAATCCAAAAACTTGAAAGATCAAACATGAGTAAGTTAGAACCAAAAGGAATTGTGTGTTTATCCTCTCCTGCAAAACCAAAGAGAAAATAACTAATCAAGAAATATATGCTCTCAGAATCGATAAAGACATAAAGACATAATGAAACTTAAAGAATTTACTAGAGATAACCCCAAATCAAAACTCGTGAAAAACATTATTTTGGGAAGCCACACTGTAGAAAAGTAGATTACACTTCAATTCAATTATGAACAAAGCCCAAAAATAAAAAATAGTAAAGAAAAACTCATTGAAAAAATTTGATTTAACTGGATTCTCCTTTCTTATCCATTGTATCAAGAAACGTTCTAGATATCCAAACTTCAACTCACTGCAAAACAGACTTATATCTTTATTATCCAAGAAAAAGATGCACTTGCTAATACTAGATTCATAATAGTAAAAAAATAAATACCAGCACTGCTACAACATACTTCTAGGACACCATATTCCAGAACAAACACACTCAACGACAAAATTAACCCATTGAATCCAAAGGCTCAACAAAGCTTCCAAATCCCACAGTACATTCATAGCTTTCTCTCTCCTGTAATACCAAAGCAAAAACAGTTCCTTGTAATCAAGAAAACCATATCCTCAAAAAATACAAAGAAACATGAAGAATTCATAGTCAGAGTAGATATAACCAAAACGAAAGCACATCAACAAAATGCAATGGCAGATTCTTGTGCCAAACTAAGTTGTCAAGAATTCCTCATCCTTGCTTCATTCATACTTACATTCCCGATACACATACACAGTAAACTCTGACACTGTCCAAAATCCCAAACTTAGTATTTGAACCTCTGTCTGCCGTGGGTTCCACAGTAAACCACACATTTATAGGCTCTCTCCCCTGTAACACCCACAAAGAAAACTTAAAGGAACTAACAAAAGTATATGCTGAGTATCAAAAAAGGAGTGAAATGTAAAGATTCTTAGAAGAGATAACCAAATTCCTCATCCTTGCTTCATTCATACTTACATTCCCGATACATATACACAGTAAACTTTGACATTATCCAAGCTTAGTATTGGAACCTCTGTCTGTCGTGGGTTCCACAGTAAACCACACATTTATAGGCTCTCTCCCCTGTAACACCCACAAAGAAAACTCAAAGGAACTAACAAAAGTATATGTTGAGTATCAAAAAGACTGAAAGTAAAGATTCTTAGAAGAGATAACCAAATTTCTATCCAGACTTATATATTTATCTCTGCCAGAATAGTAATCAGTTCTGGATACAAAAACAAATAAAACCTTCAAAACTAGAAGAAACACAAAATCTGCAACACCAGCTTTGATCAAAGAACAAATACATATAATATAGATATTAAATAAAAATAAAGACCAATTATATCCCAATGATGAATCGTCGTTATCTGATAATCTTGTCCAAGCTTGCAAAGAACACTCGAGAAGCATGTATGAGATGTTCAAATGAAAATTCACATTGCCAAATTAATCCCAGCTAAGAAGCACTCATCTTTAATTTCTCAACTTCGGACAGAAAATTTAACAAAGTTGAGAAAAATAGGTTTAGAAAAAGTTATGAATAAAGAAAGAAGAGTTGCATAGTTCTCCAAACCAAGTCCTTGATCAGAAGATCATAGTTAGGAAGAGAGCTCCACAAAGCTGTCCATTGTCAACCGATCCAGAATTTTGAAAAACTCCAGCATGCTACCAGCAACCCCAAAGTTTTACATGATCAAATTAAGAATAATATTTGATGGAAAAAACTCAATAATAGTAGCAGGACATTATTTGACGAAAGAAACCAAAATAATCAACCAGAAAATAATACAGAACTTCAAGATCAAACCCTTAAAATATCCGAAAATATCCTTAGTATCTTCGATATCTTTGATATTATATAATAGTATCTTAGAATATTTTTTAGGATTAGATTTTAAATTACTTATCATTGTTATTATTATTTTTTATTTATGATTGCATCTATGTAAATAGGGGTTAGTTTTTATTACAAAAGAGAACACATGTATTCTCTTCTATTCTTCATGCTATGAAGAAGGTTAATACTGTATACTCTTCTATTCTTCATACTATGAAGAAGGTTAATACTGTATACACAAACAAGAAGGGAAGATAGAACTGAAAAAATACTTAAAAAGAAAAGAATTAAATAGAGATCACCAAACCATAGGCCGAATCTCCATGCTATGAAAAACCACACTGCAGAAAAACATTCCAAAATTCAATTGATACACGTAGTCATCAAAGCCCGAAATTAATAAATAGATTTAGTAAAGAACGACTCATTGTAGAAATTTGATTTATCTATCTGGGACGTTCTCTGATCATGGCTGTTGTATCAAGTCATGCAAACTATCAAGACTTCTCATCTCGCTGCAAAACGGACAGACGCATTAAGTTCAGATTGCAGACAAGACTTCTTATCTCCCCCAAGCTTGCAGAGAAGAATCAAGAATCATGATTGCAACAGTTGAAAAATATATAAAAGAGCCAGAAAAACATATCGCAAACAAAGGCACGAATCTCAAATTTCTCCAATTCAGACAACACCGACATACAACACAACAAATCCATGTAACCCTGTGAACACCGGCATTTACAGAAAACTTAAACTATTACAAGTAGTTGTAGAAAAAACCAAGAATAAAGAAATAATAGTAGCATAATTCTCCAAACAAAGTCACTGATCAAAAAATCATAGTTACAAAGAGAGCCCCACACAATGTTGTCCTAATTTCTCCAAAACTTATGCATTGTCCCTATATAAGATATAAGAAAACAGACTAAGGCTGAAGTCCACAGAGAACAAAGAAATCAAAAATAATTTACATTCCAAGAAAAGTTTACCAAAATATATCTAATGATTTCAAAACACACTACCCTGCAGTAAGCTTCAAAAAATAGAAAGTTCAACCAGAGGGGATAATCATGCATCAAGCTTCGCAAAAATGCAAAAATTCACATTAGAAATACAGCGTGTTGCCAACAGATTAAACACAAAAACCCAACAGTACACAAAGAATAATATCTGAAACATAAGCGGAATTAGAAGAACAACTCAATCAAAAACAATAACGAACTTGATAATAATAAATCATTACAATAAAAGCAGCAAACTCCAGAAATAAATAAGAATACAAAACATGAAGATCAAACAAGAGGAATATAAAACTAGAAGAATTTTTTTCAAAGGAAAAGAATTTAATAGAGATCACCAAATCAAACTACACAAACATGATAAAATTCAATTTGTACGTCTTGAAATCAAAGCCAAAAAATAAATAAAAATAGTAAAGAACTACGTATGTTGAAGAAATTTGAATCGTTCTCCGTTCTTGTCCATTTTATCAAGTCATTCTAGACATCAAAACTTCTTAGCCCACTGCAAAACCGATAAACGCATCGCTCGATTATCAAACAAAGAGTTATATCAAAAATTTAAACAAAAAAATCATGATGAGTAAAAGAAGAGTCAAGAGAAGTTGGATTGTGTGAAATTCTGAGAAAAGCATATCAAGACGTAAATCAAAATCTTATCCGCTCCTGCAACACCAAAGAGTAAATAACAAATCATGAAATATATGCTTTCATAATCAATAACGATTGAAGCAAAAAGAATTTACTAGAGATCACAAAATTAAAACTTTAGGCTCCATGTTCTTGTCCATTTTATATTATGAAGGCATTCTAGACATCAAAACTTAGTCCACTGCATAACGAATAAACACATCTCTAAATAATCAACCAAAGAATTATATCAAAAAATTATACAAAACAAAATCTGGTTGAGTAAAAGAAGAGCCGAGAGAAGTTTGATTGTGTGAAATTCTTCGAAAAGCATATCAAGATGTAAATTAAAATCATATCCTCTCCTGCAACACCAAAGAATAAATAACAAATCATGAAATATATGCTCTCAGACTCGATAAAGATTGAAACAAAAAGAATTTACTAGAGATCACCAAAGTTAAACTCTAGGCTCCATGCTCTGAAGAAGCCGTGTGCTGCAGAAAAACATTTTCACCTTTTAATTTGTATGTCTTGCCATCAAAGCAAAGAAATAGAAATAATAAAGAAATGACTCATTAAAGAAATTTGATTTATCTGGATCTGTTCTCTGCTCACAAAATGTTCTACATATCCAAAGACTTCATCTCGCTGCAAAATGGATAAACACAAACCTCTCAATCATCCAATGAAGATATCCAAAAATTATGCAAACAATTCTTCATAAAACAAGAGTCAAGAGAGCAAAAAAAAAAAGTATGCCAAAACAACCATTTCCTAAATAATGGCAAGAAAATAGAAATAAAAAATTATAACGAAGAAAGTGGCAAATCAACAGGACAAAAAAGTGCCAAACAAGTAGCTTATTAAAATATGGCATAAGTATCTTATGACATTGTGATAAGAACTTTTTGTTAGTTTATCCAAACACTAATATAATGACTTATATAAGTAGATAAGCCCACATAAGCTTCAAATAAGCCAATCCAAACGGGGCCTAAGACAATAAGAATCGGCAGATAAAAAAAGAAATGAAAATAATTCGCATTCCATGTAGAGGTTCCAAATTAAACCTGACACTTGATATTACTCAAATGTTGTTGTTTCGAAACACACTGCACTGCAGAAAAAACAACCAGAAAATACAAAATCAGAAGATCAAACAAGAGAAAGAAAATTATAACACCAGTGGAACTAAACTATCAAGAAAATATGCTTTAAAAAGAAATATGCAAACCAATACATGAGGCTCCATGGTATGATGAAAGAACATTACTTTGACAAAACGACACTGCATAAAAACAGGTTCACAATTCAATTTGTGTCTTACATTCAAAGCTCAAAAATAAAAATAATAAAAAACAAGTCATTGAAGAAATTTGATCTATGTATCTGTAGCCATTATCACTCTTAATCATTATCATCAAGAATTGCAAATTGTTCCAGATATCCAAAAATCAGAAATCAGCCCTCTGCAAAATGGATAAACGAATATCTAAATATTCTTTTTATTTTTAACAGCAATAGCAAATTTATCGAATGACAAATTATATCAAAAAGAGTACACATAATCAAACGAGAATTGGAAGAGCAATAAATTAAAACCCAAACAATTCATTGTAGGCGCATATCATTAAAATATGAATAGCAAATTCCAAGATCGAAACCAGAAAGAACCAAATCAAACCTCAACATCAGTTGACCAAAGTAACCAAAGGAATAAACAATGTGTACAAAAACTTGAAAGATCAAACTAGAGGAAGATAGAACCAAAAGGAATTGTGTGTTTATAGATTACCTCTCTTGCAAAACCAAAGATACCAAACCAAGAAATATATGCTCTCAGAATCGTTAACGAATAAATGAAACGGAGAGAATTTACTAGATTCATAATTCTAATCATAAATAAATACCAGCATTGCTGCATCATATGCTAGGACACCCTATTCTAGAACAAACACTCCAGGAAAAAATTAACCCGTTGAATCCAAAGGCTCAAAGCTTCCAAATCCCACAGTACATTCATAGCTTTCTCTCCTGTAACAAACAACAAAGCAAAACAGGTCCTTGGAATCAAGAAAACTAGATCCTCAAAAAATACAAACATCAAGAATTCATAGTCAGAGTAGAGATAACCAAATAAAAGCACATCAACAACATGCCACATCATACTATGAAACCCTATTCCAGAACAAACAACACTCGAGGAAAGAAATAACCCGTTGAATCCAAAGGCTCAAAGCTTCTGAATCCCACAGTACATTCATAGCTCTCTCCCCTGCAACACCAAAGCAAAAACAGGTACTTGTAATAATAAAAAAAACATATTGAGATAACCTATTCCAGATACATATGCATATAAAAAATACAAAGAAACGTGAAGAATTCATAGTCACAATAGAGATAACCAAAATGAGAGCGCAGATTCTTGTGCCAAACAAAATTGTCAGAAATTCCTCATCCTTGCTTCACTCAAACATACATTCCTGATACATATACAGAGAGAACTCTGACACTGTCCAAAATCCCAAGCTAAGTATTTGAACCTCTGGCTGCCATGGGTTCCGGTGTTCCACAGTAAACCATACATTTATACGCTCTCTCCCCTGTAACACCCACAAAGAAAACTCAAAGGAACCAACAAAAGTATATATTGAGTATCAAAAAAAGACTAAAATGTAAAGATTCTTAGAAGAGTTGACCAAATTTCCATCCAAACTTTATATCTTTATCTTTGCCATTACATGAATTAAAGAAGGATTATTTGGGAACAAATACATATGCATATAAAAAATAAAAAGTCCATTTATATCCCAAGGATGATTCTCCATTATCTGATAATCTCGTCCAAGCATGCAAACAATAATCGAGAAGTGTGTATGCAGAGATGTTCGAATATAAATTCACATTGCCAAATTAATCCCAGCAAAGAGGCAATCATCTTTAATTTCTCTACTTCAGACAGAAAGGTTAACAAGGTTGAGAAAAATAGTTTTAGAAAAAGCTATGAATAAAGAAAGAAGAGTAGAAAAGTTCTCCAAACCAAGTCCCTGATCGGAAGGTCGTAGTTAGGAAGAGAGCTCCATAAAGCTGTCCACTCCCAATTGATCCAGAATTTTGAAACTTTCGCACAGTCACTTCACGTCAGTAACTTTCACACTGCCACATCGGAACTCCAGCATGCTGCCAACAACACCATGTGTACATAATCAAATTAACAATAATATTTGATGCAAGAAACTCAATAATAGTCGCAGATCATTCTTTAACAAAAGAAACCAAAATAATTAACCAGAAAAGAATACAGAACTTCAAGATCAAACGATTCAAACGATTAAAATATCCAAAAATATCTTTAGTATATTTGATATGCGGTTAAGGGTAAAATAAAGAGTCGAGAGAAGTGTGAATGTGTAAAATTCTTGAAACCCACAATCTGAGAAAAGCATAATCAAACCGTTTATAACAAAAGATCAAAGAGAGAAAGAAAGAACAAAAATCAAACCCTAAAATCAAAGCTTTCAACGGATCAAAAAAATCAAGAAACATGGAAATCAAATTTTAGAATTAAGAAATCAAAATCTAATAGTAAATAACAAATAGAAAGACATGTTCAAACATGAATCGCTGCAAAACCGGTTCATCTCGCTTCTGCAAAACCGCTTCATCTCGCTGCAAAATTCATAAACAGTTAAACACTGTAGCTTGGATTAATGAGGATTATATAGGAAGCGGGAGGTTAGGATAGACAGCTACGATTACGCTGATGTGGATATTTTGACGGTGATGATGCAGTTAAAAATATAGCCGTTGACACGTTTGTCTAAATAATAATATGAGAGATATATATATGATATATCTTAGATTTCTTCCGGAAAAAGAAAAGATATAGTAGTATAGATTACTCAAAAATAAAAACAAATATAGATTATTTACGTACCAAGTGATTAAACAAAATCAACCCTATCTATTTAAAAGGTATACAATCGTAAATATATAACTGTCTAAAAGGTATAAACTCGTAAATATAAAAATAAATAAAAAAATAGTAAAAAAAAAAAATTATAGAAAAAATAAGATAAATACACATAATTATTTTTGGGGTTAAATATGTTTTTATTCCCTACATTTTGTGAGATTGTTAAGAATGGTCCCTACATTTTAAAAATGGTAAATAAAAAACCTATATAATTTTCCGCTATCAAGATTAGTCTCTGCGTTTATTCTTTAGGGACCATTCTTGACAATTCGCAAAATGTAGGGACTGAAAACATTAAAAGCTAGGGACTATTCTCGACAATTTTCCAAAATGTAGGGACTAAAAATATTAAAAGGTATGGACTATTCTTGACAATTTTGCAAAATGTGTGGACTATTCTCTACAGATTGGAGTAATCTTGATAGTGCAAAATTTTATAGGTTTTTTTTTACCATTTTTAAAATGTATGGACCATTCTTAACAATTTCGCAAAATGTAGGGACTCAAAATATATTTAACCCTTATTTTTGTAAGCGTTTTTTAAGCTCTAAGGACTTTCATTCCTTGAATTGGACACCATTCCCTCACCCTTAACTTTTATTATAAAAAACGAAACATAAAAATATTTTTCATAAAAAATAAACAATATAATCTAACTATTAATAATAATAATAATAATAATAAGAAAGGTTAAATATGTTTTTAGTCCCTACATTTTAAAAATGGTAAAAAAAAACCTATAAAATTTTCCACTATCAAGATTAGTCCAATCCGTAGAGAATAGTCCCTAAAATTTTCCTAATCAAATTTTTTACTTTTTATTGAAAAATATACACGGGATCATTATTTGTCACGGATATATATAAAATTGGATAATTTGTCGTTGATAATTATAATCAAATTTATTCATTTAATAAGGTTTATAAAAATTAGCACAATATTTTCACTTATAGTTTAACAACAGTATATAACAAATTTTTAAATATTTTATTCTAAATAAATTTTGTCTAAAAATATCAACAATGTATAATAGCTAGGTTTTACGGAATTTCTATTCGAATATGTGAATAGAAATTTAACATTTTTTTATGTCTTTTCCCTTGAAATAACACTTAATTTCTATTTAGTTCCTCTTATTTTAAAAGCCAACTTTTTAGTCCCCTTATTTTGAAAAACTTGAACTTTTGATCCCTTATTTTAAAAGTCAACTTTTTGATCCCCTATTTTGAAAAACTTGAACTTTTGATCTCTCAACTCAATTTGGTCAAATTTTTGCTTACATGGCAAACTCATTAATGACATGACAGTGTCCACGTGGACATATAATATTTCATGCATTAATTTTTTTCTTTAAATAAAATAATATTATGTTTAAAATATTAAAATGGTTATATAATTAAATAATTAATTAATAATAATTAAAAAATTACTAAATTATCAAATATATAATTAATAATAATTAAAATATATGGAGGTGGAGAGATTGCAGGTTGTGGTGGCCTTTTTCGCAATTCGGAAGGAAGATGGATTAAAGGTTATATTAAAAAGATTGGAGTTTGTGATGCCCTCCATGCTGAAATGTGGGGCATGTACCTTGGTTTGGAGATAGCTTAGCGGGAACGATTTCTTCATCTAATTGCGGAAAGTAAATACAAAATTCTTGTTGATATAGTTACAGATAATTGTAAGATTAGTGGGCATGTTTCTACTTTGGTGCGTCGAATACACAATCTTTTGCCTTTGGATTGACATGTCCAAGTTCGCCATACTTGGAGAGAAGGCAATCGTTGTGTTGATTGGCTAGTTAATTATAGTCTCTCTTTAGACTCCTTAATTTGTACTAATGTGGAGTCTCCGCATCGTGAACTCCATAGATTGCTTTTTGATGATATATTTGGGGCTTGTATGCCTAGGAATGTCCGATAGTGCTTTAGTTTCTCTTCTTCGGGCTTTAGCCCTCTATTGTACCAAAAAATATATATATATATATATATATATATATATATATATATATATATATATAGCTTTTAAAACATATAATTTTTAATTATTATTAATTATATATTTGGGTAATTTTTAATTGGCTTTAATGCACGTTTGATTATATAATTTTTAGTTATTATTAATTATATATTTTTGGTAATTTTTAATTATATATTTGAGTAATTTATATGTCCACATGGACACTGTCATGTCATCAATGAGTTTGCCACGTAAGCAAAAATTTGACCAAATTGATTTGGGGATCAAAAGTTCAAAATTTTCAAAATAGGGGATCAAAAAGTTGACTTTTAAAATAGGGGATCAAAAGTTCAAGTTTTTCAAAATAAAGGACCAAAAAGTTGACTTTTAAAATAGGGGATCAAAAGTTCAAGTTTTTCAAATAGGGGGGTTAAAAGTGCATTAAGAGCATACACATCCATCAAACCCACATGAGTTCTTTAAATGGGACCCACTTGATATTTTACATTACTTTACACTTCTCAATTATTTAAACAACTCAACTACATTTCCTAAATATCCATACAACCCATCAAACACTCTAAAATAGGTCCCACTTGACCCCACTTTATACTAATAGCAATGGTATTTGAAAGAAAAAAATAAGTAACAATAGTCACGTTATCTATGTGGCACTATAAACACCGTCCTTGTGCAGAAGGACGCTCATTAGTTTATGAACTATGGAAAATATGAATTATCCTCTTTATACTGACATTCAACTGCTCTTGTCAGTTAAGGAACGAGATAAAGTAACCGATAATGTTGCTCTAAAGCCAAGAAAAAAAAACATTTACTTTGAGTTTTAAAACTTGATTATGTTTTTGAGTATTCGAGTATTAGAATTTGAGTGGGGAATTTCTTTAATTTATTTATGGGGGGCGCAGGAGGCTTCAGGTGGAAAAAATGAAATCAAATTTTGTTTTCTCTTGGTTTACATTTTAGAATTTGATCACTCAAAAACACCCCTATGGTTCTAGGGGTATTTTTGGAAATTCATGGTGTACACAAGAGGATTAGAGGTGAGACCAGGAAGACTCGAACATAAGACATTGAGAGGAACAACACACTTTAAGGTTTTAAGTTTTCACTGTCGACCGTGTAAGCTTTAAAAATAAAAAGTATATCACATCATTTAAAATTTGTCACACAATGTTTTTAAACTAAAAAATCAGAGGGGAGACCAAAATAGAAAATAAAATTGCAATCAAACCTTATTATTGTAACTCTCACAAAACTAGAAGTATCCCTTGATGAATCATTGCTACAATTTTAATTTTGCTTATGCAAATATAGATCTTAGGTCTAATTTTAGCATCAATAGATAGTTTTTACTTTTTACACTGCTTCTAATTTTGAGATATTTAAATTTCTCGTACTTTTATGATTGTTTGTTCTCGTATTCTTTTGTTTGAACTTTCACACCCTTTCAACATGTAAAAAGAACCCGACAAAAAGTAACTCTAATCATTAGTATATAAGAGCATAAGTAGACAGAAAAACGTATGAGGTCCAAAATAAAAGAAATGCACACATGACACTTTATAAAGACCAAAAATATATTTAGAGCTTAAAAGCAATTTACATTACTGCTTAAAGACACTATTACATTACATATATGATATGGGACATATGTTTATCGTAAATCAATAATAAGCTAAATTTATTAATTTTTTGGTTTCTTCAAAAAAAAAAATTAATAATTGGAACACTTTAATTATAATTTATTTAATAATATACCCGAGCAAATAACATTAATCTCTTATATTATAAGCTTGTTTCGTTTTGCTATTCTTAACCTTAATTTTTTTCCGCTCATTTTCCCTCTTTTTTAGCCTAAAATTAATTCAAATAAAATGATAAAAAATACCTCACCAAGAATCAAACCCACAACCTTTAGGCTCTGTTTGGATTGATGGTACAAAACGGAATGGAGCGGAACAGAACATAATGGCATGGAGTGGAGCGGGACGCAATGGAACACAAATTCTGTTCCATTGTGTTGGATATACAATGATGGAACAGAACAAAATTACCACTCCATCGTTTGGGAAATGAACGGAATGGAATAAATTATAACATTTTTATTCCAATTTTACCCTTATTTTAAAACATTAAACTATAAGTAATAACTCCAATTCACTCAAACTAAACCAACAAAAAAGACTCAAATATTAAAAATCACCACAATCAATTTATATACAAAACTATAACATCAAACAAAATAAAGATACTACAGCCACTCCAAAGGCACAATACAAAATCTTAAAATAGAGTCTTTTCATTGATGCTCAAAGACACTACCTGATGTATGGTATGGATAAATAAAGAGACAAAGAACAAACACAATAAAGAAAAAAATGTCAAACAAAAAATACCAATACAAAGAACATTGATCATTCATGCTAGATTTCAGTCATGCTAATCTACTTTAAACATAAAATTAGAAAAACTGAAACTTGCATATGCACACTATAGCAACATGCACGATAGTTTTTTTTAAAAAAATAAAACAAGAGCAATCTATTTTTATTTTTTAGGTAAACGATGATGATTAATAAAAAATGGCATACCTTGTTGGGCAAAGAAAAATTTGCAATCAGCACATAGAAGAAGAAGTGAGGTAGAGAGTTTTTCTTGTGAAATACGAGTATTTGAGAAGAGGAATAGACAAATAAAATAAGGGTAAAAGGGTAATATTAAAAATATAAAGTTTCATTCCATTGGATACACCCCAAATTGGGGGGGAATGAAAAATTGAAGGCTTGAGTGGTATATGATGGAATTGATTCCACTGGGTTCCATTCCATTCTATTAGTTTTTTACAAATTCAAACAATGGAATTTTATTATTTACCTCTTCATTCCATTCCATTCCATCACATACCACAAATCCAAACATAGCCTTAAGATCTATTTTGTGCATTTTGCCACTACACTATCAATCAATTTGATATAAATTTGTAATCAACATTTAATAAATATGAAATTCTATATATCTCTCTCACCATGTAAAATATTTATTGTTATTATTATTATTATTATTATTATTATTATTATTATTATTATTATTATATGGTTCCTATTATTATTATATTATCTATATTTATCGCACCGATATTGATTTCTGATAAGCACAATCCTAATTTGGATGAGTTAGCTAATAGTGGTAACAAATCTCTCGCATCAATATATCTCTCTCACACCAATATTGATTTCTGATAAGCACAATACTAAAAAATACCTAACCTTAATTTTTTCATACTAGATTTTTATTATAAATAGCAACCTTTATGCATCAAATATTCAAATTGAGAAATTGAACACCGTCGATTAGCTTTTGGACTATTATCATTTATGATTCATGGCCGACATCTATACTTCATTGGTTGCTCTCTCCTGAAAAATACGATTGTGACATCTATACTTCATGGTGTTGGAGGATGTTAGTGGATAGAGAGGGACTGGCGGTGAGGCGTGGGTGTGGCGGAGGCAGTTGAGAGGGTGGGAGGATGAGTTGTTGGGGGAGTGTCAGACCTTACTTCTTAACATATCATTGCAGGTACAATCTTCAGATAGATTGCAGTGGCAGTCTGATATTGATAACAACTACTCAGTCCGTAGTGCCTAACACTTTTTGACTTCTCAGGATCAAGTTACTCTTAATGCAGTGGAAGGCCTCATCTTGCACTCTCAGGTTCCCTTGAAGGTGTCCATTCTCGCGTGGCGTCTCTTGCATGACAAGTTACCCACAAAAGCAAACCTGGTTATTCGTGGCATCTTATCATCGGAGGCTCATTTTTGCGTGTCTGGATGCGGAGCAGCTAAATCAGCTCAGCACTTGTTCCTTTCCTGCAGTACTTTTGGTTCCATCTGGTCGCTTGTCAGTTATTGGATTGGATCTTCATTGGTGGATTCTCATACTATTTCAGACCATTTTGCTCAGTTTACTCTTTCAGCAGGAGGGTCCAGGATGCGTCGCTCTTTTATGAAACTCATATGGCTTGTTAGCGTGTGGGTTGTGTGGAACGAGCGGAACTCTAGATGTTTCAAAGGCTCAACAAATTCGTTACAGCAAATGTTAGACAAGATCAAGACTTTTTCCTACAGGTGGTTGAAGGCGACGAGTAATACTTTAACTTTAAACTACCATAGTTGGTGGTCTAGTATTTTGCTTTGTTTGGGTCTTGTATAACGTTTTTATGTTTTTTATCTTCTTATCTCTTTGACGCTTTTGTAAATTTCCACAATTTCTTTCGGTACATCTTGTGCTGAGGGGATTAGTAGTTTTGTTTATATATATATATATATATATATATGTATGTGTATATATATGTATATGTCTCATTTTGGCTTGTTAAAAAAAAAAAGTGAAAATTTCGTGCAGCAAATATGTGGAGCATTCCTGATAAGCACATTCATAATGTAATATTTATCCAAATTTATTGTTAAACTATTGTTTAATGTTACTCAACTTTTTTCATATACCATTTAATATTGCAATTTTCATATTTTATTTTATTGTTACATATTACTGATTAAACTTGTGCACCACATGGGTCGAAGATCTAGTTAAACAAATTATTGATGTAATAAGTTTTACTAGAAAAAGTATATTAGTTTCGCTTATATTTTAATACTATTTTATACCAAATTTTTAAATATTTTACTATAAAAATTTCTACTTTAATATAATGACGAATTTAAATATCAAATAAAAATGAGTTAAATATAATTTTGGTCCTACAAAATGGTGACCTTTTAAGTTTAGTGCTTACTTAATTTCTATTAAATTTTTTGTCCCTAGAAAATTATCCTGCATTCAGTTTTGGTCCATACTCTTAAGACAACGTGTATTTTTTAATGTTTTTTTGTAGATATATTTAGAACATCGTAAAAAGTCCTTCCATAAAAAACGAACTGAAAATTTGATTTCTAGCCTCTAGGTCATAATTTTCGTTACTTTTATCTTAAACTTTTGACGCTTAAAAAATTTATATTTAATCCATATCACGTTAAAAAAATTAAGAGTTTAATGATAATTATACAAATTTAACTTTTGTATGGATTAAAATTATATGTGCAAGAATTTTTTTATAAGAACTAAAAATACAATAAAAAAGTAAATAAAGACAAAAACTAAGAAACTTAGAAGATCACCATTTTATTTAGTCCTAAATCGAACTGATGACATCTCTAAACCAGTTGTTGACAAAGGAAACAAAGGGTAGAAACGGCATTCCAAGAAGTTGCATGCAAAGCGAACTCGAATATTAAGAACGCAATGTGAGGACGCTTGGCATAAAAGATAGTCATATGCCAATCACGCTGCCACCTTTTCCCTACTCCATTAAATTATTGTTATTATTATTATTTTTCAAATTTTTGGTACACACTCCATTAGTTATTTTATCAAACAACATTAGAAAATAGTTTATATATACTCGCATTAATCAGTTTTAAGAATTCTTTTTTATTAATCGTTAGTTGTTTCAGTAGAGATTGACGTTAATTTTAGTAAGGAGAAGGTTGAAACCACTTGATGTTAAGACTGACCCCAAACTAAATTAAATTTATCGTAAAAGCAAAAAAAAAACTAAATGTATTAGTATGTTTTTTATTTTGTTTTGTTATATTATTGAGTATATCTTATTTTTGAAAATTAATTGTCAATTTTTCTTAAATTATTTGTTACATATTTATCTTTCACTGTCAATATTTATTCAAACTTCAACTATAAATAAAAGGATTTTTGCTAAATAACTACTCATATATATATATATATATATATATATATTTTTTTTTTTGCGTAAACTACTCATATTTTGAACACAAACTGAAATACACTTTTGAAATTGACCTTTCTCATTCTTTAGGTATGAAAACTCACTTATAATATATATATATATATATATATATACACACGTTTTGATTTGCATATTCTAATTAATATGTATATTGATATTTTCAAAGCTAACAAATGAAGATTTGCATTTAATTGTATAATTTGTTAAAGAGTTAATTTATATATCTTTTGTATATTTATTTATTACGGATTTTTTATTTATTATTATTATAATATAGGTATGAAGCTTTCATCGCTATTGGTTATGACTAATCTATGTCGGGGAACCCGTAAGTCATACTAGGTGAGTTTTTATCTTCCAACCGATTTTTCCCCATATTTTAGTATAATCGTTTAATAAATAAACATCTTTAAACAATTTTTTTATCTGTCAGTAAAAATTCCGACTTCAATCTTAAGTTTAGTCACACAACAACGTATTCATTCTAATCCTTATTATAAATTTTTTAGATTTATTATAGATTTGTTGAATCTAGATAATCAATTTTATAATAAATCTAAAAAGTAAATATTTTTTTATAATAAGAAAGTTTATCACCTACTATTTAGATTAGGAGGGGTATAAATAAAATTTCAGGTAGTTTAACTCAGTTGGTAGAGACGTCGCACTATATGTGCAGGAGCTCGGGTTTAAGCAGGTGATACACTTGATAAAAAAAAGTTGGTGAACAAAAAAAATAAAAGAGACTTAAGTAAATGAATCACTAGTTTACTTGTTTTGGGATCTTTGTCTTTATGAGTCTCTCACTCTAACATTGTTGTAGAAAAAGAAAAAGTAAAAAAAGACAAAACAAAACAAGGAAAACGGTAGCATGCATGAATTTTGCTGTATATAGTTTGTGTTTTCCATTCATGATTCTGTCTTGTTGAAGTTAACTAAGAGTGGCATTTCTTGTCCATATTCATAAAAAGGTACTTATCTTATATCACAATGGTTAATGCTAAATGGAATTGTTGTGCATCATCACTAAGAAGAGATTCATCAATAGCATCTTCTTCAATGAAGCTCTTTTTGTCAATGTTTCCTCTTATCTTAGTTTTGGTTTTTGGGATTGTTTTATTAATGAGTCCTAAAGAGAGAGAAGAGATTATTGATTTGAGATCTGAAGCGGTGCTTGAAGCTTTGAATGGAACTCACAATGCAAATTTCAACCATTCTTTAGCTTCAATATCATTTCCTGTTCAAGACATGCAAACACCTCAAGAATCTGTAAGTTCTCTGTTTTGGTGATTTTCTTTTTATTCTGATTTTTTTGAGTTCTTTTTAATGGTTAAAAGTTTAACTACTAATTAATGTACTATTAACTATGTAGTAACTTTTAATAAAAAAAATTATTTTAATTTTTTTTAAACACATATCTTAATGCATGCATTGCTTAATTAACAGAACTTTCTTAGTATTTAATTAGTTTAGCTCCATTTGATTTTTCTATGAATAGTTATTTTATTTGAGAAGAAATTTCCTAGAGCTAATTAAACTATTTAATTTCTACCCGAAAAAGGGTAAGTCCTTAACCCTTTGCTAAAGATAAAGAAGCTTTGTATTTTGCAAAATTGCAGTCACAACTTGTGAGAATGAATTCTCAAGCACATGCACTCATAGGCATAGGCTTTTTATTTTATAATATATCCGGTGGCGTAGCCAAAAAAATTCAGTTTTGCACTAAAAAAATCTCAATTTTGAACAAAAAAAATTTCAGTTTTGCCCAAAATTAACCCCTAAAATACCAAAAAAAATTACCGGAGCCCGGGCAAGTTCCCAAGTTTGCCGGGCTATAGATCCACCCCTGAATATATCCATGAGCATAACTCAATTGGTAGAGTAGAGACATCACACTATATATGCAAGAGTTGGAGTTCAAACTTGGAATTCTCCACTTATGAGTTCATCAGACTACTTCGATAAAAAAAAAAAAGACGGGAGGGAGTATATTTCCTCTCATATTTGTCACACTTTTCTTTTTGGGGAAAACACATGTAATTGTCTACTTGAATATTTAAATAATTGACTAAAGTTACTCATATCTATTGAACAGAATGAAACAGAAGTTCTCAACATGTCCAAACCTTGGCTCAACAGTACTGTTCCATTGAATGAAACATATGTACCTCATCCAAGAATGAAGCAACGAAAAAAGTTCAGCATTTTAGATAGAACAGAAGCTGCTCTATCACAAGCTAGAGCTGCTATTAGAGAAGCCAGCAATATGAATCAAATACAAGATCCAGACTATGTTCCGATAGGTCCAATGTATTGGAATGCTAAGGCATTTCACAGGTATTTAAACAATGCACTATTGATTTTAATTCTATCTATCAACTTTTATATTTTTCGAGTGAATTGGCAATTTCATCATCAAAATAGTAACCATCTGTTGGTCAAATCCATCTTTCGCTTACGATTAGTAATTTCTTCAATGAAACTGTAACTTGACAATCAAAATTGTCATCACATTAAGTTCACGTTTACGATTAAGTTCGACCATTAGACAACATGACGTGACACATTATGTGAAAATGTGGTTATTCATGTGAACCTCAACACATTGACGTGAAACTATTAGAATTAATTTCGTCCAAAGAGATGTAATATTGATGTGCCGTCTACGTGGATTGGCATATCTTCATTTAATGTGTCATGTGATGTTGTCTAACTCTATATTTATCAGAGACTATTTTGATTGACACGTTGCAATTTTATGGATGAAATTGCTAATTCTTAAAATGCGGGGCAAATTTCCCGATGATTACAATTTTAGGACGAAAATGAATATTGACTCTATATTTTTAACTTACCAATCAGATTTTCCCTTCTCTTCACAATGGGCAATTATAAATATCAATATGCATTTAATATCATATTAACCATGACCTCTTTACAAAATTGCTATTGCTATGATTGACAGGAGCTACTTAGAAATGGAAAAAAAGTTCAAAGTATTTGTCTACGAAGAAGGGGAGCCTCCGGTTTTTCACAACGGACCTTGCAAAAGCATATACTCCATGGAAGGGAACTTTATACATGCTATTGAAATGAATGACAAATTTAGAACAAAAGATCCTCAAAAAGCACATGTATTTTTCCTTCCATTCAGTGTGGTAATGTTGGTCCGATTCGTTTATTTAAGGGAATCGCGTGATTTTGGTCCTATAAAGAAAACAGTCACAGATTATATCAATGTCATTTCTGGAAAATATCCATATTGGAATCGAAGCCTCGGAGCTGATCATTTCATGCTAGCTTGCCATGACTGGGTGAGTACCTCACTACTTATACTAACTAATTCATAAATTACTATGTTTTTTACCAAACTAATGGTCGCATCACAATTCTTATATAAAATTGCGATAAAATGCAGTTGATGCCATCTCAATTGTAGCCGCATTGCAATATTTGAGACCTCCTTAAAAACACTTGGCCTTTTTTTAGTAACTGTTATTGATACAAAGTATCCACCGACATTTATAGAATGACTAATTTTTATTGGGGAACATGGCCGCCTTTAGTACATCTTTCATCCCATCCACATTTGTTTAGCCATCGGGCACAAATCTGAAACCTTGCTTAAGGGATCCGAGTCAAGTAACACTCGGATGAATGTAATGTTCCTAAAGAACAAGAAAAAACAGTTTGACATATGAATAATGTTATACTAATTGATAAAATATTTTTCTTGTGATTCAGGGGCCAGAGACTTCATTCTCCGTACCATACCTACACAAGAACTCGATTCGTGTACTATGCAATGCTAACACCTCAGAAAGATTCAACCCTGTAAAAGATGTTTCATTCCCTGAAATCAATCTCCAAACTGGTTCAATAAATGGTTTCCTCGGTGGACCATCAGCATCTCAACGACTAGTTTTAGCTTTCTTTGCCGGAGGACTTCATGGATATATAAGAGGCATTCTTCTTGAGCATTGGGAAAACAAGGATCAAGACATCATGGTACAAAAGTATCTTCCAAAGGGTGTTTCTTACTATGAAATGTTAAGGAAGAGTAAGTACTGTCTATGTCCAAGTGGTTACGAAGTGGCTAGTCCAAGGGTAGTCGAGGCAATTTACACAGGTTGTGTTCCGGTGCTTATTTCAGATCACTATGTTCCTCCATTTAGTGATGTTTTAAATTGGAAAGCTTTTTCAGTTGAGGTTTCGGTTGAAGATATTCCGAAGTTGAAGGATATCTTAATGAGCATTTCTCCAACGCAGTATATAAGAATGCAGAGAAGAGTTGGACAAATTAGGAGACATTTTGAGGTACATTCTCCACCAAAGAGATATGATGTGTTTCATATGATCCTTCATTCTGTTTGGCTTAGAAGATTGAATTTCAGAGTCCATGATGATCAATAAATAAGTTCTTAAGTGTTAATTCGTGACTATGTTTCATAATTTACTACTTTCATCATTAGTGTCATATTGGCAATGTAATTTGTGACTATAAGTTCTGTTTATTTCTGTTCTGTATATATTATGCATGAAAAATAGTATGTTTATGGACATTTTGGAATTATTATAAATCAATCAAATATGCAAATTCTGTAATTCTTCCTTTGAATTGTTGCACCAATCACTGATATTTGCTGCAGGCAATCATGAAAAAATTTATGGTTTATGTTCATGCTCAAACTCAAACTCTTCAAATTTATAGAACAGCATTATGGGAATGGTTAATTTGAGAATTAGACTCCTATTTTACTCAAACCATATCCTTGTTATTAATACATAGTAGTTACTATTGCCTTACCACATGAAGCTTGTACAAAACTTGTTGAAGGTAGAGAATCCAAATCCTATTTCTTTCAAACCATATCCTTCATTAATGATTGCATGCTTCTTAAGAACCATCTCTTTAATGCATACATATCATAATTCTATTCAAATTTGGGAGAATTAGTGTTGAATCAAGATTGTAATCATCTATGAAATAAGAGTATTCAAATCATTAAAATGTAATGTTATAATATTAAGGATTTCACCACATTTTCATCAAATAATTTTTGTGTATAGACAAATATTGATATTTAATTATATTAGTATTTTATGCTAAAGTATAACTTTTCTATTCAATTCCTTTATCTTTAAATCTTTCGCTTAAATAAGTTAAGCTACTAAAACTCCTCTTCTTCCCATAAGTTAATTTGTTTTCTGTTATCCTATCATGATTCCTATGTTACTAAATATATTTCCTGTATTCTGTTAACCATACAAATATGATAATTCAAAATACAAGTGTGTAAATAAACGAGTACATCTCCAAAATCAAATAGAACAGTATAATTCAATCTAGTTCATTCAATTTCAATAGATTTATTTAAAAGAGCGTGCCAAGTGTCGGCAAATAAAGTAAGCCAAATGTCACTACCATAGCATCTCCTGATATCTCCCACCTCCTCAGCATGTTTGCCACATGTCTAACCACCGACATTTTCCACCAGGTGTTACTTTCTCTATACTCACGTGTCACTCCCCCCCTCATATCATCATCACATTCCACATTCTCATATATCTATCTATATATCTATATATACTCTATAACTCTACAATAAAACTTAATAAACAAGTTCATTGTTATCTTACTCCAAAAGAAACCATCAAAACAAAACAAAATCTACATTTATTTATCTTCAAAATTCAATGGCATCAAAGCAACCAAGACATGTTGAAGAAATCAAAGTAACAACAGATCACAACCCAAGTGCTACTTCAAACCAACAACACAATGATGAGAATCGTGGTGTAATTGGGTCAGTGATGAAGGCTGTTCATGACACTTATGAGAATGCAAGAGAAGCTGTAGTTGGTAAGAGAGACCCTGCAACAACAGAAGTCCATGTTTTCGACGACGACAATGATCTAGTCTCAGGTGGTGGTGAAGTTAGAGACATATCAGCAAATAAATCTCGTGGTGTTTATGATTCTGCAGCTCAAAAAGCGAAGGAAACTAAAGACGCGACAAAGGAGAAAACCAATGAGTATGCAGATTATGCAGGAGAGAAAGCAAAGGAAGCCAAGAACAAAGCAGGAGAGTATAATGCTTCTGCAGCTCAAAAAGCAAAGGAAACAAAAGACGCGACAAAGGAAAAAACCAATGAGTATGCAGATTATGCAGCTCAAAAAGCAAAGGAAACAAAAGACGCGACAAAGGAGAAAACCAATGAGTATGTTGATTATGCAGGAGAGAAAGCAAAGGAAGCTAAGAACAAAGCAGGGGAGTATAAAGACTATGCTGCAGAGAAGGCGAAAGAAGGGAAAGATGCAACATTGAACAAAGCAGGGGAGTACAAAGACTATGCTGCAGAGAAGGCGAAAGAAGGGAAAGATGCAACATTGAATAAGTTGGGTGAGTATAAGGATTATACAGCTGAGAAGGCAAAAGAAGGGAAGGATAATACTGCATGGAAAATTGGAGAGATGAAAGATTCTGCTGTTGATGCTGCCAAAAGGGCTATAGGTTACTTGGGTGACAAGAAAGAGGAAACTAAGGAGAAAGCTTCAGAGACTGCTGAGGCTGCTAAACAGAAAGCTGGAGAGACTGCAGAGGCTGCAAAACAGAAGGCTTCAGAAACTACAGAAGCTGCAAAACAGAAGGCTTCAGAAACTACAGAAGCTGCAAAACAGAAGGCTGCAGATGCAAAAGACAAGACCAAGGTACCTTCAATTTGTTCACCACAAAACAATTTTTTTTTAGTTTCAGGTTTGGAACCTTGATTGGGCTCCTCTTAAGGTTTTTAGATTCGATTTTTCTGACGGAGTCAGAAAAATTGTGCCGATGTGAGCGGTTCACTGCCGATGTGATTTGGCCTGGCACTTGCCCCAACAGTCGGGTCGCACGTTTTAGGGCCATCATTTTCGGGGGAGTTCTAAATTAACTCCTAAAAATTTTATTCTTAAATGAAATTAAAATTTTCAATTTTGTTCAAAAATTAACCCTTAAAAATATGAAAAATTTCCGAGCAAATGCCCGGGCTTGGTCTGTCCTTAATTCTTGATTCAGACACAGTTTAGAAAAGAAATGTATTTAGCAATCTTACATTTGAATTTATGTTTTTTTATGCTTGAGATGATTATTAACCAGTGTGGTTTCGGAAATGGATGATGGATGCAGGAAAGGGTGAGTGAAGCAGAAGAAGAGGCAAGGAGGAAAGATAAAGGATTTGGAGAGGAAAAATGGAGGCGTGGAAATGAGGGAGTGATAAGAATAGAAGATACTCGAACAGGAGCGGTGGCAGAGAAGCTGAGAGCGGCGGATCAGATGACGGGTCAGGCATTCAATGATGTTGGACCTTTGGATGATGAAGGGATTACTCGTGTTGGACTACTTGATATTAAGAAAAAGTGATTTTATATTATACAATGTTGTGTGAATGGTGTAATGAATCACTGAACTTGTTTGTTTGTTCTTTTGGTTGGTTTGGTAGTATCTCTTTTCTTCAGAATTGTATCTAGTGTTTTGATATGGACTGTATAAAATAAATGCATTATATGTAGCTACACTTCTTAGTTTTATCATGATTATGAACATTATGTCTTATTACCCCATTTGTCTTACTATACAAGTGAAAAGATTATGTTAATAATCATCTGTGCTTGACAACATACAAGATAAGAAAGTCAGAGCCAACAATTCATCATCCTTTGGATAATTGTTAAAAGATTTTCAACTTCTATGTCAACTCATTTGTATTCTGACAAAATAATTCAAAAGAATGAAAATATCTGATGATCAATGGAATGATCATACTTGCAAGCATACAACTAGACTATTACAATGGCTCTTTCTCTATCTATAAATAAAAGAGTTGGTTTGTAATATGAAAAAGGTGGAAGAATGTGTGTGAAAGGTGAGAAAAATATGTGTGAAGGATACATATACATTGAGTGAATGAAAATCACTAGTGAACTCACCAAGTGAGTTTTATGATCTTCTATGCAAATAGAAAAGCACCTAAGTCTTTATTCGTATACATCTATGCATCTTATAATGATGGTATAACTATAACGCACTTAGAAAAATATTATAGGCATTAGAAATAATGCATTAATGTTAACAAAATAAAACATCAAACTGCAGTAAAAGATAATTAAACATGTATAGTGTTAACCACCAGGTTATCTCCACTTGACTATCTTCTCAGATTGATATTATAACACACAAACATATGTGTGTGTTTGTAATTTTATAAACATACAGAGTGTATTTCAATAATTTCTCATTTTTTGGTGGGTGGATGTGGTCAACCCCGGCCACACCCTAGTTCTGCCATTACAATAAAACCTTATTTTCATGGTCAATATTCTTGACGGATTTTAGCTTCCAATATTTTATTGGGGGCTAAAAGACCCAAGAAGCCATAAATTCCGTCAATAAACCATTGGACGGATTTCAAAATTTTGAAATGGGATTGTTGGGGGCCATGGGCCACCAAGAATTAAAGAAAAATATGAAATGTTTGTTGGGGGCTATGAGCCGCCAAGAATCCATGACCGTTGAAGGCCATTGGCAGTTCATGGCCGCCAGGAATCCAAGGGCATTAATTTTTAATTATTTTCTGTTCCAACGGATATCTCTTCCCCAAATTTATCATATATTCAATACATTTCTTCACTTCATTTCTACTACTTCACTTCATTTTACACTTTCAATCTCTCTCTAAATTTCTCTAACTTCTCTCTTAAATCTCATACTTCTTACTTTCATTTTTTTTTCATACTTATCTCAAAATTTTAAATTTTAAATTTCACATCTCTATCCAAAAAGTGGTAAGTGTTTGTCTTTTAATTTTAAAAAGTTTGATTTTTTGCTTTATTAACTTAAATCTATATGTTCTAATATTTTTTGTTTACAATTTTTATTTATCAAGTGTTGATAATTTTCGTGGTCATCTGAGTCGGTGGTTGGAAGCGCTTCAAGTCAGACACTACTCAACGCTACAAGTAAGTAATGTAATTTTATTTGATAAACGATTTATTTATTTATTTCTGAAAATTTGGTTAAAGCTAATATGAAAATAGTAAACTTTAAATATAAAAACTGTATTTAAAAACGAAATTAATTCTGTATAAAAAAACAAATTTTTTTAAAAAAAAAATTAATCACTGAAACGAAAAATATATATAATAAAGAAAAATGTAAAAAGTTAGTACTTTTAGTCAAAATAAAAAGTTAGTAGTTTTAAGCAAAATAAAAAAGTTAGTATATGTTTAGTCAAAATAAATATAAAGTTACTATATTTTTAAGCAAAATAAAAACAAAGTTAGTGTTTGTAGACAAAATAAATAAAAAAGTTAGAATTTTTAGTCAAAATAAAAAAAAAAAGTTATGAGTTTTAGTCAAAATAAATATAAAGTTAGTATTTTTAGTCAATATAAAAAAAAGTTAGTATTTTTAGTTAAAAAAAAAAAGTTAGTATTTTTAGTCAAAATAAAAAAAGTTAGTTTTTTTGGTTTTTTAAAAATAATTTAATTTTTAAAATAAATAAATTATTTAATTATTTAAAAATCAGATTATTTAAATAATATGAATTTTAAATAATTAAATAATTAAATTATTTTTTTATTTACGGATGACTTCTTGGCGGCCATGGACCTCCGGGAAGGCATAGATTGTTGGCGGCCCTGGACCTGCAAGAAGCCGGTCTGCGAAATTCAAAGCTGACATGCTTATTGGGGGCTCCAGGCCGCCAAGAAGCATATTGGGGGCTGTGCGCTGCCAAGAAGCATTCCTAGCGAGCATTTTTTTGTGGGTCTTGGGCCGCCAAGAAGCCATGTATTCTTGGCGAATTTTGTGGCTTCTTGGAGGCCTTTGACTCTCAATTTTTTCCTGTTTTCTTGTATTGTGAGTACCACAAAGTATTGATGCCTTAACAAATATGAGAACCGCAAGAACGATTGCATTTGTAGACTTATCGAGATCCAACTATACAATTTTACACTCATGATATTGCAAGAGTTTTTACTCTCGACCCGCCGTTGTCATCAACATTTGTCCTCCACACACCTTAAGTCCATTAAAAGAAGGCAAATGATATACTTACAAATTTTCTAAGATTAAACAATAATTTGTTTTTATTTTTCATGTTTGGCCACTAAGTTCTACGTAAATAAAAGAGAAGAAGAACATGACTGATGTGTTTATCTGTAGTGCAAAGGTAAAAAAATAAATGTGTTGTCTTCTATATTTACGATTTAGACTTTATTTATGTAGAGAAAGATTTAGCATTGGATTTAGAAATGAGTAGAATTGTAATATATATATATATATAGCAGATGGTTCACGGGAACTCATGAACCCGCATAATTCACAATTTTAATGTTCCAACCCACACGGCCAAAAACATAAATAGACTGAAATAAAAATTGATCTTAATTCCGTATAAGTTGTGTGTTAATGGAACGGATCTGTCCAGAGACCTTGTTCTATATAGCCAGCTTTACTAATTATAATATCCTTTTAAAAAAAAAAACAGTTTATAACCCCTTACAAATTTCTAGAAATATTTTTTATTTATCAAACATCTTATTAATACTATCAATTTTCATAAAAATACGAAAAGTGAACTAGTTGGGAAAATAAGAAGGGGATGGTTTGGTGTTTTCCGTAGTAGAAAGGCGGGATCATACGGAAGCTTTGGCGCCTAAATATTGTTAGGAAATTATTTTGTGTTAATGATCACTTTCAATTAAAATTTACATCAATAATCTGAAAATAACAACTTATTACCGGCGGATTAAGCCGCCGAAAACTTCGGAATGCTCACACCCAAAACCGCCAAACTAAAAAAATCTCCATTTCATTATAAATTCTCCGCCAGAAACTTAGGGTTAACCTTCATAAATTCATCCCCAACGCCATTTCCACCATTTCTTTGTTCCTTCGTCTTTCACTCTTCTCTCCCTTTCCATTCACCCTCTTCCGTCCATTCATTGTCGCACCAGTCGACTGCACTGCTTCCACTGCCGTATCAGCCTCCCTCTCTCCGCTTTGATCACTTTTTTCAGTAGTCACCGGTTAGTTTTATTTTAGTTTTTAGTTTTTGTTTATAGATTTATTGGAAAAAATGTTAGTAAGAAAAAAAGAAAAATTATTGTTAATTGTTAACTGATATATTAATTTGAGTATATGTATATATTTGAAGTTGATGTCTCAATGTGAACTGTGGTTGATTTTTTTTAAGAGCTAGTATTGATCACTTTATCATTCATTGCAAAGACTTGTTTGTTAAGATAGTAAGGTGGCTAGAATTTTGATCAATCATTAGTTGGTGTAGTGGTGATTGGTGCTGAATTTGGGAGGGAGGACCACGGTTCGATCCCCGCAACTGCGATCAGGAGGAGACTGAAACCACTTGATGTCAGAACTGACCCCCGAACTAGATTAAGCTGGTCGTGAAAGCCACAAAAAAAAAAATTATCTTTTAAGGTGAATAAATGGGTTGACCAGGGTTCAAACCGTGCCCCTGCATATTACATGCAATGTCTCTACTAATTGAGCTATGTTCGTCGAGACTGCTTATTAAGATAGTTTATAGTATTTGTAAATATTGTTTAGATGATTTAGTTAATTGTAGTATTTGTAATTCTACTGACCATGATCTTATACAAGAAGCAATGACAATTGAATCTTTTGGGTGGGGATGCCCCAAAACTAGGAGTGTGGTCCATTTTTTCTTTAATTTGTTCTCTTAAATCAAAGTTACGATTCTCATAAAAGTAAATAAAATGGATACTAGGGAAAGTTTGAATGAGTTTTGGTTTTATGTTTAACCATTTGAACTTATTATTATTGTTTTGTTGAGATGTCATTATCATTGTATTGCATTACAGATAAACATGTCATCAGGAGGAGCTAACCCGTCCGAATGTCCACCTGGTGATAAGGGGAAACATGCCGCATCGACTACTACTACTGGTACTTGCAAGGTTGCTAAAGTAGTTTCTTGCTCTCCTTTAGACCAGTCTATACCTATGTCGACGGCTGCACATACACAAACTCCATCTCCTCATACCTATACTCTGCCTCCACCTACTCACACGCAGACTCTATCTATCCATGCTTCATCAGCTGTATATCCTCAACATGCATTTGCACGGCCGACATATAGACCACCGCCATACGCACAACCAACACTCACACTGCCGGGATGTGCACAACCTTCATATCCACCTACTTGTTCTCTGACTCCATCTACCTATGCTTCATCAGCTGTATATCCACATAATGCATACGCACAGCAGACATATAGGCCATTCCCATACGCACCACCTACATATCCACAACATGAATATGCACCGCTGGTGTATACACCATCAACATACACACGGCCGACATTCACACGACCGACATTCACACCACCGACATATGCACCACCTTCAACATACACACGACCGACATTCACACCACTGACATATGCACCACCTTCAACATACACGCGACCGGCATTCACACGACCGACATTCATACGACCGACATTCACACGACCGACATACACACCACTGACATATCCACTATCAGGTGGACCTTCACAAAAGGTACCGCAATTTATTCCCATGCCTGAACCGCAGATCCATGGAACTTCGCTTATGACTGGTCATCCTAAGTTGTCTCAGCCTGAGCTGCCAGAGCTTGAGCCTTTTCAGGCTGATAAGGATGGCATTCATGATGCAGAGCATTTGATCGATAGTGAAGTGGAGAAGGATTCTGATGAGGTTGAGGTGTGTGGCGATGGTCAACACATTATCCAACCTTCCACCAAAGAGTAAGTATACAAATTACTGTTTATTTTAATTTTATTGTTAATTATATTGTATATTGATTTATTAAAATAATATTGTTCAGATTTTTGCCTTCAAAGTCCGCGACAAAGAGCACTCCGACAGTTATACAATCCCAAACTGAAAAAATGCGGACAAAATATTGGGAACTAAATGATGATGATAGGGCCAATTTTATCAAGGCATTGAGTGTAAGTTGAAATAATTATTTTAAGAGCATGTGATTTTTTTATACTCATTTGTTATATAATATAGCCTATTTCTTTTTTAACAAGATAATGTAGCCTATTATATTTTATGTTATATCGAAAATACAGGAGAATTATGTGTGGCATGACCAACACAATGATCAGATTGAAAGTAACTTTCTTTCGGCAGTCTCACATTACTTATCTGATATGTTGAGCGAAGTTCGTCTTAAGGGTCAGCGCCCACATTGGATAAGCGAAACTATATGGCAGTGCTTGCTGGAGCACTGGAGTTCCGCTGATTTTCAATTGACCTATGCCAAAGAAATGGAAAACATGACATCAGAGGAAGGCGAAAGCCTACACACAGATTCCATCAGCACATCAGAAGACGCAGCTCGAATGGTAAATTCCTTAACTAATTATTCTTTATTTATTTTTAGTAATCATGATTATTATGCTTCTATAAATTATGTTGTAATTTATTATGTTGTTATTTGACTTATTTGTCTGATTATGCATTATAGGAGAAGTTTGAGGCGACGATGTTTCAGACTAGATATCAGTCTAACTCAACTTCTCCATCTATAAGTTGTAACCTTGCTAAGAATGCTGTTGCCTCACTTTCCGCTTCGGGCGTAGATGGAGGTAAGAAAAAGAGAAGCTTAAACAATGTTGGAACTCTTGCCACAAACTCCAAGGAAGGGGCCAAGGCTAAGCGCCTTAATAGTTCTTTAGATAATACAAGAACATCAGCAGCAAGTAATGCTTGGCAGGTGAAGCCTGATATGGTTGAAGTATTACATAGTTTGGCGACTTCTAGTGCAGAGACTAGTCGAACACTAAAGGAGATGATGAAGTCGCAACAGGAATTGCTGAGGATAATACAAGAAGAGCATATGCAAGCACATGCGCAAAAGGATGAGCGACACCGCAGCCCCAAACCTTCTAATGACTCTATTTCGAGGCGATCAAGATGTTGATGCTGGTGCTGATGATGAATGATGATGCTTCATAGATATTATTAGTTTTGTTTATGTTTTTTGTTTGGCACAATTTTTTTTTCAACTTTTATTTAAGCAAAGTCCTTGGTAAAATGAAAATATCAAGAAGTGACCAAAGTATACCACAGTTTTTGGGTATGATTTCAGTCCTTTTTGTATTAATATTTTGGCCTTTCTCTTGCATTTTGCATATAGGTTGGGAAGTTACACATGAGAATGCTAATATAGCATAGCAACAATTCTGGAAGCCCTGTGCACCAAGATACATTGGTCAGTGTCCTTATACACACACCTAAACTTGAGGTACGATTAAAAAATGGGTCAATGAACAGTCCTGAAATATATACATCTTTTCTTACTGTGAAATCTTCTGAAGCAGTTGCTAACGAGATTTACTTTTGCCACCCTACTCATTCTCTCGCACGCCCTATGAATTTACTAAAATACTCCTGTCCGCTACTTAAGTAGCGGACACCCCCAAAAACATCTTATCTTTATAACGTCAATTACTTAAGTAGCGGATGTCATTTTTCAAAAAATCTCATTTTTATAACGTCCGCTACTTAAGTTGTAGCGGAAGGGTAAAACGGAAAAGTTGTAGGGTGTGCGAGTAACTAGTAGGGCGGCAAAAGTATGTATCGATGCTAACTTATTTAATCTTACTTTTCACTTTCTCTTAAGTAGCCACTCGTTTCTGGTCCATACAGCAATAACAATGAAACAAATTAAGTTATGTCAATAACAATGAAGCAACCTACAATAGAATTATAGAACAAGAGATCAATAAAGTGTAAATGAAGCAACACTGCACCAAAACTAGAGAGATCAGTGAAATGAAGCTTGTGAAAGGGGAACAAAAAACCAAGAAACGAAAACAAAGCGTTGCGGGCACAGATCAGAACTAGAAATCCAAAAGGATCTAGAACCTATACTCTCAGATTTGGATACTCTAATCGCACTACCACCAGATGAATAATCTGAATAATATTTTTCAGTCATAAAGTGGCAAAACAATGTAGTAGTTTATGAACCAAAACTCATCAAGAATCATTATTCAAACATCACACACATAAATACATAATACTTCAAACACAGGCAGTACATAACTACATGAGTCATTATCATTGTTACTTCAACAATCTAAGCACTAGTTCAGTGGAATATTATAGCATTTTTTATCCACTTAACAGACCCACCTCGTGGAAAATAGCTTTTGTTGGTGTCATACATTATATATAATCCATACAAAATTTTAACATGGTAATTTTAATTTGTGCGTGACATTTTAATTTGTCTCATGTTTTCATATCTTCATTCGAAGGAGACACTAAATATGTCCTAGTCTGCAAAATCTAGATTACGCCATTTTGAATTTTCTGTTTAATTGTTATACTTAATATTACACAACTTTCACCAAACATCTAGCTCAAATGGAACAACATATTGTATTAATGAATAGAATTATAAAACTCACAGGATGAGTAAATAAATTCAAGAAATCCTCATGTGTCGATGTCCTACCAATATGACACCGAGACACATAATTACATTCAATCATTTATATTTTATTAAATCATTACAATATCTACATGCATGTGACAATGTCGTGTCTTTTGGGTGCTTCATAATTTATCTCATGGTATCATGATACTTTACGATCATAAGTCTCAACTAAACTTGCGAAATTAACTTATAAAAAACTGATTTTGGTTTAATTTCATGGTATAGTAATCTTAAATAACTAAAGTTATATGAATGAACAGATAATGGAAGAAGCTAAGAAACAACAAACCAATGTAACAGCTTCAAATTATTCAAATAGGAGTATGAGAAGAGAAGATATGTAAAACACAAAATATGCAAATTAATGTAGAGCAAAGGGTACATAGATAGAATCATACATCATAAATCAAATGCTTACAGAAGTGGCAAAACCATCACATTAATCATCCATTACATTATGATCCTATTCCTAACCTACATACAAAAACTCCAATTGGACTGATTATTATTTTTTGACAAATTTTGAAATGGAATTTAAAAACAATTTTAAAATGAAATTTAGTTTTTTTGACAAATTTAAATATAATACTCAATCAATTTTAAGAATTTGAAGTTTGATTGGATACGGTACTTATAAACAAAAATGAGTATATACTCAACCAAACTCTTTTTTACTTTGTCCTGATTCCCAAAAAAAAAAAATGTCTGTTAATTCAAAGTTCGGCTACAAAATAAGTAAGGTTTGACCAAAAATTATTTTTATCAAAATTAAATTCAAATTCTCCCAAATTATTTACAATAGAAGAACTTATTAACCATTTAAGTCAACTAGACATCGACACGTGCTATCGCACGGGTTTTGTAGATTTTTATATATTATATAAAAAGAATTATAATAAATTTTTTAAAATAAATGACACAATCAAATTTGTCATTTAAAATCAGTCTAAACTGACTCATCCCAGTGTATAATAAAATCACTCAAGCACCATATTGAATATTATAAAAATCACGCAATGCAGACCATCCATGTTTAAAATATATGCTGCCATTAATATTTTCAACTAAAATTTCAAATTGATTTCCGTTTGGATCAATAAGGGTGTGTTTGGTAGGAGAGAAAATGAGAAGCAAGAAATAGAAACACGGAAACCAATGCATCTAAATACATGCATTGGTTTCCGTGTTTTTATTTCTATCTTCTCATTTTCTCCTACCAAACAAAGGTTAAGTGTAGCATAACGAAGTATGTTGTTGTTACAAAAAAATATCAAATTATATATTGTCGTGACACGTCATGTGTTCGATTTCTACTAAAGTAGGTGTATAAAAAAATTGGAGACTTAGAAGAAAAAAAATTGAACATATATTACAGCAAAAATTGATTGGATTGCATATTCAATACATGTTGGTTACAAAAATATTTCAAATTGATTGATATGTGATAGTGACTAATATATGAAGCATTTACAAAAAAGGTTATAAGTTCAACTCTTGTCAAGGACATTTTTATCATTTTTTAATAATTAAATTAGAGTTTTAGTATGGTTAAATTAGGGTTACTTGAATACTTAACTACTTTTATATATATATAATGATAACGATGTCTTAGTTGCTTACTCAACCAAACTCTGAACAACAAAGTGTTCAGCTGACATTTCTATCCTAAAAAAGAAAAAATTCAGCTAACATAAATTCTCGACAAAATATTTCAAATATATAAATTCAATTTTAAAAACAAAAAATACAATATATAAGTCAACATTATTTTTATACGAAAAAAGTCAACGTTTTTAACCTCATAGCTACAAAAAAATTTTGTCAGTCACACGTATACAAATTTAATTATTACTACTAAAACTCAATATTAATTGTAAAAACAACATCAATTATCAACAAATTTAATATTAAAACTCACTTTCTTAATATTCGTGTTTTGTCAAACGGCGTCTTATAATAAGGGACAGAGATAATATAAAACAATAACATATAAATTAGATTGATTCATTCACATTATTATTTTTTTCTAAACACAATCAATTCCGTAACATAATTTAATATAATATACCTTTTTTAAATGGCTAAAATTAGCAATTAGTCATTAATGTTAATTATTTTCTCTTTCACCGAGGCTTGAATCCGAGACATTTTACATCCGAACTTCTTAAACCTTAGCTCAAACCAACTGACCTACTCACCCCTCCAATATAATATAATATACTAATTTGCTACTAATTCTCTTTTGAATGCTACAATATAAACTCAGCCATATTCTTTATACCAGTGTCCTACTGGTTAGCATTTTCCTTCTTTATATTTTGACTACGTTGGAGATTACCCCAATCATATTCACAATGTCTGCCACGTGTGAGATCAATTCAGCCGTATTCTTTATTGCGGCCACGTATCAGATCAACTCGGCCATGTAACCCAAAAATATAATATTAACTTTTTTTATGCAATATTAATTATTTTTATGCAATATTAGTTTTTTTTGTCAAAAAAAACTTTTTTTATGCAATATTAATTATTTTTTAAAAGCCCAAAATGGAATATTAATTATTATTAAACCCATGTTTTTTTTTGACACATTAAACCCATGTTTTAATTTTGTAATTATTGTGAATAACTAGTGTTAAAAAAAATTTATTAGTTGACAATATGCTTTTTTTTTTTGGTTACAATATATGCTTTTTTTTACACAAACATTAATTTTTTACTATTGAATATTGATTGCTTATTCAAATTTAAAAATGGAAATTTTCTTTTTGACAAATTTTAAAATGGAATTTTAAAATAATTTAAATATGGAATTGTTTTTGAGAAAAATTTAAAAATGGAAGTTAATCTCTATATTTAATCAATTTTCTCCTTATTCTTATGCGTGGACTCACTAGATTAAGGCCCCGTTTGGCCCGACTTATTTTCTACTTTTCTATTTTTCTTTAAATGAAGTAGATACATAAAAAATTATGTTTGACCTTATTTCTCCTTACTTTTGACTTCTTTACTTTATTTCTCTATTTATTTTACGTAGAAATAAGGTGAAAAACAATTTTTTACTTCCTTAATTTTTTCGAAAAGAAGTAAAAAACTAGAAAATAAGCCGGGTCAAACGAGCCCTAAGTTTATGTCCACCAATTTTGTATTTTTTTTTTTTGTTCTTTTTATTTAATATATATATATATAAGATATAGATAAAGGATTTGATGAAGTCTTCTTTATCTCTTGATGTCTAGATGCTCTTTGTTTAGAAAAAAAAATCAAATCAATTCTAATGAATATGGATTTTTTTTTTTTGAACGTTCTAATGAATATGAATTTGAAAATTGTACTATATCTTAAGTATTTGATGTTTGGCTGAATACAATACTTATACACAAAAATAAGTACATGTCAACAAAACTCCGAATATGAGAATGTTAACCTTACATTAATTCTCTATAAATTCCATCATATTTCAAATATGGATTCCATTTTTAAAACAAAATAAAATAATGTATAAAGTCAAAATTATTTTTTTAAAAGAAAAAATAGTGTTTTAACCGCAAGCATACAAATTTAACTATTATAAAAGAATAACGTATAAATTTAACTGAATTCTTTTACCTTGTTTTACTTTTCTTTAAACATAATCAATTCCATAACATAAAATAATTTATATAATATATAATATAAATATAAGATAGGATCAATTGACATCGATGTGTCAAATTTGTTTTGACACCAAATTTTATCCATTCATTTTAATTTAATCAAATGGCTCAAAATTAATCATTAAATGTTCTGACTTTTTTTCCTGAATGTTAATCATCTTTTAATTTTTGGTCCTCGTATCGTATTTATTGCTAATAGAGGTGGAAATAGGCTAGGCCGAGCTAGGCTTTGCCAAGCCTGAGCCTGGTCTGTCAAAAAATTAAAGGCCTGAGCTTGGCCTGTGGCCTGTCATAGGCTTATTTTTTAGGTCTGAGCCTGACCTTTTGAAAGTCTGGCATAGCCTATTAGCCTGTTTAAAAGCCTATTTCACATAAACATATTTAAATAAATAATTATATTTAATTTTAAATATACTAATGAACAAATAAATCAATGAGATTAAACTTCTTTTTGATATTCAACATGATATTTTGGAGAATTTGACTATATAGGGCATCATATTTCGATTTTAGTTTATAATAATACATTTATATATGTGAAAAATTAATGTGGATTAATAAACTTGAATTACTGAAAAAGTTAATAGATTTATAATTTAATCAAAGTACAAATTTTAATATATAATAACAATAGATGTAAAAATATTATTCATATTTACTTAAATAGGCCGGCCTACTAAGCTTAATAGACTTTTTTATTGGCCTGGAGCCTGACCTTTTTAGCTAAATAGGCCTATTAAAAAGTCTTGGTCTGCTCTATTTAAAGAAATAGGCTGACCTGGCCTGAGCCTATGTAGGCTAGGCCATAGGCTTATGTAGGCCGGCCTGACCTCTTTCCACCTCTAATTGCTAAGCATTTGACTATAAAATACAGCTTCCTTTATATTTTAGTATTTTTGGCTTCCTTAATTTTTTTCAAAAAAAAAGAAAAAGAATTCTTTATTTGGTGTATGAATTTTAGTGATATTTATCATTTTATTTACGGATTAATTTTTTTTTTTTTTTTGGGTACATAGACGAAATAGAAAAGTTATTGAAAACTCACATACATAAAGTGGAGTGACTGAGGTAGGAATCCCGCTCATAATGTTCGATTTAACAATTTCGACATTTCTAGTACCAGTTGAGATAAGATTTGTGGACAGTATCCTCTTATTTATGTATTATATATTTTCTTTAACATGCGTGAAATCATCACAATAAATCACTTAGTTTGAGCCGGAGACCTAATATACGAGAAATGTTATTTAAACATAAAAAAGGGGACATCTCTATAACATCAATGGAGAGTCACGTGTATATAACCGGGAAGTTCTTCAACACATTTGGTTAATGCCCCATTAACCAAATGTGTTTAAGAACTCTCCGGTTATATACACGTGACTCCCCTTGATGTTGTAGGCATAAAATCTTTCAAACTTGATAAAATATCTACTTTTAACTTTGTTTTAACTTTATCATCCGCAAACAATCAAAAGGTGTCTCATATACAATTTCTCGTAAACAAATAATTGAGGAGTTGGAGATCAAATTTGGTTAATGTCAGTTAACCAAATGTGTTGAAGAACTCCCCGATTATATACACGTGACTCCCCTTGATGTTGTAGAGATGTCCCCTTTTGATGTTTAAATAATATTTCTCCTAATATACCCATCCTAAATATTAAGTGGGTGAGTGGTTGCTTCTTCAAATAAAATTGATGTAGAATCCATCTGGATTAACTTATTTTTATG
Source organism: Trifolium subterraneum (assembly GCA_951799995.1). Classification (NCBI taxonomy): domain Eukaryota; kingdom Viridiplantae; phylum Streptophyta; class Magnoliopsida; order Fabales; family Fabaceae; genus Trifolium; species Trifolium subterraneum. The sequence goes on from OX637463.1 coordinate 36,019,003, forward strand.
CTTATGAAATATAATTTATAAACATAAATGTTCAATCCTAAGTTCAATTTGACTCTCATAGAAAAGCAATGTACTTGACCAAAAAAGAAGATTCGATTGAGAGGAAAGAACCCACATTGTGTGCCCTACACAAATTTTCGGGCGGAGATTAGTCATCACTAACGGTAAACTTGATACCAATATCATGGTAAAAAAAAAACACCACGTACTTGACAAAAAAGAAACGCACTTGACCAAATTTTACCGCAAAAATATGTATATTTTGATTGGCGAGCATTTCATATAGCATGGCTCTTTTATTTTTTTACAAGATATTTTTTTTGTGCTAAACATAATCAATAAATTCCATAATTACATACTAATTGATTTTATCAAAATTAATTTCGTTCTGAACATAATCAATCAATTCCATAAGTTCTAAACATAATCAATCAATTCTATAAAAATATACTAATTTGCTTTATATATTTACTACTACTCCTCTTTTGAATGCTACGTTACACCTTTGCCTCTGAAACACATAGTGATTACTGAATAAACCAAACACAGAGCACACTCAAAAACAAAACACAAACAACCTTATTTTTTGCTACCTATTTTTCACAGACAATGTCTACAAAAACCTTCATCGTTTATCTATTATCAGGTTTCTGTTTCACTGTTCTCTCCGCGCTTTTTCTCGTCCATAATCACCAAAACCCATCTCTGTCATCATCATCATCAACCTCTAGCCGTTATGGTTCCGGAACAGATAAAATTTGGCCTGTAAATTTTTGTTACCGTTTTTTTTTATTCAACTAATATTGCAGAGGCATGAATGTATCAAATATTTATTAATTTTGTGTTATTTGCAGGAACTGAAACCAAGTTGGAAACTTGTTTTGGCCACAGTAATTGGTTTTTTTGGATCAGCATTTGGAACCGTTGGTGGTGTTGGTGGTGGCGGCATATTTGTTCCTATGCTTAATCTTATTCTTGGTTTTGATACCAAATCTGCTGCTGCTCTATCTAAATGTAATAATAATAATAATAACAATTTTTTTTTAATTGAGTAGAAATCGAATTCGGTACTTCAGAGTTTACAACATTCGGACACACGGCGGCCCTTAGTGGTATTAATGTTTTTAATCAGTAGGAACCGAATTCGATATTTTAGGGTTTACAATATTCACACACACTAACATAATAATTAACATAAAACAATTCGTCATTCAAAAAATAAAAAAAATCAGTGGAAACCGAACTCGGTACTTCAGGGGTTACAACATTCGCACATACCAACTCTTATTGGTACTAATGATTTTAATCAGTAGAAGACGAATTTGGTACTCTAGAGTTTACAACATTCACACAAACCGACCCTTAGTGGTATCACTAGGAATCAAACTCAGTAGTACTCTAGAGTTTACAACACTCACACGCACGGACACTCTGGTGATATGGATGTTTGTTATATTTTATATGTGAGAATTTCAAATATTTTGATATGAACAATAATTTGAATTGTTGTTGAATTTGTTTTAGGTATGATAATGGCTGCATCAACAGCATCAGTTTGGTATAATTTGAGAATAGCTCATCCAACAAAAGAGGTGCCAATATTAGACTATGATTTGGCTCTTTTGTTTCAACCAATGCTTATGCTTGGGATTAGTGTTGGTGTTACTCTCAGTGTTGTTTTCCCTTTCTGGCTGATTACAATCCTCATAATCATTCTCTTTATAGGTCTATTACTGTTTCATCACTAAATTTTATTTATATTTATTTTAATTTTTTTTTGAAATTCTTGAGCCAGAGAAAACAGTTTTATTCATTTTTTGAGGGAATAATGGTTTTTTTTTTTGTGTGTGCAGGAACTTCTGTAAGGTCATTCCTAAGAGGAATTAAAATGTGGAGGATTGAGACTTTTGTCAAGGTCAAAATTTCTTGACTTGAGATAATTAATATATATTCTTATAAGTTATAATAAGTCATCAATCATCAAAAGAAGTTTTTATGAAAAGTAACTCACTGTCTTTTTCTCTTTGATTTTTTATTTTGCAGAACGAAACTGTCAGCCGAACTGCTTTGATTGATTCTCGTGTCATATCTAATCGAGGTATACAAATTTTTAATGGTTATCTTTGCATAATATTAAGAACAAAAATTCAATGTCATGCTCCATGTATGAAGCACTGACACCGACATAGACTAGACATACATAGACACTTAAAATTCGAAGTAATTGAATGTAAACACACATGTTAGTGTCAAACACGTCAGATATATAACATGTCTTTAATTTGAGGTGTCAGTGTTACATATTATTGCTAGTGACTTTATTTTCTTAAATTTTCAGTTCTAGTTAACACACAGAATGAGCCATTGATCCCGAAAGAACCGAAGTCAACTATGGTACGTTCTTTTTTGCAGATGACAAATTTTTCATTTGGCTGTATTTATGAGTAACTCACATTTTCTCATTTTCTTTTCAGCAAATTCTTTGCATGAACCTTAAATGGCAGAGGATTCTAGTGTTGTTGGCTGTGTGGCTTTCTTTTCTCGTAATTCAAATCATCAAAGCAAGTTTTTCCCTCTCACTCATATATCTATAAAGTTATTAAGTTTTTGTATTCTGTTCTAAACAAACAATTTATTGTTGGTTTGCAGAATGATGTGGAGATCTGCAGTTTTTGGTATTGGGTGCTCTTCGCCATGCAGGTTCGATAACAAAATGACATAACCACAACTTTTATGAATCGCAGTAACAATCGCGGACTCAAAGTCTCATCATGATTCTTAATATTGATGAGAACCGCGATCAAATACAACTTTAATTATTCTGTATTATTCTGTATATATCAACAACCTTGGTGTCACGGTCTAGACCCACTTATCCTTTTTTTATGTTTCAGTTTCCGGTTGCATTTTTGGTATTTGGCTGTGAAGCAGTCAAATTATATTTGGATCACAAAAAAAGGATGCACACCGGGAGCATAGAGTACATATGTGAGGCTTCAATTGAATGGAGTGCTACGTCCCTCGCATTTTGTGCAATGTGTGGCATTGTAGGAGGAATTGTTGGAGGCTTACTTGGTTCTGGCGGTGGATTTATTTTGGGGCCTCTTCTCCTTGAAATTGGTGTCATCCCCCAGGTACATTATATGATCTCTTTTCAATTGTGATTACCAGTGTTGTCAATTGCAGATTGCAAAAAATAGCGGTTTGTATAAAATCAGTACGCCGCAACACTATAGTGCTGCTGCTATAGCTGCAATGTGACAACATTGGTGCTGACATATAAGAAACTTGACCTCTAAGTATGCTGATAATTTAAATTGTACAGGTTGCTAGCTCGACCGCAACATTTGTGATGATGTTTTCATCATCTTTGTCGGTTTTTGAATTCTATTTTCTCAATAGATTCCCTCTTCCTTATGGTAATTTTCTTCAATTCTTCAAATCCTTTGATCCATTTTCAATTTGCTTGGCTAGAACAATATATTATCAATATGAATAATTCATAACAATAGAATTTAATTTATATACACTATCAGTATAAAGCTGTTTTACACATACGTCCAATAATATACCAACACATCATGTATCGTGTTTAAAAACACATGATATGTCACATTCATTAAATAATGTGACAACACATCATTATATGCATATTCTACACTTACAGTGTACAGCAATTAAACTCATAATAATAACTCTAATCAATTTCATTGTATTTGTTTGCAGCATTGTACCTCATGATAGTGTCTATTTTGGCTGGTTTTTGGGGACAATATTTTGTAAGAAGATTGGTTACATTTCTTGGAAGGGCATCAGTCATTGTATTCATCCTCTCAGTTGTTATTTTTGCCAGTGCTCTTACGATGGGTAATAATGGAAAATCAATCTCAACTATTGATCTATATAAAATTATTATTTCACAAATATTAATATTAATGTATGTAAGACATTTTTTATTTCAGGTATTGTTGGGACTGAGAAGAGTATCCAAATGATGCATAACCATGAATTCCTAGGATTCTTAGGATTTTGCACCACTTAAGGAGAATAAAGGGTTCACAAATGTTGGTCAATGTCTGTTGACCAACAAGAATATCTATATCTTTGGATAATTTTTTTTATAGTCAACAAATATTAGTTTTTTTTTTAAGCTAGTTAGTCGCTAGTTATATTAGTTTTTAGACTTAGAAATTTCAACAGCTCACCAACTGAACAACTACTGTACTTGGCATTATATCTCCAAGTGATTAATATATTTTTTTTCGTAAAAAGTGATTAATATTAATTTCAAGGCTAATTTTCACTCTTAGATGTGAAATTAATTTTGTGGTTGAGTTACTTGTGTATTGTTAGCCAGTTGCGTGGCATTTATTTGTTTTTGTTTTTATTTTGTTAGAGAGAAAGTAATTGGATTGATATTAGATTGGCTTTTTGTATATTTGGATGTTATAAAGATACCTGAACTAATCACCCAAAAAAAAAAAAAAAATACCTCAACTGTTGGAACATGATGAGTTTTTGGAGGAAACTTGGTATTGAAGTAAACACAAATTGTTAGAACCATGTGTAGTGTGAATTGAAAAAACACTCTTTTGAGTCTCACATTGCTAAGAACACACTTCATGGTAGTGTTTATATACTACAAAGTGGCAACTAAGGGTGTGCCCTTGGGGTACCCACTTTTGTAAGAAAGGGAGACCGCACACCATGTCGAATATCACACACACGCGTGCACCGCCGTCCGGCCGGGCCGGGCTTGGGCTTGGGCCTTGTGATATATTAATTTTTTAATGCAAAGAAAAAGAAAATTTTAATTAATTTTCTTTACACGCACGTTTTTTCCTTTGACTGGGCAAATTCGGCTCCACTAAACCGCTCTGATTATGATCCCTACTTGCCCTATATAAACTGCTTCATTCCTCAGTTTTCGTTTGCTTTTCTTTTTTCTCTGCATTCTGAGAAACTGTTGCTTTCCTTCTCTCTATTTCTCTTCTTCGCAAAATATTTTCTTGTTTCAGTATTGAACGGTTGTTGCCGTAGGATTGATATTTGCATATCAATTATTGGTGTATTTCTAGCCGATACTACAGTGCAGTAGTTCATTGGTATTTATTTGATAAACGACTGTTTTATTCTGGGGACTTCGCGGTCGATATACTACAGTGCACTTTTTCGAGTAGTTCCGCGAAACGTCTTAAAGAAAGCGACCTAGTACGCGACTCAGCCAATAATTTATATCGTTGCCAATTTTGAAAAAATTGTTTTTCTGTTTTTTATAAACTCAGTAAATCGTTTTACAACAATTTTAAGACGTTTCGAAAATATCATGGCAAACGAAGAGATTATTAGTAGTTCTTCTGTCGGTGCTACCGAAAGGCCGTTTAAGTTTGAAGGTAATCATTTCAAACGTTGGCAACAAAAGATGTTTTTCTTCCTGACTCTAAAAATATGTGCCTACGTTTTGAAAAAATATATCATTAATGGATTAGAAGATGATCTGTATGATTATTACAGAACCTATGACACGGCTAGTGATGTTTGGGAGGCTCTGAGTAAGAAATATGATACTGAAGAAGCTGGTGTGAAGAAGTATGCAGTCAGCAGGTACTTGAAATATCAGATGGTGGATGAGAGGTCGGTGGAAGCACAGTCACATGAATTGCAGAAGATTGCTCATGAGATAATCACTGAAGGTATGCCTTTACATGAGCAGTTTCAAATTTCTGTGATTATTGATAAGTTGCCCCTAGTTGGAAAGACTTTAAGAATCAGCTCCGTCATAAGACAAAGGAGTTTTCCATTGAAGGTCTGATTACCCGTCTTCGTATAGAAGAAGAATCTCGGAAACAAGATATGAAAGAAGAAGAAAAGATATTGGTTGTCTCAAACAACAATAAAAAGAAATTCGGTGCAGTTCTGAAGCCTGCGGGAAAACCTTTAATGAATCAGAACCGCAATCAAAACCGAGTTAAGAATGGTAACCCGGCTAGGGGCCATAATGCTAAGCAGCATCAGCAGCCACCTCCTAGAAATGACACTGTTGATCCATTTTATTGTTTCAATTGCTGGAAAACAGGTCATATGTCAAAGAAGTGCAGAAATCCAAAGAGGCCTAAATCGGCTAACCTTGCACATATTAATGTGAATATGGCTGATGAGCCATATACATGTATGATCACCGAAATTAATATGGTCGGTGGTACTGATGGATGGTGGATAGATACTGGTGTTACCCGCCATGTCTGTTATGATCGTGCTATGTTTAAATCATACACGAATGCTGAAAATAAGAAGGTGCAGATGGGTAACACTCACACTTCTGATGTTGTTGGTATTGGAGATGTTGTTTTGAAGTTCACCTCTGGAAAGACTCTTATCTTGAAAGAAGTCCTTCATGTTCCTGAGATGAAAAAAGAATCTTGTTTCTGGTTTCCTTTTGAATAAGGCTGAGTTTAATCAAACTATTGGGGCTGATATGTACACCATCACTAAGAATGGTATTTTTATTGGGAAGGGGTACGCCTCTGATGGCATGTTTAAGCTTAATGTTGAATTTGATGTTATGAATAAAATTTCTACTTCTGTTTACTCTTTGTGTGATTTTAATATTTGGCACTCTAGACTTTGTCATGTTAATATGCGCTCAATTTCTAATTTAAGTAACTTAGGTTTAATTCCTAAACTCAGTTTTAATGACAAAGAAAAATGTGAATTTTGTAGTCAGGCAAAAATAACAAAGAGCAAACATAAATCAGTTATTATAAGAGAATCTGAACCAATGGAACTTATACACTCTGATATATGTGAACTAGATGGAACCATGACTAGAAATAACAAACGTTATTTTATCACTTTTATTGATGATTGTTCAGATTATACTTTTGTTTATTTAATGAAAAATAAAAGTGATGCCTTTGATATGTTTAAAGTTTTTGTGAATGAAATAGAAAATCAGTTTAATACGAAAATTAAGAGACTTCGTAGTGATAGGGGAACCGAATATAATTCTAGTTTATTTAATGAATTTTATAAACAACACGGAATTATACATGAAACGACTGCGCCATATTCCCCTAAAATGAATGGTAAAGCAGAAAGAAAGAATAGAACTCTTACTGAATTAGTTGTTGCTATTATGTTAAACTCTGGTGCCGCTAAACATTGGTGGGGGGAAATAATTTTGACTGTCTGCTTTGTTTTGAATAGAGTTCCCAAATCTAAAAGAAGCGAATCTGCTTATGAAATTTTAAAGAAAAGACAACCAAACTTGTCTTATTTAAGAACTTGGGGATGTCTAGCCTATGTCCGCAAATCGGACCCGACGCGAGTTAAACTCGCTAGTAGAACCTATGAATGCGTATTCATTGGTTACGCAGCAAACAGTAAAGCATATAAGTTTTTGAAGTAGCAAAGTTTTTTCACAAGAAAGGGGGGTTTGAATTGTGAACCTTTAAAATATTCCCTATAAAAATTATCAAACACAATTGTCATACCCCATTTTTTGACCAATCGCTTTTATGCGTCTTTTTACAACGGATTTTTTCTTTGTTCGTTTCTGACGAAATTTCGGCAGAGAGGTATTTTAAAATACCTCATTTATTTGTTCCTTCATTCTTATGTTATATTTTTTTTATTATTTTCTTAGAGGTTTTATTTATTTTATTAGTATTATTATTATTTATTGTAATTTTTATCTCATATTTATTTTTTAAAGTCATTTTTATCTTTTTTTATAATTATTTTCGTTTTTTATCAGATTTTTGTCCACAGTCCAGATGTTTTTTTGTCCAAGCCCAAAGGGGCAATTTTGTCCAAATTGGAAAAATCATCTGTCAAACCCTAAACATCTGACACAGTATAAATGCTGTAATTATGACACTGTTCCCTAGGTCAGAACTGCTCCCTCAGCCGCAGCTTTTTTTGAAATTGGAAATTAAATCACAAAAAAACCCAGAAACTGATCAAATTCATCTCTGTTCGTCACCATTCTTCAAATCAAATCGAAAATCCAAATCAAAATCACGAACCATCGTTCATTCAAAATCACAAAAACAAAAAAACCAAAAACCAGAATCAAATAAAATCACAAACCCAGAAAACAGTTTGTCCTCATCACTTCATCAAACCTTCAAAACCCAGAAACCATCCTTCAACCAAAAAACCACAAAATCATAAACAAACCATTCAAACCTTTCTTCAAACCCAGAAATCAAAACCAAATCTAAAAATCAAAACAAACTTTTCATCACACCAAAAGCGAGCAAATCAGAACCGGAATCAAACCAAAAGTTTAAGATCCAAACCGAGACAAACGAGAACGAAAGAAATCGAATCAGAACAAAGCGAAAAAGCGAGAAAGAGAAGAAGAAGAGCAGAACGAAAGCACGCTTCGAAGGTTTCTTCGTTTTCCATTTCCATTCCCTGTTTTTTTTTTCCTTTTCGAATCTGTGTTTGTTTTTTGTTGATTATTTTGGATTCGGTTTTTTTTGGTTTATGAATGGTATATATGTTTGTGTATGATGATCAACTTGTATGGAAAAAAATGATGAAGAAAGGTTAATGGAGTTTTTTTTGTGTTGAAAATGAAAAAAACAAAGAATGGAGAAGAAGGCGGATTAGCCGCCGTGAGAGAGAGAAGAAATTGAGTTTCTGATTTTAATTTTTTTAGGGTTTTTTTGCATTTATACCATGTTGTGATTCTGTGCGCGCAGGTGCACAGTCTTACGGTGCACCTGCGCGCCTGTAGCCTATTGATCGTGATCTAACACGCCAGATCTTCTCTCACGTTAATTTCAGATCAAGGCCGTCTGATCCATCAGACGGCCATAACTTGATCCCGTGTTTTTTTGTTTTTTGTTTGAACAGAAAGGGGTTTTTCCTTTGGACTGGGCTCTTCATGTTCTGTTATTACTGCTTGTACCCCCTTTTATTTTTCTGATTTACTTCTGTACCTCCCTGCTTGTTTATTTTTGTTTTAGAATATGTGAATAAAGTGCTTATTTGAACAAGAGCTTATTTAAGCTCTTGAGTCAAGTGTTTTCACTAATATGGAAGATCTCTTTAGATCACAATTTTTTTTTTTTAGCTTATTTAATTACTCACTTAAGTCAAATTGTTTGTTTATTGCTTTCATCAATTAATTTTTATCTCTATTACAAGAATTTTAGAATGTATTTTAGGGTTTGGTGTAAATTTAATTTAAAAATTGCATAGCATTATGTTGCATTCATTTCATGTTTATTTTTTCGTAAATACCTTAGAATGTGATTAAGAATAAATGTACACTATAAATGAAAAATCGCATCTCATGCATATTTATTTATCGCTTTCCGCAAAAAAACGTTAGAATATTAATTCCGAGGGAAAAGACACCGTTTTGATCAAAATATCATTACGGATTGTCTTCGCGCTTAATTGGCTTATTACGACGTTTTTATTCTTTTAACATTACCCTTTTAGTAATTCGGAACCCAACATTCCAATGGAAATAATTAGTGTTTTATTCTCAAAAAAATGAGGTCAACACCTCTTCAAAAAAAGTTAGTCGCTTTATTCTCAAAAAACGAGGTCAAAACCTCTTTCAAAAAATACGCATTGATTTAGCTTCAAATATCGAAAAACATCAAAATATTTTTATCACTTCAAACATTTTTTTCAACAAACCTTGGATTTCAAACCAAGTATCCGCGTCTTATTTTCTTAATCAAACCTCAATCAATTTAACCGTATAGACTCTTTTCACAAAATTAACATCAATCAAACTCATATTTTGCCATTTTTGGCTTTTGGTATTTTAAAACCATTTTCAAAACCTTAAAATCAAACAAACAAATTTACTCGTCTCTTTATCCCGAACTACGGTGGTTTGATCCCTCGGGTACGTAGGCATGAGACTTGTCTCTCCAATCAATAAAATCAACAAAAACATTTTCCCTTTTCCATCACTTTAAATTTCTTTTTTATCACTACTTTAATTCTCACGATTATACATTTTTTTTCAAGCAATTAAAATAAAGCGCGTAGATAGAATAAAAACAAGAGGTTCCTATAGAGTACTATAGATACTTAGGGTGCTAATACCTTCCCTTCGTATAACTAACCCCCGAACCTTGTTCTCTAAAATAAGGGTTTTTACGAACTTTTTTCCCTTTCCCTCGGATAAATTAAAGATCGGTGGTGGAATATTAATTTGCGATTCGAAGTTAATTAATAACTCGATATCCAAAAATCACCGCGACAACAATATACTTGAAGAATATAATTAGATTGTTAGTTAAAACAAATATTCAAAAGTGTTGCAGTCTGGAGAACGTTCTCCCAACACTCTCTGACAGTATATATATAACTATTAAATTGTGATTTGTGTGATTAGTGATTGCACGAATTAAATCAGAGTAAGGAAAGAGAATGCACACAACAATTTATCCCGGTTCACCCAAAATGCTTGGGCTAGTCCAGTCCCCACACTCCTTGTGAGATTGTCCACTAAGAGATGCTAATGATCTCAAGTTACACTTCCTTTGATCTAGATCCAAGATCAAATAATCTTCTAAGCCCTACAAGCTTAATCTACCTCAGTCACACTGACTATGAAGGTGTCACTCAATTAGTAGTTACGTATCTACCAAAAAGATTAGAATTACACTAAAAAATAATTAAGAGGTTTGTTATCTTTAAAACATCAATTAGGGATTTTGCCTCAACAATCTCCCCCTTTTTGATGATGACAAACTTCTTGAATTATGTTTTGAGATGGAATTCTAATTTTAATCAAAATTCAAAGTGCTTGAAATAAAATGTCTAGTGTTTTTAATTTGTAAGTTCCCCCTCAATTCAAGCATTCAATTTTCAAAATGATCATGCTTATGATTTTAAAAGAATTGAGTATCATGAGTATAATTTGAATCAAGCAACATTCATTAATCATTAGTCTCACATCAGTGAGCATTCAAACACAGTTCACAGCCCATGATTAATACAAAATGATTCAAACATGCATCAAAAGCAAATTAAGCAAATTAAACAAACAAATCCTGTTTTAGATAACACATACATAGTAGGAGAAATTCATATGACATCAAAAGAAACTTCCCAAAATATCTAAATACTAAACAGGACTATTAAAAACAGAGTTCATAGCATAAAAATCAAATATCCAAAGCAGCAACAAACAGGCTTGTATTTCAAAACATCATTGAGCTCCCCCTTGATTTATCAATTCATTCTCCCCCTTTGTCATCATTGAAAAGGGTAACCAGGAGCAAACACAAGCAAAGTTTATCAATCAGTGGCTCCAGCAGGAGCAGGTGAAGTAGCAGGATTCTCATCATCATTATCAGAATTTTCATTAGCAGGAAATGGATCAAATTGTGGAGTTTCAATTTCTGGAGGTGGTGGAAGATGGAGTTGTGGACAAACAAAAGATGTAAATCAGTTTCTCAAAGTCTTGGATTCCAAAATTAAATGATCCATCATTGAGTATTGAACAGCCATACCCATGATTACACTATCCAAGTCTTTCCTCATTTGTTCCATGTCAGTTTCAAGTCTTGATCGCTTGGCAGGCCTTGAAGGGCCAGGAAAATCAACATTGATATTTCCCTCAAACACCAATTGTTTTGTTCCAGCATTAGCAGCATTGACAGAAGAACAAAAGGAATCAAATGTAGCAAATGATGATGGTATAGATGGCAGTGTGCTATCAGTAGGATTTGGAATAGGCATGGTGGAAATTTCAGGAGTATCAGATGTCAAGATGTTTCTTATAAATTCAGAAGTGCAAAAGGAAGACAAACTTCCTTGGCTTGAAGTCATTAGTGGTGAAAACATGGTGGAATTTGGTGGAATAGGCACAGGCTTAAAACCTTGAAGAGTAGCAGCAGCAGTAGTTACAAGTTTCTCACTTGTAGTGGTTTGGGCATTTCCATCAGTCTAGAGATCGTTCTCCAAACGGTCTCCAGAAGCATCAGCCAGCACATTTAAACTAGACTTTTCAAAAATTTCTCTCTTCCTTTTAACCCCAACATCAGCAACAGGGGGTTCAACAACTTTCTTCATATGACTCACATTTTTCAAACTAAAGGTGTAATAATGGTTTTCAGAGGGTGTGTTATCCATATCAGCATAGTAAAGCCTAAACACCCTAGTTAAAAGCATGGCATATGGTAGGGCAATTTTCTTAAAACCAGAGGTGGCAACATGAATCATATGGTGTAGGATAATATATGGAAGGTTCAATTTAACTCCTTTGGCCATGTGATACATCATAAGTAGCTCAAGATCAGTTACCTTGTCTTTACTTCCAGTGCGAGGGAAAAATGAATGTTGACACATGTTGTGAAGTAGCTTGTACTCAGTCTTCAACATAGATGATGGAGGTGCATTTTTCTTGGCTCCTTCTTCAGTGGACATCTTTTTCTTCAACTCTTCCTTACTAATCTTGACTTGGTCATACCAATCATTTCCATACACTTCCAGCCCTTCACTTTTGATTCAAATTAAGCTTCCAATGACATAGGGATCCACCACTAATTCAACATCCTTGATGTTAGATGTGATCATGTCTTTTTCTGGAAAAACTTGGGCGTTGAAGTAGAAGGCTTGGACCAAGAGAGGGTAAACAATTTCTTTAATGTGAAAGAAACTTTTCCACTCAAAGGTTCCACAAATTTTACTAGATCAACTCCTCCAATGGATAACTCAGCAAAATTATATAACCTTGACACTGCTACAGGTTTGGTCTTCCAATACTTGTCAAAAATCTCTTCATCTTCAGGTTGTATGAGAGGAGCAGGTAACAATTTCTCTTTAGATTTTTTCACAGTAACCTTCTTCTTTGTTCGTGGTGCCTTGACAGCAGTCTCAACCTCCTTCTTCTTTGGAGTTGGAGTTTTCTTCGGCTTGACAGGTTCAGACTTAGTAGATGTAACTGGCTCAAGTTCAAAGTCATCAATCTCCTTATTCAAGAGATCAATCTCAGAGTCAGATTGATCTAAAACATGCACTGTGGTGTCCACCACAGGTTTCTTGCTAGCACCAGACATAATTCTTGATGACCTTCTAATTTTGGAGGAATCAAAATACTTGGATTTCTTCATTTTAACAAGAACAGGTGGAGAGTCCTTTGGACTTGATATTGTAGCCGTTGGAGATGGAGAATCATCCTCATTTGTTGGTTTTGGGGATTGTTTTGGTGAATCAGTAGGTGACGAACATGGTGATTGATTTTGAGTGAGATTGATGGGGGAATTTTCTGGAGATTCAGATTGTGAGGGTTGAAAAACAGTGTTTGGAGAAGTTTGAGGATTTGGGGAAATTTCAACAGTAGTTTGCATGTTAGTGGTGATAGGTGAGGATTGAATTTCTGGAGTGGCCTCACGTTCTGAGAATGATCTGTGAGACTCAGAGGCGGTTTCATAGGATGATGATGATGATGATGATTTTGGAGTAGGTGGTTTTGGGGGTGATGGAGATCGTGGTGGAGAAGATGAAACTGAAGGGTTTTTGGTTCGTAGGACCTTTCTACCACCAGCATTTTTAGTTCTAGCCATCTGAGTAAATCTGAGTTTGAGATTAGTTGATGGAAGTTGAGAGATTTGAGAGATTTTTAAAAGGAAAAATCAGAAACTTGGGAAGAGAAAGATGATAGAGTAGGTGTACTTGTGAATAGTATAGCTTAGTACTTTGGTTCTCTCAAAAGCGTGGGAAGGAGAGAGAGAGAAAAGAAACCGTTACCCAATGAGTGAGGAGATAGGGAAGCCCAAATCAATTTTGCCATAAAAGCCATGTTCATAAGCCCATTTAAAGAAAAAGACCGTTATTTGTTTTGTCATACTTCAGCGCAGTATTCAGAGAACGTTCTCTGAACGGTCTCCCAGATACATAAACAAACAAACATCAAGTAGGATTGGGATTTTTTATGATTTTCAATTTTCCTTTGATAAAATTAAAACGATCCTCAACGAATGGTTTAGTAAAAATATCAGCAAGCTGATTTTCAGTATCAACAAAAACTAATTCCACATCCTTTTTGTTAACATGATCTCTAATAAAATGATGCTTGATTTCAATATGTTTTGATCTTGAATGCTGAATAGGGTGTTTAGACAAATTAATAACACTAGTGTTATCACATAAATTTTTGATACATGTGTACCTTAGTGAGAAATCCTCAAGTTGATTTTTGATCCATATGACTTGAGAACAACAATTTGATGCAGCAACATATTCTGCTTCAGTGGTTGAGAGTGCAATGGTGTTTTGTTTTCTGCAACACCAACTTACCAATGCTTCTCCAAGGAATTGACATGCTCCACTTGTGCTCTTTCTCTCAATTTTATCCCCAGCATAGGCAGCATCACAATATGCTTGTAAATCAAAGTGTGATCCCTTTTTGTACCATAATCCTACATCAGGAGTTCCTACCAAGTATCTAAAAATTCTTTTGACAGGAATCAAGTCTGATTCTTTAGGAGATGTTTGAAATCTAGCACAAAGACCAACTGCAAACACTATGTCAGGTCTGCTAGCTGTTAAATAGAGGAGAGATCCAATCATTCCTCTATACTCTTTTTCAGAAACATCTTTTCCTTTTTCATCTTTGTCCAAATTGTAGAAGGATGCATTGGAGTTGACATGATCTTGGCTTCATTCATCTTGTATTTCTTGAGAAGATCATTCACATATTTTTCTTGACTGATAAAAATTCCATCTTCTTGTTGCTTGATTTGCAAGCCAAGAAAGAAACCAAGTTCTCCCATCATGCTCATCTCAAATTCACTTTGCATAAGGTTAGAAAAATCTTCACACATTTTTTCATTAGTAGCACCAAAGATAATATCATCAACATACACTTGTACAATAAGTAAATTATGCTTTTCATTTTTTGTAAAAAGTGTAGTATCAATTTTTCCTCTAGAAAAACCATTTTCAAGTAAGAAAGTGCTTAACCTGTCATATCAAGCTCTTGGGGCTTGTTTAACTCCACAAAGAGCTTTGGTAAGTTTATAAACATGATTTGGTTTATGCTTATCAACAAAACCAGGAGGTTGATGCACATAAACTTCCTCATTTAAAAATCCATTTAAAAAGGCACTTTTTACATCCATTTGAAAAAGTTTGATACATTAATGTGATGCATATGCAAGCAGTATTCTAATAGCTTCTAACCTGGCTACAGGAGCAAAAGTTTCATCATAATCAATTCCTTCTTGTTGATTATAACCTTGTGCTACAAGTCTTGCTTTATTTCTGACAACCTTACCATTTTCATCAAGTTTGTTTCTAAAGACCCATCTTGTTCCAATAATTGAATTATCTTTTGGAAATGGTACCAAATTCCAAACTTCATTCTTCTCAAATTGATGTAGTTCTTCTTTCATAGCCTCAATCCAGGATTCATCAATAATTGCTTCATTTATGGATCTTGGTTCAATTTGGGAGATCAATCCCAGATTGGTCTCTACATCCTGCAAGGCTTTTCTGGTTCTAACACCATCTTCTGTATTACCAATAATTTGATCAGGAGGATGATAGCCAACAATTCTCCAGGTCTTTGGTGGTCCTTGAGATGTAAGGTTTTCATCTGAATCTTGATTCTGTGCTATGACTGGTTCCTCTTCTTCATCATCAGTGATGTGCACAGTTGGCTGATCTTCAAATTTATCAAATTTCACATGCATGCTTTCCTCTAAAGTTTGAGTTCTCAAGTTGTAGATTCTATAAGCTTTTGAGGTCAGAGAGTATCCTAAGAATATTCCCTTGTCTGACTTTGAATCAAACTTACCTAAGTTGTCTTTGATATTCAAAATGTAACAAAAACATCCAAATATATGAAAATAAGAAATACTAGGTTTTCTACCTTTCCAAAGTTCATAAGGTGTTTTGTTTAAAACTTTTCTAATTGTGGCTCTGTTCAGAATATAGCAAGAGGTGTTAATGGCCTCAGCCCAAAAATACTTTTCCACATTTGATTCATGAATCATTGTTCTTGCCATTTCTTACAAAGTTCTATTTTTCCTTTCAACAACTCCATTTTGTTGGGGAGATCTTGGACAAGAAAAATTATGAGAGATTCCATTATTATCAAGGAATGATTCAAAGAGAGAGTTTTCAAATTCTCCTCCATGATCATTTCTTATAAAGATAATATTGATACCTTTCTCATTTTGAACTCTCAAGCAAAAACTTTTAAAAGCTTCTAAAGAGTCATCTTTATGTTTTTAAAATAACACCCAAGTGAATCTTGAAAAATCATCTACTATGACATAGCCATAATTTTTGCCACCAAGACTTGTAGTTTTGACAGGTCAAAATAATTCTATGTGAAGTAACTCAAGAGGTCTTTTTGTGGAAATAAATTCTTTTGGTTTAAAACTGCTTTTGACTTGTTTCCCTCTTGTGCATGATTCACATACTTTATCTAGATCAAAACTAATCTTAGGCAAACCTCTAACTAGATCAAGTTTGGAAAGTTTTAACATAGTCTTCATGCTTACATGACCAGCCCTCTTGTGCCAAATCCATTTGTCTTTTTCAAGTGAGACAAAACATGACTCAGGAGGTAGTTCATCTAAGTATAATACATAAACATTCTTAATCCTTGATCCATTAAAAAGGACTTTATTAGAAGAAGATTGTTTTATTTCACATGAGTTTGATTTAAAACCAACTTCAAAGCCATTGTCACACAATTGACTTATGCTTATTAAGTTATGTTTTAAGCCATCTACATAATGAACATTCTCAATCTTAGCAGAGTCAGACTTACCAATTGTACCTATACCTTTGATGCTAGCTTTCTCATTGTTTCCAAAGGTGACTGATCCACCTTCTCTTGTTTCAAATGACAGAAAGTTGTTCCTATCTCCTGTCATATGTCTTGAGCATCCACTGTCCAAGTACCAAGGCCTTTTCTTGACTGCTAGAAGGCATTCCTACATTTGAGTTTAATAAGTTTTTAGGTACCCACAATTTCTTGGGTCCTTGAGTGTTAGTCTCAAATTTCTTATAAGGGATCCTCTGAGAATAAGATGATCTCTTATAAGGTGTTCTCTTATAGACATCTCTTCTGAGAGTGTTCAGAGAATGTCTATGTATAGGTTTTCTAGAATTTCTGTTTCTGAGACTGTTCTGAGAATGTTCTGGTGTTCTATAGAAAACTTGTTTTCTTGCTTTCTTTTTGAAACAGAAGGCTTCAAGATGTCCATCCTTGTGACAGAAATCACATTTGTATTTTTGAAATTTTTTTTCTTTATTTGGAATGAGACATTTTTCATATAGCTTTCTGTTCTGATAAGGATTATGTCCTAAACCAGATTTATCATAAAACCCAATTTGTGATCCCAAAATATTTTCAAAAGTTGTAGTAGTGTCAATAAACTTTGTTAAATCATTTTCCAATTTTGAAATAGTCTTTTTCAAAATACTATTTTCTTTTAGTACCTCAGAACATTCTTTTTGATCATTTCTAAGAATTTCAAATCTTTTAGAAAGTTTTGTGTGAGCAGTTTGCATACCTTTGATAACTTCACTTTTAAGACTGCTTTCTTTCTTAAATTCATCTCTTTCTTTTGTTAATACAGTAATCTCATCTCTTAGTTTTGCATTTTTTGATTTAAGATTTGAGAGTCATATAGTAAGTTATCAAAGAGATGTTCAGTTTTTTGACAAGATGAACAGGGATCAAGTGTTACCTCTTCTGCATCTGAGTGTGTCATGAGACATACATTTGCTTCTTGTTCTTCATCTTCTGATTGAGCTTCTTCCAGATCATCCCAAGTAGCCATCATGGATTTCTTTTTGAAGAAGGGCTTCTTCTGTTTGTTCTTTGGACAATCATTTTTGTAATGACCAAATTGATTGCATCCATAACATTGTATTTTGCT
Organism: Trifolium subterraneum; assembly: GCA_951799995.1. NCBI lineage: Eukaryota > Viridiplantae > Streptophyta > Magnoliopsida > Fabales > Fabaceae > Trifolium > Trifolium subterraneum. The sequence continues at coordinate 36,036,888 of OX637463.1, forward strand.
TAGATCCACTTCTGGTTTAGCTCCATTCCTTTTGGGTTGAAAATTCTTCTTGAGTTGATTTCTTCTTGTCATCAATCTCTGAATTCTTCTTGATAGGAATTCTAATTCTTCTTCATCATCTTCTTGAAGTGATTCTTCATCTTCACAAAGTGTTTCATCTTTCTGAGAGCATTCTCCAGATTGAGTTTCAAGAGCAATCATCTTCCTTTTTGGTTAATCTTCTTGAAGAAGAGATTCATGAGCTTTTAATGATCCAATAAGATCTTCTAGTGATACTTTAGTGAGATCTTTTGCCACTGTGATGGCAGTGACTATTGGTCTCCAAGTCTTTGGTAAACATCTAAGAATTTTTCTTATTCTTTCATGTGTAGTATATGCTTTTTCCAAAGAGTTGAGTTCATTTATGATGCTTGTGAATCTACCATACATCTGATCTATGGTTTCTTCTTCCTTCATTTCAAACAGTTCAAATTTTCTCACTCCAATGTCTATTCTTGTTTCTTTGACACTGTTGGTTCCTTCATGATGAGTTTGCAGAGTTTCCCATATTTCTTTTGCTGTTTTGCATTCCATTATTCTATCATATTCTTCCCTGCACAAAGCACTTTTAATAAACAGTTTAGCTTTAGTATTAAGGAGTACTCTATCAGCTTCTGTTGTTGTCCATTCAGCCTGAGGTTTAGGATTTGTTGAATCTTTAGCTAATGGAACATATTCTCCAACTTCCAATACATGCCACATGTTGTTATATTGTGATCTAAGAAAGAGCTCCATTTTGTCCTTCCAATAGTAATAGTTATCACCATCAAATAGAGGTGGTCTGTTTGATGATCCCCCTTCAGATATAAACTTTGCATTCTTAGCCATTACATCCTTCCTGAATCTTTTCCTCTAGCACTTGTTAGATGCTTATCCTTAGAGCCAATGCTCTGATGCCAATTGAAGTAGCAAAGTTTTTTCACAAGAAGGGGGGGGGGGGTTTGAATTGTGAACCTTTAAAATATTCCCTATGAAAATTATCAAACACAATATACTTGAAGAATATAATTAGATTGTTAGTTAAAACAAATATTCAAAAGTGTTGCAGTCTGGAGAACGTTCTCCCAACACTCTCTGACAGTATATATATAACTATTAAATTGTGATTTGTGTGATTAGTGATTGCACGAATTAAATCAGAGTAAGGAAAGAGAATGCACACAACAATTTATCCCGGTTCACCCAAAATGCTTGGGCTAGTCTAGTCCCCACACTCCTTGTGAGATTGTCCACTAAGAGATGGTAATGATCTCAAGTTACACTTCCTTTGATCTAGATCCAAGATCAAATAATCTTCTAAGCCCTACAAGCTTAATCTACCTCAGTCACACTGACTATGAAGGTGTCACTCAATTAGTAGTTACGTACTAACTTGAGCCAATGATTACAATGATGAAGGATTTTGGAATCAAAGTCTATTCACTCAATACACTATGAGAAGCTTTGAAAATGGATGGATAAACTCTCAAAACACTCACTGGATATTCTGATCCTATATATGAATTACAAATGTGAGTGAGAGAGAAAAGAAGAGCTCTTGATAAAAACTTGTATCACAAAAACAAGTGTTGAAGTTGTAGTGGAGACTCTTGCTCTTCAAAGTTGCCAATGACCTCTATATATAGATGAATGATGATCAGGGAGTCTTGGCCACGATGTATATCCGTTGGAAGCTTGAAAATAACGGCTAGTAGCTCTGCATAATGACAGCTCATGTAATTTGAAGAAAACTGATCAGTCTGAGATTGATCTCCAAAGTTTCTTCTTCTGACTTTTTAAAAGAGGAGCGTATGAATAGCTGTTGTTGAGCTGTAATGTTGCAGTATGTTGCTTAACAAACAAGTATAGCCGTTGTGCAGCTTTTGGATAACCTTTGAACAGTTGTATGCAAGCTGGTGTCACTCTAAGTGATTCTTTTTTCTTTCCAGCAATGGTCTGAGACCGTTCTCCAAATTCTGGCGTGAATGAATTTCTTCCTTTTGGAGCAAAGAAGCTAGAGCACGAAAAGGCCAGTTGTTATGGATAAAAACAGCAGCTGGAGGTTGTACTTGATGTTCCATAGTGTCCTTGTTGCAAGTACAAGTGTCATAGAGAAAGAGAAACAACATTGGAGAATGTTCTTTCTTTATTCCTTTGAAGTACAAGTCAATTTCCAAGACTAAGTTGTGCTGTCTAATTCTCCATGGTCCATACAAGATCAGTTCCATTAATTGAGTATAAAAATATCCTTATGTCATATGCTCAATCTTCACATGTTCAAACATAGAACTAGGTAAAAATAGTAAGTTCTCTATTCATGAGAGAAACCTTTGCCTTAAATGATCTCTTGGATTTGTAGATAATTCGTGAGTGAAACCCAAGATAAAAGTGATCATTTGTCTTGTACATAGTTGACTTATCCATAAGTCCTTTTGCATTGATTGTGTGAAAATGATGTTGCGCAGGTTTCAGAGATCAATCTGAGACCGTTCTCCAAGCTTTTGTTTATATCAAAATAAAAACATGATATTTGATCTAAATAGCTCAATTGTTCCTAGCTTAATTAAAACACTCAAGAGCACCAATTAGATACCAAAAAGATTAGAATTACACTAAAAAATAATTAAGAGGTTTGTTATCTTTAAAACATCAATTAGGGATTTTGCCTCAACAGTTTTAGGACCTGAATGAAAACGTGATCATAGAATCTAATGATGCAGATTTCTATGAAAATAAATTTCCCTTTAAATCAAGAAATAGTGGGGGCACTGAACAGGATAATATTCCTGAGTCGAGTCACGTTCCAGTGATACCAAATGCGGATAGCAATGACGAAGTAGAAACTAAACTTCGTAGAAGCAAACGTGTAAGAGTTGCTAAAGACTATGGTCCGGATTATGCGGCCTATACATTGAATGAAGATCCAGCAAATCTTCAAGAAGCCTTGTCATCGATGGATGCAGATCTTTGGCAAGAAGCTATTAATGATGAGATGGATTCTCTAGAATCTAACAAAACATGACACTTAGTAGACTTGCCTCCCGGATGCAAACCAATTGGTTGCAAATGGATTTTGAAAAAGAAACTAAAACCCGATGGCACGGTTGAAAAATACAAGGCTCGCCTTGTAGCCAAAGGTTTTAGACAAAGAGAAAATATTGATTTCTTCGACACGTTTTCACCTGTCACTAGAATAACGTCCATTCGAGTACTTATTTCAATAGCAGCTCTTTATAACTTAATTGTACACCAAATGGACGTTAAAACCGCTTTTTTAAATGGTGACTTAGAAGAAGAAATCTATATGGAACAACCTGAAGGGTTTGTTATACATGGGCAAGAAACTAAGGTCTGCAAGTTAGATAAATCTATGTATTCTCTTAAACAAGCTCTAAAACAATGGCATGAAAAGTTTGATAACTTAATGGTATCGAATGGGTTTAGACTCAATGAGAGTGACAAATGCATTTACTATAAATGTGATGGCAACATTTGCACTATAATATGTCTCTATGTAGATGACATGCTGATATTTGGTTCAAACCTTTCTGCCGTAAATAATGTGAAATCACTGTTGGGTAACAACTTTGATATGAAAGACCTCGGAGAAGCAAGTGTGATTCTTGGAATAAAAATCACTAGGTCTGAGAAGGGGATATCCCTAGATCAATCACATTATGTGGAAAAGATCCTAAAGAAATACGGTTACTTTGACTGTAAACCTGCCTGCACACCTTATGATCCTAGTGTAAAACTATTTAAGAACACTGGTGATAGTGTAGGACAAAAGAATATGCGAGCATCATTGGTAGTCTTAGGCATGCCACTGATTGTACTAGACCCGACATCGCCTATGTCGTGGGACTCTTGTGTAGGTTTACCAACAGACCCAGTAATGAGCATTGGCACGCTATTGAGAGAGTTATGAGATACCTGAAAAGGACCATAAATCTCGGATTACACTATCAGAGATTTTCAGCTGTACTTGAAGGGTACAGTGATGCTGATTGGAACACATTGTCAGATGATTCCAAAGCAACTATTGGCTGTATATTTAGTGTAGCCGGTGGAGCTGTATCATGGAAGTCTAAGATACAGACCATTTTGGCCCAGTCCACTATGGAGTCTGCAATGATAGCACTAGCAACTGCTAGTGAAGAGGCAAGCTGGTTGAGATGCTTGTTATCTGAGATTCCCTTATGGGAAAAACCTACAGTGCACTTTTTCGAGTAGTTCCGCAACGTCTTAAAGAAAGCGACCTAGTACGCGACTCAGCCAATAATTTATATCGTTGCCAATTTTGAAAAAATCGTTTTTCTGTTTTTTATAAACTCAGTAAATCGTTTTACAACAATTTTAAGACGTTTCGAAAATATCATGGCAAACGAAGAGATTATTAGTAGTTCTTCTGTCGGTGCTACCGAAAGGCCGTTTAAGTTTGAAGGTAATCATTTCAAACGTTGGCAACAGAAGATGTTTTTCTTCCTGACTCTAAAAAAATGTGCCTACATTTTGAAAGATCATATTCCTGTGGTTCCTGTTGTGCTGACTGATGCTTCGGCCTCAGGAACAAAAGAACAGCTCGTTAACACCAACGGACAAACTGGTTTTGCTGCTGAACCTGACAAAGGTAAGGCTACGGCAGAACAACTTAAAGAAAAAGCGCTGCAAATTGAAAAAGAAAGGCAACTATGGATCGATAATGATTATGTTTGCAAAAACTATATCATTAATGGATTAGAAGATGATCTGTATGATTATTACAGAACCTATGACACGGCTAGTGATGTTTGGGAGGCTCTGAGTAAGAAATATGATACTGAAGAAGCTGGTGTGAAGAAGTATGCAGTCAGCAGGTATCTGAAATATCAGATGGTGGATGAGAGGTCGGTGGAAGCACAGTCACATGAATTGCAGAAGATTGCTCATGAGATAATCACTGAAGGTATGCCTTTACATGAGCAGTTTCAAATTTCTGTGATTATTGATAAGTTGCCCCCTAGTTGGAAAGACTTTAAGAATCAGCTTCGTCATAAGACAAAGGAGATTTCCATTGAAGGTCTAATTACCCGTCTTCGTATAGAAGAAGAATCTCGGAAACAAGATATGAAAGAAGAAGAAAAGATATTGGTTGTCTCAAACAATAATAAAAAGAAATTCGGTGCAGTTCTGAAGCCTACGGGAAAACCTTTAAAGAATCAGAACCGCAATCAAAACCGAGTTAAGAATGGTAACCCGGCTTGGGGCCATAATGCTAAGCAGCATCAGCAACCACCTCCTAGAAATGACACTGCTGATCCATTTTATTGTTTCAATTACTGGAAAACAGGTCATATGTCAAAGAAGTGCAGAAATTCAAAGAGGCCTAAACCGGCTAACCTTGCACATATTAATGTGAATATGGCTGATGAGCCATATACATGTATGATCACCGAAATTAATATGGTCGGTGGTACTGATGGATGGTGGATAGATACTAGTGCTACCCGCCTTGTCTGTTATGATCGTGCTATGTTTAAAACATACACGAATGCTGAAAATAAGAAGGTGCAGATGGGTAACGCTCACACTTCTGATGTTGTTGGTATTGGAGATGTTGTTTTGAAGTTCACCTCTGGAAAGACTCTTATCTTGAAAGAAGTCCTTCATGTTCCTGAGATGAAAAAAGAATCTTGTTTCTGGTTTCCTTTTGAATAAGGCTGGGTTTAATCAAACTATTGGGGCTGATATGTACACCATCACTAAGAATGGTATTTTTATTGGGAAGGGGTACGCCTCTGATGGCATGTTTAAGCTTAATGTTGAATTTGATGTTATGAATAAAATTTCTACTTCTGTTTAGTCTTTGTGTGATTTTAATATTTGGCACTCTAGACTTTGTCATGTTAATATGCGCTCAATTTCTAATTTAAGTAACTTAGGTTTAATTCCTAAACTCAGTTTTAATGACAAAGAAAAATATGAATTTTGTAGTCAGGCAAAAATAACAAAGAGCAAACATAAATCAGTTATTATAAGAGAATCTGAACCAATGGAACATATACACTCTGATATATGTGAACTAGATGGAACCATGACTAGAAATAACAAACGTTATTTTATCACTTTTATTGATGATTGTTCAGATTATACTTTTGTTTATTTAATGAAAAATAAAAGTGATGCCTTTGATATGTTTAAAGTTTTTGTGAATGAAATAGAAAATCAGTTTAATACGAAAATTAAGAGACTTCGTAGTGATAGGGGAACCGAATATAATTCTAGTTTATTTAATGAATTTTATAAACAACACGGAATTATACATGAAACGACTGCGCCATATTCCCCTTAAATGAATGGTAAAGCAGAAAGAAAGAATAGAACTCTTACTGAATTAGTTGTTGCTATTATGTTAAACTCTGGTGCCGCTAAACATTGGTGGGGGGGAAATAATTTTGACTGTCTGCTTTGTTTTGAATAGAGTTCCCAAATCTAAAAGAAGCGAATCTGCTTATGAAATTTTAAAGAAAAGACAACCAAACTTGTCTTATTTAAGAACTTGGGGATGTCTAGCCTATGTCCGCAAACCGGACCCGAAGCGAGTTAAACTCGCTAGTAGAGCCTATGAATGTGTATTCATTGGTTACGCAGCAAACAGTAAAGCATATAGGTGTTACGACCTAAATGAAAAAGTGATCATAGAATCTAATGATGCAGATTTCTATGAAAATAAATTTCCCTTTAAATCAAGAAATAGTGGGGGCACTGAACAGGATAATATTCCTGAGTCGAGTCACGTTCCAGTGATACCAAATGCAAATAGCAATGACGAAGTAGAAACTGAACTTCGTAGAAGCAAACGTGTAAGAGTTGCTAAAGACTATGGTCCGGATTATGCGGCCTATACATTGAATGAAGATCCAACAAATATTCAAGAAGCCTTGTCATCGATGGATGCAGATCTTTGGCAAGAAGCTATTAATGATGAGATGGATTCTCTAGAATCTAACAAAACATGGCACTTAGTAGACTTGCCTCCCGGATGCAAACCAATTGGTTGCAAATGGATTTTGAAAAAGAAACTAAAACCCGATGGCACGGTTGAAAAATAGAAGGCTCGCCTTGTAGCCAAAGGTTTTAGACAAAGAGAAAATATTGATTTCTTCGACACGTTTTCACCTGTCACTAGAATAACGTCCATTCGAGTACTTATTTCAATAGCAGCTCTTTATAACTTAATCGTACACCAAATGGACGTTAAAACCGCTTTTTTAAATGGTGACTTAGAAGAAGAAATCTATATGGAACAACCTGAAGGGTTTGTTATACATGGGCAAGAAACTAAGGTCTGCAAGTTAGATAAATCTCTGTATGGTCTTAAACAAGCTCCAAAACAATGGCATGAAAAGTTTGATAACTTAATGGTATCGAATGAGTTTAGACTCAATGAGAGTGACAAATGCATTTACTATAAATGTGATGGCAACATTTGCACTATAATATGTCTCTATGTAGATGACATGCTGATATTTGGTTCAAACCTTTCTGCCGTAAATAATGTGAAATCACTGTTGGGTAACAACTTTGATATGTAAGACCTCGGAGAAGCAAGTGTGATTCTTGGAATAAAAATCACTAGGTCTGAGAAGGGGATATCCCTAGATCAATCACATCATGTGGAAAAGATCCTAAAGAAATACGGTTACTTTGACTGTAAACCTGCCTGCACACCTTATGATCCCAGTGTAAAACTGTTTAAGAACACTGGTGATAGTGTAAGACAAACAGAATATGCGAGCATCATTGGTAGTCTTAGGTATGCCACTGATTGTACTAGACCCGACATCGCCTATGTCGTGGGACTCTTGTGTAGGTTTACCAGCAGACCCAGTAATGAGCATTGGCACGCTATTGAGAGAGTCATGAGATTCCTGAAAAGGACCATGAATCTCGGATTACACTATCAGAGATTTCCAGATGTACTTGAAGGGTACAGTGATGTTGATTGGAACACATTGTCAGATGATTCCAAAGCAACTAGTGGCTTTATATTTAGTATAGCCGGTGGAGTTGTATCATGGAAGTCTAAGAAACAGACCATTTTGGCCCAGTCCACTATGGAGTCTGAAATGATAGCACTAGCAACTGCTAGTGAAGAGGCAAGCTGGTTGAGATGCTTGTTATCTGAGATTCCCTTATGGGAAAAATCTATGCCTACTGTCTTGATCCATTGTGATAATACTGCAGCTATCGCTAAAATTGAGAATCGTTTTTATAACGGTAAAAGACGTCAAATTAGAAGAAAGCACAGCACAGTGAGAGAGTTCATCACTACAGGTGTTGTGAGAGTGGATCATGTACGCACTAATGATAACCTAGCAGATCCTTTGACGAAAGGACTGGCTAGAGAGAAAGTCCAAAATACATCTGTCAAGATGGGACTAAAGCCTATGAATTCCTTATGATGGTAACCCAAACTAAAAGACTGGAGATCCCAAGAATTAGGTTCCAAGGGTAAACAACAAATCGTGAGTAATATGAGATGAACATGCAAGTTTAAGAGGCATGAGTCCTGAACAGAGAAAGGTTGAGTTAGCAAAACTCTTAATGAAATCTATACTCTATATGAGTGGAGTACATCAGGAGTACTCTTGATAGAATCACCTATATGAATGTGGAACTGAGGTCGGTTCCTCTGGAGTTTCGAGGCGAATTCCTAGAGCATTCATGAAACTGGGATAGACGTGCGGGGCCATTAATGCACGGGCCTAAGAATACACCTTAAGAAAGGTTGTGTGCTGGTTTGAGAAAAATCTGAGATAGAGTTCCAAGACTAATCGTCACTCTTGCTTAATCAGGCTCTTACTGGCTACGTGAAGGTTCCAAGACATAGCTCACCTTCGCTTATGCACAATCTTACTGAAACGTTTAACGTTATGACTGAAACAACTTTTTTAAATTCAAGTGGGGGATTGTTGGAACATGATGAGGTTTTGGAGGAAACTTGGTATTGAAGTAAACACAAAGTGTTAGAACCAGGTGTAGTGTAAATTGAAAAAAAGACTCTTTTGAGTCCCACATTGCTAAGAACACACTTCATGGTAGTGTTTATATACTACAAAGTGGCAACTAAGGGTGTGCCCTTGGGGTACCCACTTTTGTAAGAAAGGGAGACCGCACACCATGTCGAATATCTCACACACACGAGCACGCACCGCCGCCGTCCGGCCGGCTCGGCTCGGACCGGGCCGGGCTTGGGCCTTGTGATATATTAATTTTTTAATGCAAAGAAAAAGAAAATTTTAATTAATTTTCTTTACACGCGTGTCCCTAGACCAAGTCTTTAAACGGATGAACACTGATGATTCATCCTCTAACGGTCAAAAACGGATCCCTGATTTTGTGCCCACGCTTTTTCCTTTGACTGGGCAAATTCGGCTCCACTAAACCGCTCTGATTTTGATCCCTACTTTCCCTATATAAACTGCTTCATTCCTCAGTTTTCGTTTGCTTTTCTTTTTTCTCTTCATTCTAAGAAACTGTTGCTTTCCTTCTCTCTATTTCTCTTCTTCGCAAAATATTTTCTTGATTCAGTATTGAACGGTTGTTGCCGTAGGATTGATATTTGCATATCAATTATTGGTGTATTTCTGGCCGATACTACAGTGCAGTAGTTCATCGGTAGTTATTTGATAAACGGCTGTTTTATCCTGGGGACTTCCCGGTGGATATACTACAGTGCACTTTTTCGAGTAGTTCCGCGAAACGTCTTAAAGAAAGCGACCTAGTACGCGACTCAGCCAATAATTTATATCGTTGCCAATTTTGAAAAAAATCGTTTTTCTATTTTTTATAAAGCGACCTAGTGGCTTTATATTTAGTATAGCCGGTGGAGCTGTATCATGGAAGTCTAAGAAACAGACCATTTTGGCCCAGTCCACTATGGAGTCTGAAATGATAGCACTAGAAACTGCTAGTGAAGAGGCAAGCTGGTTGAGATGCTTGTTATCTGAGATTCCCTTATGGGAAAAACCTATGCCTGCTGTCTTGATCCATTGTGATAGTACTGCAGCTATCGCTAAAATTGAGAATCGTTTTTATAACGGTAAAAGACGTCAAATTAGAAGAAAGCACAACACAGTGAGAGAGCTCATCTCTACAGGTGCTGTGAGAGTGGATCATGTACGCACTAAGGATAACCTAGCAGATCCTTTGACGAAAGGACTGGCTAGAGAGAAAGTCCAAAATACATCTGTCAAGATGGGACTAAAGCCTATGAATTGCTTATGATGGTAACCCAACCTAAAAGACTGGAGATCCCAAGAATTAGGTTCCAATGGGTAAACAACAAGTCGTGAGTAATATGAGATGAACATGCAAGTTTAAGAGGCATGAGTCCTGAACAGAGAAAGGTTGAGTTAGCAAAACTCTTAATGAAATCTAAACTCTATATGAGTGGAGTACATCAGGAGTACTCTTGATAGAATCGCCTATATGAATGTGGAACTGAGGCCGGTTCCTCTGGAGTTTCGAGGCGAATTCCTAGAGCATTCATGAAACTGGGATAGACGTGCAGGGCCATTAATGCACGGGCCTAAGAATACACCTTAAGAAAGGTTGTGTGCTGGTTTGAGAAAAATCTGAGATAGAGTTCCAAGACTAATCGTCACTCTTGCTTAATCAGGCTCTTACTGGCTACGTGAAAGTTCCAAGACATAGCTCACCTTCGCTTATGCACAATCTTACTGAAACGTTTAACGTTATGATTGAAACAACTTTTTTAAATTCAAGTGGGGGATTGTTGGAACATGATGAGGTTTTGGAGGAAACTTGGTATTGAAGTAAACACAAATTGTTAGAACCATGTGTAGTGTGAATTGAAAAAAGACTCTTTTGAGTCCCACATTGCTAAGAACACACTTCATGGTAGTGTTTATATACTACAAAGTGGCAACTAAGGGTGTGCCCTTGGGGTACCCACTTTTGTAAGAAAGGGAGACGACACACCATGTCGAATATCACACACGCGCACCGCCGCCGTCCGTCCGGCCTGCTCGGACCGGGCCGGGCTTGGGCCTTGGGATATATTAATTTTTTAATGCAAAGAAAAAGAAAATTTTAATTAATTTTCTTTACACGCGTGTCCCTTTATTTTCGCACATTTGAAATGTGACTTGGACCAAGTCTTTAAACGGATGAACAGTGATGATTCATCCTCTAACGGTCAAAAACGGATCCCTGATTTTGTGCCCACGTTTTTTCCTTTGACTGGGCAAATTCAGCTCCACTAAACCGCTCTGATTCTGATCCCTACTTGCCCGCCCTATATAAACTGCTTCATTCCTCAGTTTTCGTTTGCTTTTCTTTTTTCTCTGCATTCTGAGAAACTGTTGCTTTCCTTCTCTCTATTTCTCTTCTTCGCAAAATATTTTCTTGTTTCAGTATTGAACGGTTGTTGCCGTAGGATTGATATTTGCATATCAATTATTGGTGTATTTTTGGCCGATACTACAGTGCAGTAGTTCATCGGTATTTATTTGATAAACGGCTGTTTTATCCTGGGGACTTCGCGGTCGATATACTACTGTGCACTTTTTCAAGTAGTTCCGCGAAACGTCTTAAAGAAAGCGACCTAGTACGCGACTCAGCCAATAATTTATATCGTTGCCAATTTAAAAAAAATCGTTTTTCTGTTTTTTATAAACTCAGTACGCGACTCACCCACAAAAAAAAAATACCTGAACTAAGATGTTCTATTTTCTTCCCCCCCCCCACCCTAAAGTAAATGCATAAATTATTAATATCAAATAAACATATTGTAAATATTTTTTTAATACTCCTATAAATTTAAATTTACTCCACCGATACCTCTATTTTTCTTTAATTTATTATCTAATAACAAGAACAAAAATATTTTCATTTTTGTTTTTTATAAAAAGAAATTGCAATTGTATCGGTCAAATATGCTTTAGGACTAAAGGACTTTTATAAATGAACTAAGAAATGAAAAATCAAAGGATCTCATGACTCTACCATACTACTCAAATCTCTTACCATTAGACCAAATTTAGTAGCTTAACTCAAATTTTTGTATCAAAATTATTCGTTGCAAATTTTTGTTTCCTTCTCTCTTGCTTTGAAAAATCAAATGATGCTTCTAACCGTAGCAAAATTACAATATGACAAATATGATGTCTTTTATTTCATGCAGTTGAACATAAATGGGTTAAAATTAATTGATATCTTAAAATGACGTTACAACAATGCATTACAATGCATTTGTTGATTGATAGTTGTAAAATAATTGTCTTAAGAGTACTCTCTTAGGGTCCGTTTGGTGCGCATAATATGATAGTGATATAATAAGATATAAAAAGGATAAGAATAAGATAGGATATAAGCAGGATAACAGTTATTCTCAATTATCCTATTATGTGTTTGGTGCACACATGATAACAAACATTGTAATTATCATATCATGTTTTTAATACATATCTCACTAAGAATAATACGATAAAATATATATCATATTTAAATAACAAAATTAACCTCGTAAAATAATTATTTTGTAATACTTTGAATTTTATAAATAAAAAATTTAAATAAACAATCAAATAATTTCATATAATTTTAAATATGAGCAAATAAAAATGCTAAGATTTATATGAATCATGATCAAACAAATAACTTAATTGCCATAAAAAAACAAATAATTAAATATGTTAGACAAGCTAAATAAATATATGATAGATTTTATAAGTAAATAATAAAACTACCACTGCAAAAGAATTATATTTAATTTATTATAAAATTTAAATTAATATCCCTATTTTGCAATTTTTAATAATCATTTTATTTTAACATATTGTAATTTTAGTATAATTTTGATTTTTAAAATTATATAAATTACAAAATTACTCTTGTGAGAAAATCGTGTATACATTTAAAAATTAATTATTTTATTTTTACTTCATTATCAAATTATTTTATTATTTATATTTTATTAATTTTCATTATTTATTTTAAAATATATTTTATCGAATAAATCAGTAAATTATTTTCTTATCCTACCGGTAACCCAGCTCAAATTCAGGATAAGAATTTTCACTAAAAAGATTGGATAAGATAAATTCCAAGATTAACTTATCATATCATGTTTCACCAAACACTAAATTAAGACATGATATGATACAGTTATCCTATTATGGCTCTTATGGGTGCACCACACCAAGTGAATTGTGTTAAGATGTCTTGAAAGTGCTCTCTGTATATATTATTAAGAAAAAGATAATCTTAAAATAAAATTAATATAATATTTAGATTATAAATGAAGATTAAGATGACTAAAATTAAGCTTCAGGACTTCTAGACCATACAAATTTATACCGTTGAGATCTGATTTCCAGCTAGAGATTTTGTGATGATAGTCTTCAGCCACCGTACAAAATAAATAAACAAATATCATTTTTTATTTTTCCCACTTGTATCCCTAATTTTATCACTATCAGGCTCTTGCATTTCTTATCTATCTCTTACACGGAATAGAATGCATTCAACACATGTACATGTTGATTGTTTGGGAAGAACTCTCACCATCATATTTCCAGAAAAACTACACATGATTCTGGAGGTGTATTTCCTGAAAGCATAACATGCTTTCAGAGTTCAGACATCACAACATTTGTTTTCTGAATGTATCATTCGAAATCATGTTAAGAGTGGAGAAATTTTCTCTCCTTATCGTTTGGTGTTAGTATGGTACGGTATTATCAGCCTAAACAACAAACTAAGATCATACCTTGTTTATGGACATGGATCTGATTACTAAAAAATAGCTCGAAAGATGGACTCTGTTTTTGAAATACAAAGGAGATAATCTTAGGGCTGCTGATAGGGTAAAAAGGTCGGTAATAGTATAAACAAAATCAGAGTGAACATTACAATAAAAAAGCAACCCCAATTGTAACGAAAGTGTTTACTCATAATTATATTTATATAAGCCCCTTCGCGACAAATATTCTGTTTTCAACTTAACTGCTACTAAAAAATTAATAATGAAATGAAGAATGACTCGGGAGAATGTCAGCAATGTTTTCATATATCAAGAATATCATTCAGCACAAGAGTACATACATGACAATGAACAACTGTTCACAAACAAGTCAATGGTAACATGGAACAAAGGCCATCGTCATCTTTGACATGAGAAACAAAGGAACATGATATATCATAACGGTATTCTTAATGGTAAGAGCTCACAGAGTATCCTCATGGTGTTTCCCGGAAGACTTGAAGGAACTAACTGGCAGCTAGCTTCAAACAAGTGCAACCCCATCAAATCCAGCAATTCTGGAAACATGCCTCCAAAACAATTCACACGGACATCAATGGCCACGCGCAGAACATAAATCCAGTCACAGAGGAAAGAATTCTATCAGGATGAACTACTTGCGGCTGCCTTGGAAGGCTTTCTTGGATGGAGAATGCATGAGTGGTTTAGCATCTGAATTGATGGCGATATTTCCAATTCCAGCCTCCATGGCCTCCCTCTCATCTTTGTCCTTATTCTTCTGGTCAGAAGTAGCAGTTTCACCAGCAGGGTTGTGATTAGAAGAAGGCAACGATGGCTCCAAAAGACGAGGACCTGCATTCATCCATGGATGTAGCAGGCACTGACCGGCTGTAGGTCTTTTCTCAGGAACAAAGTCAAGGATAGAAACCAAAAATTCACTCATGTCACTTGCATCTTTCTCACTAAAATCGTACTTCTCCATGAGCACTTTATTCAATGGCCAGAATCGCAACCGACGGATGTGTCTCAAATCACCATACCTATTGAAGAAATCCCGGGAATAACGCCCCCCTAGTGCAATCTAAAAATTATAATCCACAGACTCCGGTTAACTGTGAACTAATGATCGTAACTACAAAGCAACGGATGGAAGAAACTTATTACCTTACGTGGCATCATTCCAAGAAGTTCCATCATTAATGCTAAGTGGTCCTGAGATAAATTAAAGATAGAGCACTCATACATCAGACATTAATACCAGAACCAAAGCACATGCAAATAAACATCATTTCAAAATGTCAGTATTAAAGATAGAACTGACATAATAAAAGAATCAACATGGTTAAATCCCCAGCAAAAGGAAGTTATTATGTTGAAACTGGAACACATAAGCACGTCCAATAAGTCTCATCTGTAAACAGCACACAAACCCAACCATTTCCTCAACAGGAACACAATCTGCCTGAAGTAATTGATTTGCATAATAATGTTTTGATGTAAATATTTTTTTACTGCAATCAGTAACCTCATTTTTTTTATTTGTTTTTATAAGCAAAAACAGTAACCTCATATTTAACTTTATCTAATACATAGTTCAGGTAGTTAACTAACAGACATCACACAATTGCAAACTTTATCTCGTGGATCATAATATTCATGACTAAATGTTATCCACAGTATAAAAATCATTTTTTCCAACATAACTTAAATCATTTAAAAAGTGGTCGATATAAGAATTCAAAACCAAAATGTTAAAAGTACAAGCTTTGATCTTATCATGATTCAATACACGAATTAGTGGATTCAATTCTAGAAATCGAGGATTATTGACACTCGCCGTTAAACTAAAGAAGGAAGACAATAAAGTTAGGGTATCAAGAGAGTGATGGGCATCAACAAAAACCAAGACTTATCCAATCAGGTCAGGAAAGTATGTTTTCAATAAATCCATTTACGAGAGAATGGTGGGAAATCATTCTGGGAAAAAAGGCTGGCTTAGTTTTGGTTTGATTGTTCTAAATATGAATAGGAGGCTAACTTTTTTTTCCCTTTTCTTCTCATTTCCAAGAAATGGGGAAATCAATTAGCCCTTTTCCACTTGGATTCACAAGTTTGACCCAGAACATTTCACAATTTAACTAGGAATCACAGGTTAAAAAATCCGGTGAAAAAAGGAGTATCGTCCAACAGTTTTTACTCCCGGAAAGGAGTAGCAAAGTAAATTGTGAAATTCTGGCCACACTGTTGCCAAGGACGTGGAAGGACACGTTTCTGAATATTGTCCAGGACAATTGCCTCAACATGTTTCTGGTACCTTCTCATGGCTTTCAAACCTTGTAAAACAAGAAGGGCCCCTATCCTTTCCCAATTTGAGAAGGAGTGATTAAAAACCATTGCTTTTACTCAAAGACAACAAATGACAGCATACAAAACACAAGGCCATAAGAACTTTACCCTCCTTGTATCAGAAACAACTCCAAGTATCAGAGCAAACCCAGGCCAACATTAATCAAAACACCAAAAATCCAACTCCATGCATAATTCGTTGTTGGGCAGCATAAAATGCATTCCGAAAATATGCATCATGCATCTTCATTCTTTTTGTGTGACTACCCATTCTACCTTAACTTCAGTTCATGTGAATGTGGTTTCTTAATGCCCATTATAGTATTAGTAGTTTAGTACTATTTTTTATATAGAACCCATACTAGTTGGTTTTTTACTGCCCTACAATCAATATTCAATTCTATAAGATATTGCAGGTCTGATGCAACAAAATTTTCTTTAAGCTAGAGTGACATTTTCCTATCACATGTAGGGGTGAGTACAACTCAATCTGACTGGAGCCGTTCAGGTTTGAACATGTCCCAAAATAACATAAACATATGGACAAAGTAGAGTCTTATTTTATAACCGGACACATCAAGTTAGGGATGAGTTTAGGTTAACCTTCAGTTGCCCAACCCATCCATAAAATTATTTCATATTTTCATTTCTTTGAAAGCATATTGTATTCACAAAGTCATATATTATTATTATTATTATTATTATTATTATTATTATTATTATTATTATTTATTCCTTAGAAATATCATAAAATTACAATAGAGTGAAAGGGCGTTGCCTATTCAGAAAGAATTTCTAAATATATGATATATTTATTTATTCATTGCTTGAACTATTTTTCTTTTGTGCAATGACATATGATCATCCTAAAGT
Source organism: Trifolium subterraneum (assembly GCA_951799995.1). NCBI lineage: Eukaryota > Viridiplantae > Streptophyta > Magnoliopsida > Fabales > Fabaceae > Trifolium > Trifolium subterraneum. Next base: position 36,053,896 of record OX637463.1, read on the forward strand.
TTTATTTAGCTTATGCTTTGGGTCATCCCGACCCTATGATTCTTTCCTTGATAAGTATAGAAACAAGTGATTCTTTTCTTCATAATTAGCCCTATATCATTCTCTCTTCTTTCTTTCTTTTTTATTTTAATGTCGGGTTTGGCCCTACAAATTTGGCCTGTTAGAATCTTAGGGTCGGGTAAGGATAGTAAGTCCTGCTCGTTTTATGCTCGTCCCTAATCACATGTAACATCCAATCAAACCTACATAGCTACTATGGTTAGCATCTCCTCTATCTCTCCATCACTTTGTATGTGGGCTCAAACACATTTTTGTTATATAAATTGAATTGAGTTAGAACCTGCCAGTACTGATCATTCAGGTGTAACAGTTGAGATAGTTAGCTTATTCTAAAATTATATAAATCAGTGTTGCCAGTAGTTGTTATGTGTGTCCAGAAAGGACTCATACACACCACCTACGCAACAGTCCCACCATCTTACCAAGAAAAGGTGAAAAAGCTAACATTATGAATAAGACGTAGGATGTTGCATAAAATGAAGACATTTCATTCAATAACCTCCATATATGATTTTGATACAGTCCTTGGCTCTAAGTGGAACACTCCACAATATTTATTTTATTCAATTTCCATTTTATGGAATAGTTAAAAGTTTTTTTTTCTTCGGTTAGTGGCAGTTAAAAGTTTTGGATCGATGAGAGAAGAGGTAGAGTACGATAATACGATGATACAATGGTGAGAATCAAGTTGCGGCTAGGGTTAAGTGGGTTAGTAACAATTTTAAAGGCAAAAAACTAATTTTACCCTTACTAGAATGAGTCAGATTTCAAAAATACTCTTTAAAACCCATGAATATAAAATCCCGGTCCTGACCCGGGATGGACAGCCGCGACCCGCTCCGCTCCGGTCCGCCGGGATCCCACTGGGATCGATAACCATGGGACCATAAAACCTAAATTTTTCACTATGCAGAATCAGAATGAACAGGTTGAACACATAAAATTACTAGAACATAAAATATGCATACCTCATCCCTATCAAAGTTATCACCACTATGAGGATCAAATAACACGTCTCCGGTTGCCAGCTCAAAACATATGCAAGCAAACGACCAAAGATCTGCAGATGTAGAATATTTTGATCCAAGGATAACCTCTGGGCACCGATATTGTCTTGTCTGAATGTCATTTGTAAACTGTTTATATGTCCAGCAAGCATTACCAAAGTCAACTAACTTGCACTTGACATCAACTGAGGCAAGCAGTTTCTGTCTCACAGTGCGGCTTCCTCTTCTGTTGCCCTGCTCTTTTAGCTTTGTTCCATCAGCATCCAATAACCTGCTAGTACCAGCAGAACTAGAAGCTTGTTCTCGTGCAGAACTTGCATTCGGAGATGATTCTACAGCACCAGAGGTTTCATGATTACCATCAGCTACTTCAGATGCCTCCTTCTCAGCACATCCATGAGCTGCTTGCTTGGCTTTTCTCTTAATATTTTTCTTATGATTCTTAATCAAATCTCCATTTGATGTTTTTGTGTCTTTTGCAGTCGTTGACTCCAACATGGTCTTGTCTTTACTATTAGGAAGAATAAGAGGAGCACCAGATTTTCTAGGATCCTTAGACGGATCAATTGTTGATAAGAGAAGGATATTTTCGGGTTTCAAGTCAGTGTGTATGATAGAAAGTTGCTTATGTAAGTAATCCAATCCAACCAAAATATGAAAGCATATCTCTTTAACCATGTTGATAGACATTCCACGATAATCACTATACTTAATAAGAGTTAAAAGGTTATCCCCAAGGTACTCAAAAACCATACAAACATGCTGTCCATTTGGACCAGAATGCTTGAAATGGTCCAAAAGCTTGACCACACATTTTTTATCATCGGTGTCTCCCTCCGCAATCTGTTGCAATATCGTTATCTCATCCAAGGCAGCCTCGGTGTAATGCTGAGCACTCTTTTGAACTTTCAAAGCCACGTATCTCTGCAGATCTCCACACACAAAAAAGCAAAAACAAACTAATAATGTGAAAAAACATGTCAAACCAAACCACTATGGCCAACAACAAAAAACAAAAACTGTCCCAATTAGGCCTTATTTTGATAATCAGCTTAATTTCTAACTTATAACAAAAGTGTTTATCCCAATAAGCCCTTATGTATAAGTTATTATAAAGTTAAATTGTTTCGTATAAGCTATAAGCTGTTTTCATAAATTATCTTGGAGAACTTATGGCCCGTTTGGACTGGCTTATTTTTTAGCTTATGCAAAACAACTTATACAAATACATAAGCTTTTATGTATTATTTATAAGTTTGTTAAGGTATTTTATGAAATAATAGCTTATGAAGATACAATTTTTACTAGCCAGAACTTATGAATTAACATAAAAGCTTATTTATTTGCATAAGCTATTTTTCATAAGCTCAAAAATAAGCTAATAACGCCCCTTAATCTAAATGGTTGCTCAATCCCTAAAATTCAAGGTATTTCTATTCTTCCTAATTATAAATCAAAACACTAAATGGTTGCTCAATCCATAAAATTCAAAGTATTTTTTGCTCAATCCTTAGCATGTAACAGAACTCAATTAGAACTTAGAAGCGCCAATCAGAATATGGAAAAATGAATGCATAAAAAATTATAATTGAGGAAAAAGATGCAATAATCAAAACATAAAGCGCTTATGAATTAAATTAACACAAAAATGAAAAAAAAAAATAGAAGATTTAGAGAGAGAAGAAGAACGAACAGAATGAAGTGTATCCCAAGCGAGCCAGACAGTGGAGAAATGACCCCAACCAAGCTTGCTCTGAACGACATAACGACCGGAGTTGAAAGTGTCGCCGATTCGGACGGCGTGGTAACCACCGCGTCGGTAATCTTCGGTTCCTTCATCTTCGGAGGTGAAATCACTGCTTTCGGTGTTCTCGTGTTCGCGGTTATCACCCATTTGACCCCAAGAATTTTACAGGTGAAAGTGAAAGAAGAGAGAGAAAGTGGTTCTTGTTTGTTATTACAAATTTTTCAGAAACTTGGTTTTTATTTCTTCGATAATTCCTTAGCGGTTAATTTAATTCAGTAAGGTGTCATCTTCATCCATAAACTTGTTTTCATCTGATCCTTCATCATCATGATTGAGCACTCAGCACAGTATATACAACCATGATTGTATAATAATAATAATAATAATAATAATAATAATAATAATAATAATAATAATAAATATTTAACATTGTGAGTTAAATGTTGTGAGTTTGATTCTTGTGAAGTATTTTTTAACATTTTATTTGAATTAATGTTAGAGTAACTATTTGTATAAATATCATATAAATAAATGTCATTGTAATATAAAAAATAAAAAACGGTATTGATAAAAAAAAAAAACAAATAATATAAATGTCATCAAAATAAATAAAAAATAGTAATACGATAAACCATGATATTAGTGTTTGAAAATTAAACCAACAAAAATTACAATTTAATGTGACCTTAATTTATTGGAATAATAATTTAGTCAAAAAAAGACAGAAAACGAATAAACTTGAGATCCTGCAATTGTCACTTTCCATCAGGTTTCTCGATCTTCACATGAACCATTTTAGGGGGTTTGGTGATAGAATTTTCTCCAATCTCATCAACAGCAACATCAGTAGAGTTCACACTATCAGTTGATCTCTTCAAGCTTGACTTGATTGTTGGAGTTTGCTGCGCATCAGTGTTGCTGCATGAATCAACACATTTCAATGTTTCCTACACACGACAAATAATTAATTAATTAATTGTATTTGATAATTAAACCTTAAATAAATATCTTGTTGACGATAGTAAATATTTTACTAATAATTAATTGCAATTGATAGAGGTATCAATACCTTAATTAATTGTACTTCATTCTCATCATTAGTCACTTGCTTAATATTCAAATAATTAAATTTAAATCAATAAATGAAGATTTTCTATAGAATACCAACATCACAAAAAGTAATAATAAGATAAATATGTGGACCTTAAGATTATGTTTGGATATAAATTGTTGAATTGTATCAACATCATCTGAAGTCCTCTTCACCGTATAATTCTGTCATTTATTATCATTAATATTGAGCTTTGAAACTTCCACTTTAAAAAGCATTTGCTTGTCAAGAAACATGTCTACGTCTTTTGGATATTCGTCAATATTGTCTGACTGTATATTAGTAGAATAAAAGAGGGGTTGTTAATGAAAAATTAGATGACCAACTTAACAAAATAAATAAATTAACAATACTATGTTACCAAAAAAATTACCACATTATTGCCATCTAGATAATCTTGAACAATTCTACCGACAAATTTATTATATTAGGACGGTGTTTATCAGGAACTGTCCACATATTTGTCATGGGAACTTTGACTTTTAAATCTTTTTTTCAGGAGAAAGAGCGGTCAATAAACTATATATATTAGCCATGAGACGGTGGTGACTTTCTGAATTTGAATATTTAGTCTATATATCACAATCAGTGGGATTTTCAATTCAAAGGCAATAGCACTTAGAGTGGAGTGTATATATATATATATATTAAAAAGTGGTGTGCCTAAATTTTGGAGAGTTGGTTATGTTGTGTATCTATATCAAATATGTGCATGTATATCAAATAATTGATCGTAAATTTTCGAGAGTTTGTTATGTTGTATAGATAATAATATGTGATATATTTCAAAAGAGTTGGTTATGCTGTGTTTGTATATCAAATAAGTGATCGTAAATTTTCGAGAGTTTGTTATGCTGTATATATAATAGAATAATATGAGATATATTTCAAAAGTTTTGTTTTCCTAAACATATTGTCCGTATTTTCTGTAAACATGGTTATTTAATTATTTTGTTTTCATTATTTTTAGTAACTTTCTTTTTAATAATCACACCTAACTTGCACCTGATAATAGGGTCACTTTGTTTGCATCGATCCTTATATAATATATAATAATAATAGTAGTAGTAATAATAATAATAATAATAATAATAGGAATCTAGTAATAATAATAATAATAATAGTATATATAATAGAATAATATGGGATATATTTCAAAAGTTTTGTTTTCCTAAACATATTGTCCGTATTTTCTGTAAATATGGTTATTTAATTATTTTGTTTTCATTATTTTTAGTAACTTTCTTTTTAATAATCACACCTAACTTGCACCTGATAATAGGGTCACTTTGTTTGCATCGATCCTTATATAATATATAATAATAATAGTAGTAGTAATAATAATAATAATAATAATAATAATAATAATAGGAATCTAGTAATAATAATAATAATAATAGTAGGAAGCTAATAATAATAATAGGAAGCTACTAATAATAATATTAATAAATATTTAACATGGTGAGAGATATATAGAATTCCATATTTATTAGATGTTGATTGCAAAATAATATCAAATTGATTGATGTAATGTAGTGGCAAAAAGTAAAAAATAGATATTAAAGGTTGCGGGTTTGATTCTTGGTGAGCCTTTTTTTTAACATTTTATTTTATTATTTTAGTGTAAAATGAGAGGGAAAATGAGCGGGAAAATAATTAGATCTAGGGTTAGCTTTTCGGAACAAGCTTATAATATAAGAGATCTTCGCTTATCAACAAAATAAAACAAACAAGGGGACAGTAAACATAGCTACTAAATACATGCCTACAATGTATTCTTCAAGGTATTCCAATGAATTTTGACATGGTCGTGCACTTAAATTACTTGATTCATCTAAGACATCAGTTTCTTTCCTAGCTTCAACTTCTGAAGGAAACAAACCTTGTATTGCGTTCCAAAGAACTATGTTTATATTGAAAGTTTCACTATTGCTGCAAAAAATCATTAAGAATTAAAGAGAGAACAATACCAACGTTTGTTATTTTATCAAAATAGACTAAACTGCACTTTTAGCTTTTAAATTTTGCAATTTTGCAGTTTTGGCCATTAATTACGTTGCCTAGGTGCGAATATAGTACCGGCACCCAATACAGGTATCGGTACGATGTCGCATTTTTAGAAAAACTAATGTATATGTATGGCATAAATTAAAGTACGGATATGTACCCGGTACTGGTACGGGTACGTATCCGGTACTAGTACGATCATCCTCAAATGGGGTATTCATGCATCATAAGCTATTATATTTGAAAATAGCAATTTTGGCTCTTAACTTCATCTTCAATTGTAAATATAAACCCCAAATTTGAAAATAGCACTTTCAAAATAGCAATTTTAGCTCCTAAGTTTCACAGTCCTACGATTTTGATCGCTTAAATTTGAAAATGACAATTTTGAAATGCTATGATTATTTTTTAAAAATTCAATCAAAGTTTTTTTTTTTTTTTTTACTCAAACATAACTAGCATATGATACTTAAAAAAAACAAATCCAATAAGTGTTGTATTGGGTCAAAATCAAATGGATCGCTTTTTTGCAATCTGGGATAAAGTTAAAGGGTCAAAGTTAAAGTCCTATTTTCAAACTTGGATTGCCAAAGTTGCAAGATTGAGAAATTTAAAAGGTCAAAACTACAATTTAGCTTAAAATATTGTCAAATATACTTCCTTATGTCATTGTTATAAAGCAAATTTGATTTTTTTGGTATATTGACTACATACATTACTTTTTCAATACAACAAAAAATTCAAATTTCCGATCCTTATACTCCCTTCGTCCCAAAATAATTGTCGCATTTCACTACTGCACATTTGCTGATACGCAATTTTGATCATTGAGGACAAGGAATGCCCTTTCTTTGCGACGTGAATCAGACTTGCTTTATCTCAAAAGCTATTACCAATGTCACTATTTTGATTAGGTTCAGGAAGCAGTGGCACTTCTGCCTTGACTGTTGATGAGGACGACGCAAGCATTGATGCATCGAATGCTAGTCTTTTGCCCCAGTTAGCACTTTCCTGAACCGTCTTGTCGGAGGTATCTTTGTAACAAACAGGTTCTACCACCTGGCTTAGTTTAGCTGATGACATAGACTTCAGCTGATGTCTCTTCCTTGATTAACAGTACTCGGACTCGGGTTCCTGGACTGTGAAGGTCAGCTTCAGGTCAAATAGATTCCTTATTTTCTTTTAATAAGATAATTTTTTTATTACATACCTCAACCTCACTCAAGGGATAGATCGCCTTTTTTTTCTTGCTGCCATGGGGTCGACCTGTAAACAAGGTAAACCCAATGGGAACCAAAAACGGGAGGGTACCACATTGACATTGGGCAGAAGACGATCCAAAAAGCGAAGGCTCACCCTGCTGAATGAAGGCGATCGGCAGTGAGGGATGCTTACCTTCTGCTCTTGCTTAGTCATAGGACTATATCCATTGAGCTAAACACTACTGCATTTAGCTTTCTGTAGCCCGATTCTCTCCCGGTTCCTATAGTACTTTCCTTTGTTCAGTTTGTTGCGAGCAAGTATGGATCACAACCCTTCGGCATCTATTCCCACGCGTTAGATCGTGGATAGGCAGGCACCGCTTCATTTGATTTCCCTCTGGAATGTGGCTCACTAATGATCATACCAGACAGCTGATGATACAAGGGTTGAATATGTATTTAATGGAAAGAATACATAAGGTTAAGAAAACTAATCTATTCACATTGAATTGACACTTGAGTTACACATGGAAAGAATACACATCAACACTAAAGCCATATTAAAAATCCCACATCAACACTTTAACCGTAAGCCATATGAAAATTCAGTTTTATATGGAAAGAATACACATTAACACTAAAGCCATATTTAAAATCCCACATCAACACTGTAACTGTAAGCCATGTGAAAATTCAGTTTTATATGTATACAAAAAAAACAAAAACAAAAAAACTGAAGAGATTACAATCTTCAATCTTCATAATTTAATTTCCTAATTTTCTAAAACATTTTAATCCCACTATATTCCTAATTTCAGTTACAATTTTCTAAAAATATTTTGCCCCTTGCCATTCCTCCAAACATAACATACATCATTAATAATTCTGCACCTTTATAAGCTATACTTATTACACACTAATGTCACACCACTATTCTTTGAGTTTTTCACCATGTCACCTGCAGAAAATAGTCTCAACAAGTAAAACACTTTTTCCCTTTTTTTAAATTTAACAATTTCAAGTGTGTTGTACTTATTGTGTGTTCCTTCCTTTTGTATAGGATGAAAGAAGTCATTGCTGATGGTGTGCATACCTTTCTCGACAATCTCTCCGGTGTTACTTCCAAGTCCACTGTCAAGGTCAGAATAACTAGATTGTGGGACACCTGGAACGTAAGCAAAAGGAAGGGCATGATTAGTATAGATATGGTACTAATGGATGAAAAGGTATTCCTATTTGCACTTATTAAATCATTGTTCATTCCAAGACAATTACTTTGTTGACTTCTCCTAACTTTTCATTTTTATAGCACAATTACATACATGGCACAATACCAAGTAGGTCTGCACACTTATTCAAGGATGTCTTGCAAGAAGGAAAAGTGTATGAGATTGACACTTTCGCAATCTCAAAAAATAAGAAAACATATATTATAGTTGAAAATAATACTTCCATGCTACAATTCTCTGTATCAACAAAATTTACACCTCAAGAATATGATGATGGAAAAATCCCACGCTATGTTTTTGAGTTTGTTCCTTTTGAGGAGTTACACAAGCGATTTGGTAACGATGCTCATGCAGGTATGTTTATCTTATTATTGAATTCCATTTTTGGTTAATCTCTTTTCATTGAAGGCAGGTTTGGTGTTTTTGCTGCCTAGATGTGATTGGGGTTATTGTTGATATAGCTCCGGTTGAAGAGAGGAAAACTGTTTACGGAAAGACTGATATTATGTCGCTCTATATAAGGAATGAAAGGTTGAAAATAATATTAGTCCATATCATTTCATGTATAGCAATTGTATGACATCAATATATTGATGAGGTTTTACAACTTTAAATGTTTTGACAGTGGAGACATATTCAAGGTCACGTTGTGGGATGACTATGTTTCAAAGTTTGATAAAAAATTTAAAAAATACAAGCATACTACTCTTGAGCCAAACGTGGCAATTTTCACATCCATCTTGGTTAAACAATATCAAGGTATATTTTTTCTTTTTTGTTGTTTCTTTTTTCATGGTTTTTCATTTCAACCACTGGTATATTTTTACGCAGGTGAATTTTTGGTCAACTCTTCGAGATCCACAACAATTTATATCAATATAGACATTCCAGAAGCTATTGAGCTCGCTCAATCGTCCAAGTATGTTTTTTAATTATCTTATTTATTGCCTTCTGTTTGAATCGCAATCTATACTTATATGTTATTACAATGTCATTGAAGGGCTGCCAATGTTATGGATGGAAGTGTAGATCTCCCTCCTATTGTTGCTCATCCGAGGGTTAACAAAGTAAAGACTATAGGTGAAATTTTGGACATTGCAGCTTCAGGAAGTGATAAGGTAAACAGAGCCTTATATTCTTTGTAACTTAACTATTATTTAATTACCATGACATGTTTTTCATACTTTCAGTTTTATGTGCAGAATGCTGTCTACCACTGTGTTGCAACAGTCGACGACATTTTGGTTAAAAATGGATGGTATTATGTTTCGTGTCCTGATTGTAGGAGAACTGTTTCTCCCACTTAAACAAATTTTACATGTCACAATTGCAAAAAGGATATAGCATATCCAAAGACTAGGTACTCTTTCGAAAATATTGTCTAATATATAACAATCATGTGAAAATAATATTTCATGATACTAAATTGACTCTCATTTTCGTACTAAGTATTTTGGAAATATAATCATGTGGTCTGTATATGTATGTATATAGGTTCCGTTTAGAGCTTCAGGTCAAGGACCGTCACGATACAACCATATTTGTATTGTTTGATGAAGTTGCTGAGCAGGTGGTCCAGGTTAAGCTAGGTGACCTCACCTCAAGTTTAGAAAATGTGTGTGTATGTGCCTAACTAACTTGATATTTCCATATATACATGGTTTATAGAAAATATAAATTAACTTGCTCATCTAATAATAACAAGTTACTAAGATACGTCTTTCACATTTGAACAGGGAAATGATAGAGACTCGGATCTGCCTGGACAACTCCGTAAAATCATTGGTTCTACACATGTTTTCCAAGTTAGAATGAGTTCTTACTTTGAAAGTCGTGGAAGACAAAGTTTTACGGCAAATAAAATTTTGAAGCCAATTGTTAAGGTGTTTAATAATGTCATGTGATGGTATCATTTTGTTTACTAATAAAATTTATGCTGCTTATAATTCTCCATGTGATTTTTCCAACTTTCAGGAAGAAAAGGAGGGCACTGTGGACACTGTATGTTCTTCCTCAAGTGAGCCTCCTGCTGTTAATACGCCAATTTTGGCACGGAAACGGAGAAGATTAAGGTAAGATGTTACACATTATAACATTATTTGTATCATAACATTATTTGTCTTTGAGCTGTGTAAGCTAAAACATTGCTTGCCTACTTTTTCATATTGTCTTCTTCGCCAAAATCGGATGATATGGACCAAGAGGATATTGTGGAAGATTTGGATGACTGAGGAGTGAAGCCTGGGTTGGAAGGAGTGGTTGATATTTTGTTTTAAGTGTTTCTTACAGTTTTCTGTTTTTGGACAAGTTTATGTTTTCGGACCTGTTTGCATTGTTGGTTTGTTTTGTTATGTCATTTTGAAGGTTTTTATTCACTTTTAAGTTTTGTGGTGTTGAACACCGGATATTAAGGAAATTTGTGTTTTTGGAGTTATTTATATTGTGTGTTTGATTTGTTATCCTATTTTGAAAGTTAAGTTTATCTTTTATATTGTTATTACTCTACCACATTATTTGTGCCAATCAAAATCTTAAAATAATATGCATGTATTCAATTTGGAAAGCTAAGCAATATCATTATTAAATTATAAATCTAAGTCTTTGAATATATAAAGAATGTGACAAAATAAAATATGTATTAAATCTGGAAAGAAAATATTATGTGACAAAAATAGTTTTACATACTTAGTATAACTGTGTCAACTGAAGACAAAAAAAAACAAGAACAAAAAAACTATGTAAGGTATATGAACTATCCAGCTCTCATTGCAATCTTGACTACTGTGAGTTATGAACAAGTTTGCCAAAGTTTCTATTTTATATTATACAAAAAATTCAAGGGATGATACCTTTTATTTTTGGGCTGAGAATATGATAAGTTTGTCTTGGTTTTCCATCTAACATCAACTCATCGTCATTTATTATCTGATATGTTGCATCTTTTGGTATAGAACTCTCCCGCAACTTGAACCTGTTACCAAAGAACAGAGAAATTAGACCTCATTTCAATTACCGACAAAGAGCTTATAAGTGTTTAACGAGAAAAAAGGGACTTTCTTTGGAACAAGGTTACGCATGTATCTAGAAGCGAAAGTACATGTTATGGTTTGTCTTTGTTCATCTGGGTGTGTGACAATTAATGAGATCACCATTTTGGTTGGATGAGAGTTCTTCTGAGCTAACTGTGAGAGAAGATAATACAACAACAGTGTGATAAACTGATCTTTGTGATTTTTTGTGAAGATAGAGAGGACCACTGCTTTAAATTGGCATATTTACTTCCTTATATTAATTATTAAAAAGATAAAAAAAATTATGGATGAAAGTTAGACCTTAAAGTTATAGGGAGTAACTTTTAAATCTACGACACAAATATTTTGAGGGTAAAACTATGAGTTGACCTAAAAGGACAGGAAGTTGATAAATTACACATGTCCTTCTTATTGATCCTATTTATAACCCCTTCTAACTATTTAATTAATCCTAACTATTTTATCCCCCTTTATTACTGTAAAAGATGTGCTTCAGCGATATATATATATATATATATATATATATATATATAGTTTGTTTTGCGATCCATGATCGTGAATTAATCTTTCTCGGATCATGCCATTAGGATTATGATTAATATTTTTAAAACTTTCTCAGCATATTACTGTCATTGTTGGGAACTAGGAAGAATTCCTGAACATTAATTTGTGAAGTGAATTGAGATATACAAAAAATATTAAAAAAAGCAAAAAGATATATTATAATTGTATTGTATTAATTTTACTATAATAATAATAATAATAATAATAATAATAATAATAATAATAATTAACCTTAAATGTATATACTCAAGCTATTCCTATCTCAATTACTATTCATAACAACCAGAGTTAATAACTATTGTTTCTTCATCTTCACAACAGAAAATATCATAAATATTACTTAAGTGCAATCTCTCAAGTTTGTAACAGCAGTGATTGTAAAATGTATTTGAGCCTCTTAATATTTCTTGGCCATAAAAAGAAAAAAATTTTGAACCAGCCTCTCCCAATTTCAGCAACTGCTATTGATTCTCCTACCACTACAACCAACGTATTTCACATGGGTACATACAGTTCTACTACTTTTCGCCCTTACATCTTATCATATATGATTACTTGCATGTTCTCATAATATATCTGCCAGTTGAAAATAGATGTTGTGTTTCTAATTTCCTGTCATGTTTAGCTATTTTACAGTCTACCTCAGTTAAAATCCAAATAATTCTATAACAAGCTCTTTAAAACTTATAGAATACATGTATTGAACATTTCTATTAGTTATATGACAATGATTATTTAATCTCAAATTCTGTTATTTCACACTTTCAGAAACAGAAAATCAACATAGAGAAAAACTGGCTGAATTTCGGCGTACCAGGCTCAAGAGGAAGCGGCTGCTCGAATTGAAACGCAATAGAAAAATGCCATCTGCAAATATAGGTAAATTAAATTACAATGTTTCAGAAAATGGTAACATTATTTCAAGCAAATAGGTGTAAATATAATGTTATCATTGTATTAAAATCAGCTTAAGGAATACTATGTCACTCAGATATCTTTTTGACATTCATCAATGATAACTGATTTATTCACTTATCATTTTTAGACATTTCGCATCACCGTTAAATATTTCAGCTAATTGGTGACCGTTATTACATAAAAATATCTCTACAATATAGAATACATGTCAAATTTTTCTTCAAAAGCTTCTTTAACGTTTTAGGTTTTCTATCTTTATCACCTTTCAGTACCAACGACTGAACAGAGGGACGGCACAGATATTGCCAACATATGTCAACCTCAACACACAACTGCAGTGCTAATACCGGAACCTCCGGGGCAGCGGGGGGCACCTCCCAAACCTCCGGGGCTACCCGAATCCCCACAACAGGCGGTGAAGGAGGTCCCTCCACACCTCCCACCCCATCGCATGTTGTGACGTCCCCGGCAGAGAAACAAACAAAAAAAAAACAACTACTAAATACTCCTGCATACATATAAGATAAAGGACAATTCTAGCCCTGTGGAAAGATAGGAAAAACTGTTGTTTCATTATATTTAGTTGTGTATTATATTAAAAATTATGAAAAATTAATATTTGTCTTTATACATTAGTAAAAAAATATGGTCAAAGTAGCTTGTATGAATAGTGCACACAGTTAAATTGTGAAAATTATTTTGCGACCGAAGGAATAATAGTGACATGAGGGAGTAAGTTGTTTTCAATATTTAACCTTGTAAAATGAAGTAATTTAGTAATACCTTATATGTTTCCTGCATAAATGGCAACTTCGGCCAGACATACCTATGTAGGATAGCAAACATTTTTTGCAAAAACTACAAAATTGTTGACTTCGAATCAGATATTGAGGAATTGATCATTAGAAACTTAAGTATGAAAAATTTATAACAATTTTAATGGGACATCTATAACTTTAAAACTAGTATGATATTTATCTTATGATTGGATATGCACCTGTGACCACAAGAAATTGTACATGGCGCAAACAATATCTCGAAACAAATCTGCAAAAATGAGTTGAAAATTGACATTATATATTATTTATTTTGTAAGCAAAATATATTACTATAAGAGTATATAAGAGGTACTCAATTCATTACAACTCAAAGCAGATTAAAGTCTAATTTTAATACAACCCATAGAATCAATACACCAATTAAAGAAAGAGAAACAAACTTTATGACCAAACCGACCAATAAACTACATCCAGGAGATAACTTTGATATCATCCGAAAAATCGACATTATTATATATGTCCCAACCCAACAAAATATAAAGAGATTACGAAAAATATCACAAGAAGCTTCTTACCGTACATGAAAACATCTGGGTGAGATCCGAAGTGGTGGACAACAAATCAGAACTCATCTCAATAAATTCAATACTAATGAATTCAATCTTCAATAATTATGTTGAGAATGGGGATACAATACCTAGGAAACATAAAAGTTAGATATTAAATTAAATGTTATAATAAGGCTATTTTATATGCTCCGATAGTAATAATTTTGTCAATATTTTTCTTACCATGATTGTGAGTTTATGATTTCATTTTTTTAATGAAAAATATAATATTATAAATACAAAATAAAAATATAATATTACACACAATCAGATATTCACCACATGAAAGAAAGACAAAAGCAAATTAAATAAAGTGAAAAAAAAAAAACCACACCAAAACTACGCCAGCAAAAGCTAAACAAGTAAAGTAAAACAACGTCAATTTAGACCCAAGACCACAGTCTAAGTCACCGAGAAACGAATAGGTTTCAGTTGATTTAGACCCAAGACCACATGACACACTCATAGAATTACCAACATCTCCGATCATGCCCCAATTACAAAGATTTTTTCTGAGTCAACAACCTATTTTAAAGAAGTTGTCAAGCAAAGACCGTCAATGAGCTCATGTTTTCCATAATTTTTGCAACATTCTTGTTTTCTTTCCAGAGAAAATCACTTTCTCAACTAAGATACGTCGAAGAATATTCAAGTAAGCCGAATTTACGGAAAAGTAATCACTTGGGTCGTGCTTCCAAAACAAAGAATCATCCGATCCTCCCAGGAAAAAAAAGAAAGATTTTGTCTCCTCCTCAAAACCTAATGGCTTTTTTGTGTATATGTGGTGGCAAAAACCACTTAAAAATTTACACACAAAGAGGAAATTTGAGATCAATCCGCACATGTTCGATCATATAATTCACTTTAGATAGCTTACCTCTCATTTAGTAAGCTCTACATTGTGTCATATCATATTTATACAACTCACAATAATTTTACGCCAATGATGCATGCATACTTAATTCATTGGATATAATAATTAATTCTTTTGTTTGTTGATTGCAAACATTATTAATTCTATATTCAAATGGAATAGGACTCTACAATTTTTTAAGAAATTCATGTGTGCGCCAATGAAAATAAAATTGTACAACAATTCCAAAGCATTTAAAAGTCGATTATAAAACCCTTGTTGGAGATAGTCTAATTAACATAACCGCAAAACATGGTTATTCTATAAAAAAAAAAAACCTACCAAATATAGAGGCAAATTGTAACAGATTAATTTTAACATGAGAAATTGAAGAATCTAACATGGCAACTCACAAATTCAACTTAGTGAGCAAGAAATATACTGACCAGCAGAAGACGCTTGGAGACTTGCCTAAAAGAAGACTAAAGTTATGATGGCAGATGGAAAAGAGAGGCTTAAATAGTAAAAATTGGATAAAGTTAACCCGATTAGGTTTTTTTCTTTTTTTTGACACAACAACTCGATTAGGTTTTTGACACAACAACTCAACTAGGTCAGTGATAGTACTATGTCCGTTTGGATTAGCTTATTTTAATTTTGTAGCTTATACAAATCGCTTATGTAATATAAATTATGTTTTATGTTATTTTTATAAGATATTTTATCATAAACTATCTTGATAAACTTGTAATAATACATAAAAATTGCATAAATTCAAAAATAATTTACTCCAAACACAGGAACCTGTGTGGTTAAGTAACCATGAGGGGTATAATGATCCAAGAAACGCTCCAAGATTCACATTCATCTATTGAAGTGTTGATGCTTAAAAGCTTTGTTGTTATCTCCCTTGTGGAAGTTCATAGTCACACTAAGGATCCTTCTTGCTCCTTCTGGGCTATCCAGGTCTGATCTCTTTTCCATTTATCCCAACCTTTCCTTCATCTTCTTCATAAACCTTTCTCCCCCTACACCAGTTGGCACCAGTTAGCATCCCTGTTAACAATTCTGCTCCAAACTTTCCATTCTTGCTCCTTTTATCATACCTGCATACCTGCTTCATGAACATCATAAACATGAATTTCCCCCCAAGAAACATGACAAACACATCTCAAATCATCACACCAATAGCCAATACTCAGCAGACCTTAATCATAAACACACAACCCAATCATGAATCCATAAACTCCATAAACAGCCAGAACACAAACAGTGACCAACCAGAATCCTCAAACTCAAGACAACAAAGACCCCAAACCCCAAGAAATTCACCCTCCCCAAAACCAAACATTCCAAGATCTTTTCTTTATTTAGAAACAGAGATATATGAAGGAATTTCTACTTGCAGCAGAAGTATCATAGTCAAGATCATCACGGAGAAACCTATCCATGTGAGCACTATTCAAAATGGCCTAGAGAACATTTGGGGTATCCCTCAGGGATTAAAGATTCAAGAGTTAGGAGGAAAGGTGCTACAATTCTTCATCACAGAAGCTGCTGATCAAGACAGAATAGTGTAGGGTAATCCATGGATCTTTAGAAACTCTTGGTTGGTTGTGAAGCCATGGGACAGGGAAACAGACCCCACTACCATTGATTTTGATCAAGTCCCTATCTGGATACAACTATGGGGGCTTCCTCCATATTGCAAAACAAAAAAATGGGAGAAAGCATTGGAGCTCTACTAGGAACTGTGGAAAAGGTGGAATTCTATGAGTATCCAGGGAAAAAGGTCATCATTAAAATCAAGGTTGCAATAAATGTTAAAAACCCCATCACCTCGGGAATACATGTAGGGAACCCTATAGATGGCACTTGCTGGATAGATTTCAGGTATGAAAAGCTTCCACAAGTATGCTTCAATTGTGGTTTATTGGGGCATGTTGAGGGCCTATGCAGAAACCAGCCCCTAGAACTGGAGAATTTGGCTCCCTTGGGTCCTTGGATTATATCCTCTCAATATGGTAGAAGGAAAATGGAGGACAAAGACAAAAAGTTCCATAGCAACCCCTCACACTCAAAGAGTTTTGGACACTACAACCCCCCTGTGCCATCAGACCTACTAGAAAAACTGGCAGCAATGAAAGTAAACACTCCAAAGGGTGATGCAGAAACCTACTCCCAACCACAGACATCTAGCCAAAGCACACACAAAGCAGAAAACAACAAAGAGATACAAACCCTACAAGAAGATAGAAACAAAAAATTACACAAACTAAGCTACAACCTAGATACTGGAAACATGGCAAACCCCTCTGAGTTAGAAGCACAACCTCAAAGTTTCCAAGCACAAAGGCAAAAAAGGGAAGATCTCACAAGGGTAGGCACTGCTAGGCAGGCCAGCCCACAACCATGAAACTCTTATCATGGAACTGTCAAGGGCTTGGTAACCCCAAGACAGTGAGAGCCCTTAAAAAGCTCCTCAGTAATCAACAACCAGACATCATATTTTTTAATGGAAACAAAGCTGCTTGACTCTCAATATCAGTTCCTCAACAACTACAAGGATAACTACTCTTCTCACATAATTAACTGCTCAGTTACTGGTGGGGGAAGAGCTGGGGGGTTAGCTTTAATTTGGAACCATTGTATTGTTAAAATAGAGATGATAAATTCTGACTTAAACTACATTGATATGCTGTTTTTATCTTCTATTGCTAATCAAATTTGGAGAGCCACTAGGATCTATGGATACCCCCAAGGTCATAACAAGCATCTTACTTGTCGTTTAATTAATGATATGTCCTGTATTAACAATAACTCTAGTTGGCTAGTATTTGGTGATTTCAATCTTGTCTTGATTGATGAGGAGAAATCTGGGGGTAACCCCCTTGAACCAAATATAACCACTAGTTTTAGAAACACTCTCTGTCATTGTGATTTACAGGATCTAGGCTTTAAAGGAAGCATCTATACTTGGATAAATAAGCACCAAGGAAATCACCTAATCTAGTCCAGACTTGACAGATTCCTAGCTACATCTGAATGGATAGCCAAATTCCCAAACTTCACCAACACTCACCTTGTCAGATACAAATCAAATCAC
Source organism: Trifolium subterraneum (assembly GCA_951799995.1). Lineage (NCBI taxonomy): Eukaryota > Viridiplantae > Streptophyta > Magnoliopsida > Fabales > Fabaceae > Trifolium > Trifolium subterraneum. Next base: position 36,072,119 of record OX637463.1, read on the forward strand.
TGCCCTATTCTACTGGACTTCTCTCCTCCAAATGTCTCTAGGGGAAATAACAGGACACATCACCCTAAGAGGTTTGAACAATTATGGACCACTGATGATCAGCACACCACTATTGTTAGGTCTGCTTGGCACAACCAAAGTGGAAGACTGGAGTAGAAGCTCCATAATACTCTTAATGCCCTACACAATTGGGGAAGGCAGACCTTTGGTATCATTCCAAAGAAAATTAAAGAGGTTCAGCAGGACCTCCAAAAGCTTCAACTCAGTAATCATAATCAGGATCTGAATCAACAAGCTCTAGACAAGGAAAAGGAACTTGATGACCTCCTTGCAAAGGAAGAGCTGTGGTGGAGCCAGAGATCCAGAGCCCTTTGGCTCGCCCATGGGGATAAAAACACAAAAATTTTCCATCAAAAGGCCAGCCAGAGAAGAAGGAAAAATAGAATTGAAACCATTAAGGATACTAGAGACACCACCCTCACTGACCCAGATGAAATTGAACAAACTTTCATCAATCATTTCAAACAGCTCTTTTATACTCAAAACACTATTAACATCGTTGATACTGTGCAGGTGGTAAAAAATAAAGTCACTCAGGACATGTATGATCACTTAAACAGTGAGTTCACCTCTGCAAAGATCTTTGAGGCCATTAAAGACATGAAGAACCTTGCTGCCCCTGGCCCTGATGGCCTCCCTGCTAGGTTCTACCATACCTACTAGGACATTGTTGGATCTGATGTTACTAAAGAAGTGCTCAAGGTTCTCAATCTTGGGGGCAATCCCAAACCTTTCAATGCAACCCACATCTGTCTCATCCCAAAAAACAACAACCCTGCTTACCCTAGTGATTTCAGACATATTTCCCTTTGCAATGTTACCCTTAAGATGATAACAAAAACTATTGCAAACAGACTCAAAATGTTCCTACCTACCATCATCAGTCCTAACCAAAGTGCCTTTGTCCCTGGGCGCCTCATCACTGACAATACCCTGATAGCAAATGAAATATTTCACTACCTAACCCAAACCACTAGAAAGACTGGCTTTGTTGGAATCAAAACTGACATGGCTAAAGCGTATGACAGAGTGGAATGGGGGTTTCTAAAAGCAACGTTAGAAATTATGAACTTCCCCCAAAACCTTTTTAACACCATCATGAGATGTGTCTCAACTGTCTCCTTCTCTATCCTAATAAATGGCTAACCAACAAAATCCTTTACTCCTGAGAGGGGTCTTAGATAGGGAGACCCTCTCTCCCCTATCTCTTCATTATATGTGCTAATGTGCTCTCTGGCCTCATAACAAAGGCCCAACAAAATCAGTTAATCCATGGGGTAAAAATTGTCCCTGGTGCCCCTGAGATTACCCATCTTTTCTTTGATGATGATAGCTTAATGTTTTGCAGGGCAAATGAGGCTGAAACTAACCAGATAAAGAGTATTATTACTCAATATCAAAATGCATCAGGACAGCTGGTAAACTACAACAAATCAGAGTTAATCTACAGCAAAAAAGTCCCACAGGCTATGAAGCTCACCATACAACAGATCCTCCCTATGAAAGTTGTGGACCATTATTCAAAATACCTTGGCCAACCCACTTTCATTGGCAAATCCAAGAAGCAAGTGTTCAATTTTATCCAAGACAAGGTTTGGAAAAAGCTAAAAGGATGGAAGGAAAAAAACTTATCCTTTGCAGGAAGAGGGACTCTTATCAAAGCTGTAGCCCAAGCCATCCCTACCTATCTTATGAGCAGTTTCCTCATTCCCAAAGGGCTCTGCACCCAGATGGAGGGTATGATGAGCCGTTTCTGGTGGGGCAGCAACGTTGACAAAAGGAAAATCCATTGGGTCAGTTGGAAGAAAACTTGCAAACAAAAAAATTTGGGAAGCATGTGGTTTAGGGACCTGCGTACTTTCAATCAAGCTCTGCTAGCAAAGCAAGGATGGAGAATCCTCACTGAACCTCAAACTCTGTTGGCCAGAACCCTCAAAGCTAAATACTTCCCTCAATGCAAATTTCTCCAAGAAAAACAAGGGAACAGGTCAAGCTACTGTTGGCAAAGCATTCAAAAATTCTCTTGGATCCTCAAGAGAGGTTGTTTTTGGCTGATAGGTAATGGGCAGAACACCAAGATTTGGGAGGATAGATGGATAAACCCTCAATAAGTAAACACTATATGGTCCCCAAAGCCTGACAATATTACTCTTGACAAAGTGGAAGACCTCATTGACCCATCCTCTAACCTATGGAACGCACAACTCATCAATCAGACTTTTCTGCCTATGGAAGCCTCTCAAATCCTTAATATACCTCTAAGTGCCCCCTATGATGAGGACCTAGCCAGATGGCAAGGCACCAAGGATGGAAATTATACTGTTAGATCTGGGTATCATGCCCAGATGGAATGGGAATCCTCAAGATCTCAACAAGCTCAAGCTAGCAATAACTCTAATAACAGCAGAAATTGGCAGAAACTATGGAAACTAGAGGTTCCACCAAAACAAACTCACCTACTATGGAGAATCATCCACAACGCCATTCCAGTTAAGATGAATCTCATAAAGAAGGGGATCATAAGTGACTCTGTGTGCCCAAATTGCTACAAGCACCCTGAATCTATTGACCACATATTCCTCTACTGTGACTGGGCAAGGTTAGTATGGTTTAGCTCTCCACTAACCATCACGACATCTAATGTACCCTCTCTTTCATTCCCATAATGGATTCTCTATATGCTTCATAACTCAACTAAAGATAGCATGCAAATAATCTCCACTATTACCTATAGTATTTGGCAAGCTCGTAATCAAAAAAATCTCAACAATAAAGACATACCTGTTACTGAAGTTGTGGATCGGGCACTGAAGATTCTCAGCGAATACCACACTCACCTCATAAAAAGTAGCCATAATCCCACACCATTGAAAGCTTCAGTTGACCGTAACAACATGTGTTGGAGTCCCCCTCCCCCGACCTTCCACAAGCTCAACGTGGATGCTCACCTTTCAGGTGATGGCCGTTGGGGTTTTGGTCTGGTTTTGCGGAGGGACGATGGCCACTGCGTTGGAGCGGCAACGCGAGCTTGCGATGGCACAAACGATGTGGCGATGGCAGAAGCCTCAGGTCTTCGTGAAGCTCTCCTGCTTATAGATCAACTTCAACTTAATAAGGTGATTATCGAGCTCGATGCCGCATGTATTGTCCAAGCTTTCTAGAGAAAAGTCTACCCAGATCGAGTTGGGGGCGTATCGTTCAGCAATGTTCTAGGTTTTGCACGCATAGAGGAAGTGTTTCGGTTTCATGGGTAAATCGGAAAGGGAACCAGGCAGCTCATAGTCTAGCTAGATGGGCCATGACAGAGCCCAATAGGTTTTGTTCCTCAAATTTCCCTGTTTGTATAGAAAACCATATCCGCAAAGATATGGGAGGTGTAACCTAGTTTCATTCTCAATATAATTTGTTTTGATTCAAAAAAAATATATCATAATATGTAGATATTTGAGACTATATTTTATGAACGACCATAATTTTATTGGATGTATATGCAAAAATATTTTACACAGTCGGTATATATTTATTCTCATAATAATAAGAGAATACTTGTTGTGCACCGACAATGTAAATAGTTCGGAAACAAATGAGCTGGTGTTATCCGATAAGTGACTTATCAATAATCACATATTTCTTGATCAATAATCAATGTGTGCACAATACATGAGTCCGATACAAAAAAATTTGCTTCACCATCAACAATTTCTCACCAACTTTGAATTGGCATGTTAGAAATAATATAAAATCATTGATTTAGTCTTTCCTAACAACTTAAGCTTTTGGGATAATCGGTTATTTGACATGGTATCAAAGTCTATCCTAGATCCATTTGTTGATTGTTGTGGAGACCTCCCATATTTGGACCACCCGTTGTTGTTGATCCCACGCACCAAGCCCAATAGTGCTGGGCGTGAGGGGTGTGTTAGAACTATCCCACATTGGCTAGAGATATGACAAAGATAACCTTTATAATATAGTGCAAATCTCAACTCTCAAGCTAGCTTTTGTGGTTGAGTATAAACCTCTCAAATTTTAATATGGTATCAGAGTCTCTATGATACAGGTTATGCAGCTGTCTGCGTTTATTCTTTCTCCTTATTTAGAGCTCTCTGATATGGAAATTTACTCCTAATTTGTAGCTCCATTTGTAATATAAATACAGGTTGTATGTATTCATCAAAATCAATTGTGAGAGTATCAATAATAATATACTTTCTTCTTTCAAGTTGGTATCAGAGCCTCTATGAGTAAGTGGTCTAGAGTTCGATCCCCGCTCCCCTCACTTTCTAATTAAAAAAGTGGAATTTAAGCATATGGTAAGTGGGTCTATGCATTATCCACGCTTTAAGCCCAAGTGGACTCTTACGTGAGGGGCGTGTTAGAAATAATATAAAACCATTGTGTAGCCTTTCCTAACAGGTTAAACATTTGGGATAATCGGTTATTTGACATGACAAATGAGGAGATTTGAAATTTTGTGGCAACAGTGACTCCTAAATTTCATGGGATAAGGGTTGAAAATGTTACATTTCATCATTAGATCCCTCTTGAATCACCTTCTCCTATTGGATTTGTTGAACTTCCATAAGACTTCCTTCTGCTACGTAATTCATCCAATGTGGCTCAAACTGCTCTTAGAGCTTCGTTCCCCGGTGGTGGAGACTGAACTTGAACCATCTTGTTAGTGGCTGAGAAATCACTTTGCTGCACCTCTATTTATAACACTTAGTAATTAATTATTATGGCAACTAAAATTCCATCTCTTTGTTGTCTCATGATCTTTTTAATGTTAATGTCACCCGAAATGTTTGCAACTAGATCAAATTTTCATGCTAGGAGAAAAATAATAATAGAAAAGAAGCTTCTACAATACTAATGGTGGATGATAATCCACACTCGATTCAGGTAAAGTCAAGGTAATCAGAACCGAATCGGTCATTGAACCGGTGTGCTCACCGGTTCAAAGTTCAATCGGTCAGACCGGAGTTCAATCGGATCAGACCGTTTTTAATTAAATATATATTTTTTATTTTATATACACAAATAATAATAATTAATTAATTAATTTTAGAGACTAATCTAAACATGAAACAATAAAATAAATACATTTTATTGTAAAAAAAAAACATTTTAATCTAAACAACTTTAATAATATTTTTATTATAAAAATTGTGCTTTTTTTTAGTTTTGAATAATGTTTTTTAAAATAATATTATTCATTAATATAATATTTTATCAAATAAGTAACCAACTCTACATTAAAAAAAAAGTAACCAACTCATTATAAAAAAATAAATAATAAGTAATCAACTTTTAGTAGCTTTTTGTTAAGATAAAAAAAAGAAATCTTTAGTAATTTTATTTTGGCCCAAGCTCACTTGTATTCCTCCTAATTCCTAACCCTAATAAGGAGGCAGCGAGCCACCAACCACTCATTTCATATCTCTTTATTCACTGTCATCTTCATCTTGGTCAGAATGAACAAATGCAGAGACATCAAACATTCATCTCTCATTTTATGTTTTAGAGCATATTAGATATACTGTTCATCTCTTTCTTATGTTATTTGTTTCTTTAAAAAAAAAAAATTATTTTCCTATAATCAATGGTTTCAAGATTTGTTTGTGTTTGAATGTGTTTTTTTAACTTCTATTTTCTTCTTCTTCTTCTGGTAATATGAGAAATAACACCACATAAACTGTTTGATCTTTCTAAAAAAACTTAAAAACACAAATCATGTTGTTAATGATAATTTTCAGGAAAAAAATAACTACCAAAAAACAAAAAACGTCCAGACCGGAAAAACCACCTAGATCGCCGGTTTTCCGGTTTTCCCGGTTCCGATCCGGTTCTTTGGCCATCCGATTTTATGTGCTAACCGGAACGGATGCAGGTCCGATTCCCGATTCGACCGGCCAATGCGGTCCAATTTTAACAACCTTGGGTAAAACTCCTCCTTTTATCCTTGCAAAGAACCACATACCACCTTCAGGACAAGCCATAGAGGCAATAACACACCAAATTTGAATTAAGACTTTGAGAAAGGTCACGAGGGGGCAGCCGGAGATCATCCACATTGAGTTCAAGAACAACTCTACAAGTGAGTTGGACGCCACACTCTTACTCAAAACCTTAAGGCGTTAGGTTTATGGGTCCTCTTACTTATAAAGTGTTTAACCTCCACTATTTTAAGCAATGTGGGACTTAACACTCACACTTGCCACAACAATAGTAAGTTAATGTACTTTTTCAACATTGATAATAAATAATGTTGAAAAAGTACAATATTATTTAGGGGTGGACATCGGTCGGATTTAGTCAGTTATCGATTGTTTATAAATTATCGGTCAACAATCATAGCCTGGTGATGGTCAATTGTGGATGGTAAAAAGGAATCCATAATTGCCTTCTGTTTTCTACAATGGTTAGTTTGGATGGTGGTTTGATCGGATAGGTTCGTCGGGTTTCCAGAGGTGAAGGATAGCCCTTTTATAAAAAAAAAAGGAAAAGAGATGAAGGAGAGTGATATTAATGAGAAATTCAGTAAAATATCAATATTAGTCTGGAGTATCATAAAGTATCATGATCAATCAAGAAATAAAATGCTTGCATAGAAAATAGAGCTTAGATGGTGGCTGGAAAATGGATCATCAGTGGTCTTCGTGCCTTCGACAACGTCAAACAATTGTCTTCTTCGTCGCATGTTAATGTATCTCTAGTAAGTTGTAAAGTCATTCAAACTAGAATTAGAAAGATGAGAAAATATTGGAAAGGGAGAATGAGACAAGAAAACAAAGGGTAAAAATATGCATGAATAAATGCTTTCTTATAAACTACTAGTAGCATACTAAAGAAAGAAGTAGTATACTAAATAAAATCTTTTGTTTTCTGCCCAATTTGTTTGGGTGTTGAAATAATTCAATGCTTTGGGTAATTTTTGTTTATGAGTTCCAAGACAAGATAGATGGGACAATGCACAACACCACCATCTCTAGTCTAGTGACTGTGGATAACAGTTTGTCAACGCATGAATAAAACTTTAGCCACTACTCAAAATTGTGTATGGTATTAATTTATGGGTGATTCTATGGTGCCGTCTCTATTTTGACTTTATGGGTGAAGTCATTTTAATTGACCAATAGAAAATCAATTAATTTCACGTCAGCGCAAGTCTATGGTGAGTCTTTTTTTTTTAACAAACTTTTGTTTATTGTATATGAGTCCTTCATCAAGTGAATAATCATTTATAAATTAGAAACTAAAAACAACTAAAATTAAACTTAAAACAAAACGGATAATAATAATTTATAATTTATAATGTTTTTTATTTGACCAAAATCAAGAATGAAATTGAAATCCCTAAATCCCAAATTTCCCATCCTAATTTTATTCTCACCAAATAGAAGGAGTATTTGGTGAGGCAAAGTAACCAATTTACAAGAAAAGTGGAACTAACCAAAAGACAAGGGCAACAATCACACGCACAGAAAACACAAACAACAGAGAAATTTTAACAGCAAGAGAAAATAAAAAACCAGAGCCAGGCAAGACAAAAACCATGGCAAGACACCAACAAACAGCCACAATTGATCACCTATCAAAACAGTCAAAGGGACTCCACTTCCACTCATATAGCAGACACGACGACTTCGCCATTCTCCCGATAAACCACTTCCAAGATTGGAATTTGATATGATCCACCAAATCTTCAATTATCAAGCCCTTATTATCAAATTCCCAAATTGAAATCAAATTCTCAAATTGAAATCAAATTTAACAATCAAAATAATTAATTCTTAACAACTAATTACAAACAAATATAACAAACATTTCAATTTCGTGTTTACCTTAGCAACTGTCTTTTCAATACGAACACCGCAACTTTCTTGTTCAATCTCGCCCTTGAATGGAGATTTTCTGTGACTTTGTTGGTGATGAAGAGAAGAGACCGATAAAGTATAACAATCGCGAACGAAGAGAAGAGAGTGCCGAAAGAAGAGAAGACATGGCAAAAGGAAGAGAAGAGAAAGCAGAAAGATGGAGAAATTTTGGTGATGAAGATAACTGAGAAAATACCAAGAACACGTTAATTTTTTATTTTTTTTATTTTTTTAATTTTAGTTGTAACTTTGTTTTAATTGATTTACAATTAGAATTAAAATTAAAAACAATTTAAAGATTGGAGTAATTTTATAACTTTTAATATAGTAGGGATTTAGTTGTAATATTAATAGATATTAAAATACATGGTGAGTACCATATAAGTGGTATGTACTATATAATTCAAATTCTCATTGATTGGGTCAACACTGTTTTCCTATTGGCTATATTATGGCTTCACCGATGAAGTCAAAATCAGAACTGCACCATAGAATTTTCCTTAATTTATTGGTCAGATATAGGCTTCGCTTTGGGGTATTAAATTTTTCCATATGACCTCATCCATTGAAAACTATCACAAACTAGGTTACTTTATCCACCCCTAATACCGAATACTCCCTTTAATCTTGAATATTAGAAATAAAAAAAGAAGGCACACCCTTTAAGAAAAGTGGATAAAATATAAAAAGAATATGTCATTTACTATTTTACACTTAGTTTTATACGGTTTTCAAGTTGTACTTTTTTTTATACGGTTTTCAATGTGTAGGCTTGTAGTAGTATGAAAAAGTAAAACAAAAGGTAAAATTGGAATATTCAAAATAAATGTAATGATTGTATTAACTTTTTCTTATATTTAAGACTTTGTAATTTTTTTTTTGTTTCTTATATATGAGACCGGAGGGAGTATTATTTAATTTATTCTCAATGTTGAAAAAGTACATTAAAAGAAGATATCACATATATGTTTATCCTTATTATGTGATTCTGGATGAATTTCAAATTCGTGCATACGGTAGAAACTTTTTAAATTAATAATGTCAGGACCAGAGAAATTTATTAATTTAGAGAGTTATTAATTTATCGATAAATTAATAGTTATTAATTTAAAGAGTTTTTAAGTAATTATACTGTATATACCAAACAAAAGGGCAAATTAGTCTATGCCTCTTAGAATTACGTTGCAGCGAACTTTGGGACTCAACGTAAATTATTAACTATTGTGTTCATATGCATTGAAAATCAATAATGACTTTTGAAGTGTTCCGAATAGACTTGAACTTTAAAGGAAAACAGAAAACTATTGAATCATATTTCAATGGAGTGTAATATATTTTTCCCAGTTTCTATGAGTTATTAATTTATGATTTTCTTGGGACCGAAAATTATAAAGGGATCTCCCGAAAAATTATTATCTTATTATTTTATCGAGTTTTTCAATTTTTTACATTGACCCAAGTCGGAACCGAACAAATTTATTATTTTAGAGAGTTTATTAATTACCGAGTATTAATTTAAAGCGTTTCTATTCTATATGTATATATGGACTTAACCATATATATTATTGTTATTGTAATTGTCAACTATATGAATATATTTTGTGTTTACATATTTATGTGTCCAGTCAGATTATTCAATCAATATTTTAGTTTTAACAATCAACTGACCATATATGTTAAGGGATTGGGTTTAGGTGACTTTATGGCGCCAAAGTCATGGTGACTTTGGGCCACCTCCATCTGTCCGATCAATCATGCGCACAAAATATTGCGATGTGTTATGTTCTTTATATCACAATAAAAATTCGAATAAAAAGATAAACAAAAATGCCGAACTTTGTTTCGGTAAAACAAAAAAGGCAGAACCACCGTCGCACCTCCTTCTCCTCAGGGTTGGAGCCACCTATGGGCTCGGCAGGGCCGCGGCCCGCCCCAAAATTTTATTTTATTTTTAATAGGTATATATCCATATGCCAAGTGGTTGAATGGATGCTTATGCTTTCTTTTTTGTCTTGTGTTCGAATCCTGCTGGGGCAGTTTTAGTTTTACTTCAATTTTTTCAAGATACATCTTGTGCCACTAAACTACAAGTTTTACTTCAATTTTTTTAAAAAGGAAAATGCTCTTTTTTTTAATATACAGCCACTGCCACCATACTACAAGAATGCAGAGGAATTTTTATTTGGTCACAAACCAATTTTTTTTTATTTATGACACTTACATAAGTAAAAAAAATAAATGAGAAATGACTACGTGATGTGACAACATAAATTTTGTTTTAACATTTTCTCATTTGTGAGTGTGTGCCTAAATATTTTTTCTTGGGTTTATGCTCAAATAAGTATTTCTCAATAATGTAATGGTCATATACACACATAGCGATGATTAAATTATATGATTTATATTTTAACGGGTATAAAATTTACGGTACAAATTCTTCTACCATATTAGGTAAAAAAATTCAATTTTATCACGGCCCTCCCCAATATTTCGGGCTAGCTCTACCACTGCTTCTCCTCCCTCCATCGACTGGATGCTCTTACGCCAAGTTCCAATCGTTGCACCTCGCTCCGTTGACCTGTGCGCCGTCGTTATACCGGTAAACTTTTGTCGATCCGCGCTGCTCTATCGACTAGAACCAGTGGATTGATGTCGGTGTGACGCTGGAACGACGTCCGACAACGACTGGAAGTGAAAGGATGCCCAACAGTGTTGGAAGATGGAAGATGTGTGACGGCATTGGAAAAAACGAAGGAGCTGCAACTTTGTTGGGTTTATTTCAGTGTTTTTGATTGATATAAAGAACAGGGCACGTAGCAGTATATTGTACACATAATTAATCAGAAGGTGAGATTGATTGAAAGTCACCCTGACTTTCCCGGGTTAAAGTCACCCAATCGCGACCCATATGTTAAGACTAAAATACAAACTAAATGGTCCATTAGCTCAGTTGGTTAGAGCGCCGTGCTAATAATGTGAAGGTCGCAGGTTCAAGACTTGCATGAGCCATTTTATATTTTATTTTTTGAGTAAAATGTCAATTACCCCATGAAATTTAGAAATAGGCAAATACCCCCATAAAATTGTAAAATGTCAATCAAACTGCCCCCTGCTCCGTTTACTCAGTCTATTTTAATAAGAATAATATGGATGAGACAATAATGGATAAAGTGTATGATGTTGGTGATAAGTGTTTCTTGTTTAGTCGTGAATCTGATGACTCAGATTGGTCTATTAGATGATTAGAACCTCTTGGTTCTAATTTTGAAAGCAATTATAATAATGATGATGATGATGATTCTAGTGATGATAGTTTTTCTATTTTGGTTCCTTATTATTCACCTGGTTGCAAGGAGGTGGAGAGCTTAAACAATGTGCTTTTGAAGGCTCAAAATAGACGGAGTAAACGGAGCAGGGGACGATTTGATTGACATTTTACAATTTCAGAGGTTATTTCCATATTTCTAAATTTCATAGGGGTATTTGACGAATTTTAAAATTTCAGAGGGGGTATTTCCCTCTTTATTTTTTTGTAGATTAACCTATTCAAATGATAGGTTAGAGTTGCATGTAATTGTCAACCATATGAATATTTGTTGATCAAAGGCCATGGTTTTATTTTGATATATTTATAAGTTACAAATTTTTTTTGTTTACATCAACTAATAAGATATTGAACATATATGTTAGAACTAAAATATCAACCAAATGGCCCATTAGCTCAGTTGGTTAGAGCGTCGTGCTAATAACGCGAAGGTCGCAGGTTCGAGACCTGCATGGGCCATTTTATATTTTATTTTTTGAGAAAAATGTCAATTACCCCCTAAAATTTGGAAATAGGCAAATACCCCATAAAATTGTAAAATGTCAGTTAAATTGCCCCATGCTCCGTTTACTCCGTCTATTTTAATGAGAAAAAGATGGATGAGACAAGAATTGATAAAGTGTATGATGTTGGTGATGAGTGTAACGACCCGATTTTCATTTATTCGTTATTTGTATATATGTGTATATTTATATATTGACGTGGCTTATTATTATTATTATTATTATTATTTTCTTTTGTGGCGATTAATTAATAAGCGAGAGTATTAATTAATTATACGAGTTTGTGAGACATTAGCAATAGTGGGCTTTTGGACTAATGGGCTTTAGGGGTAAAATGGGGAGGACTATATATAGCTTGAGTTAGAGAGAGAAGTCACATTTGTGTCTTTTTGGAGAGAAAGAAGAGAGAAGGAAGAGCAAGAGAAGAGAAGAGGAGAGCTAGGGCAAAAAGCTCTTGAGGAGATTTGAAGAGCAATCGCGTGGAATCGTCGATCTAAGGTAAGAGAGATTGTTTTCATAATTGTGAGTGGCTAGAGAAAGGGGAGAATGTCAATTTCTCCGAACCCAAACTTTCTCCACTCATTTTCGTGGGCTTTTTGGGATGATTTTTCTTAATGAAAGTGAAAACTCATGTTCATAGTATGTTTAATATACTCTTAACATGATGTATGAACAATTTTGATGGGTAAAAATGGGTATTTGTAGATGTTTGTTAAGATTTGGATATGTTTATGAGTTTAAGTAAATATGTCAAGATCCATGAAAAATAAGTGATTATTAATGTTAATAAGTTACTTTTAATGTGTTTTAAACATGTATGAACATAACCCATGCTTGGTATAATTTCTGGAACTGAAAATAAGTGATTTTGGGTCAAATAAGTGATTTTTCGCTCAAAAACGCGTTTTGACAGTTTTACTTCTGGCTTCCCGCGCCCCGCGCAGGATTTCCGCGCCGCGCGCAGTATTGCCGCGCCCCGCGCAGGATTCCCGCGCCGCGCGCAGAGGCCTGTTGACCAGGGTTGACCTGTGTTGACTTTTGGTTGACTTTTTGACGGTTTATGCACCCGGAACCTATTTCACTCGATTTTTCGCGTAGATTCCAATTCCGAAGTTAGTTTTATAAGATGAGGCTTAATTTATGAAGTTTTCTTATATTTTGTATACTTTCTATACCTTTAAAATTGTTGAGGATGTTTTAATTAATAATGTTTTGTTGATGTTATTGATGAATGTATGATATGTATGTATATGAATGAAGAATATTAGAATTGTGTTATTCTAATAAAGAAGTATATTAAGGTATTGTGTTATCTTAAGAAAGAAGGATATCGGATTTTGTTCGATAAAGACGGATATTAAGATTTGTGATATATCTTAATAAAGACAGATATGGATAGTGTTCCATATCATAGTGTAGAACTTAATATTGTGTTATATTAAGTGTTTGTGGTTGTACATGAATCATTCATGCATTCATGTATTGAGTTAGGGATATTAGAATCTATGATTCTAATAAAGACGGATATCGAATTATATTTATTCGATAAAGACGGATATTAGAGGTGAGATACTCTAATAAAGACGATTGGTACCACATGCATTAGATATGTCTAGGGTGACATAGCATGAGTTGTGACATTAGATTGCATTAGGAAGATGTGCATATGATTTGATGATTTGATATGTGACATTGTGTGGTTTGTGTAAGTTGTGTGAGTGGCTTGATTGAATATTGATGATAAGCATTGTTTCCAAATTGTGTTTCAATGTATATGTGAATAATCTTATGTTTGATTTAAGATTGAGAATATGTATGTGAGTTAGATTATGCATGATAATATGATGAAGTGTTAAGGATATTGCTTACACTTGTATTTTATTGGTTATGATTTACTAACTCTCTGTGTTGTGTACTTCTGGACCGTTGGGTGGTCCAGGTTTACAGGTTATGTATCTGTTGATGCCCAAGTGTTTGGTGAAGCTCCGCTCTGAGTGTGACACGGGGAAAGGGTTGTATTTAGGATATAGGGTCCTTTATGACTTAATGTATTTATTTCGGAAAAATGTATATTTTATAAAGAATGATTTTATTGTTAATGTTTAGGCTAATTAATCAAATAGTTAAGTATGTTGTCGATTGTAATACCTTTAACCAAACATTTTATAATTAAATCGTAAATTTTCCGTTGCGTATTTTGAAAAGATTTTAATAAAGGTAGAAATAATTAAATAATGGGTTTGGGTGTTACAAAGTGGTATCAGAGCCCCGTTGTCTTCGGACTGTGTGGGTTATGTGTCAATCAGAGCAGGTCTGTGCATTCAGACCGAGTGAGCGTCGTGTGTCAGTCGTGTTTGTCTATGAATTGTGAAGTGTTTGTTTTATGAATTTACATGGTGCGTTTATTCATGAACTATAAGTGTGGTGAATTGGATTAAGTGATCCATTCTTTTGTTGAGTAATTATGTGAATGTTATACTTCTATGTTTATAATAGTTGTATATGCTTTAAGTTTTAACCTTGTGTAATTTAAACTTGGTTAGTTGATGTTTGTTTCTAATTGTTGATGATCCGGCATGATATAAAACTGCATGTGATGACCCGGCATGATATAAAAATACATCGTGATTATTTGAAATAATTTTAAAACTAATATTATTTCTTAATGATGAAGATTTTGTTGAGAATAGAAAGGTAATTTATTTTGAGTATGTGAATTGGATTATGTGATTTCTAATTCTTTTGGTGAGCACTTGATGTGATTGTATCCTTGTTGATTAATGATACATGGTATTTTGTCCTAAGTTGCTTGAATTGAAATTCTTGTTTTCCTTGTGTGAGATTATGATTAAATTCAACATGAAATTTGTAATTGAAATCGTGTAGGATGTTGAAAACTATTTTGTGCTACATGAATCCATATGTGAATAATAGAGTTAATAGTTTAATTTAACTAATTGTGGAAAAGTTTATGGGAATTATTATGTATGTTTACATGTGTATTCTTATGTATGTCTTTATGTGTATCTTTATGTGTAGATCCTTATGGCATGATATAATTTTAGAATTGATGTTAATTCTTGATTATGTGAACTTCGTTGAAAATGTAAGTTATTTTCTTTTGAGTAAGTGAAAAACCAATTCTTTTTCATGAAGTAGGAAGAGTGGAATTAGTAAGAAAGTTAAGTATATTCTAGTATGTATTTGATATATGTTTTGTTTATAACATGTAGTAGATTATTACTAAGGACTTGATTTGTTCTTTGTAAGTTATAATAAATGACTATGCTATTTTCTAGGAATAGAAAATTGATGGTGAAAAGTAGATTCCAAAATATGCATGACATGTGTTTGTCTTATATGATATGTACTAGATTAATTACCATGAAAATTGACTCGTCGTTTTGTTATCCATGTGATATTGTGAATGATTATGTTATGTTCTTTAGATGAACTTGGTAAATGTTTTGCACATGTTTTGACTATCTTATAGTATCTTGTTAATTCTCATGTTAAGCTAAATATTTTCTTGCATGACATGCGTATATGAATATGAATTGTTGTTAAGCAATATTCATATTTTCTTGTGTTGAATTGTCTACTTGTATTTGTGAGTAGTAGTAGATAACTATATTATTTTCTTTAAGAATGAAGTGAGTAGATGCGGTATACGAGTTTGACTCGAGTTAAATAATTTTCTTACTTGAATATGCTTGCATGATTTTATGTAGATGTTTGAGTATCGTGTTTTGGTGTTTTACCCTTTGTATGCGACATACGTGTAAACATTGTCGGTACTAGTTTCTTCTAGGGAAGGATGAGTTTAGAAATGATAGAATGACTAGGTGTGAGCACTAGGAGTTCTGGTAGATGAGTACGGTAGGTTTGAGATAAGTGGGGGAGTAGGTTATATTCCTCCGAGATTTTTCGAACGTGAGAAGTGAGGATAGGTGAAGGTGTTGTTGAAGCGAAGTGTTCAAGATCTAGTGACGTTTGTTCGGAGCAAGTGAATTCGAGCAACAATTGTGGAAATTGCTAGAGGAAAAGTTGTTAGACGAGTTTCGTCGTGGGGACGTCAGTGAGATTGATTGAGTAGGAAGAAGAGTATTCGGAAACGGTTGGAGTTTGTATGTTGTATTGAAAGTATGGAAATATTGTTGTGTGGATTGAAGTTGAAGTGCTTGTTTGAGTAAAAGGAAATTGAATATGACGTAGAGGAGGTGATTAGGATTCTTGGGAGAATGATGATTTCGAATTAAGTTATTGTTCGAGCGAGTCTAGTGTTGTAGCGGATGCTTGATTAAAGAAAGTTGTGGATATGTTAGTACTTATGATAAGAAGTTGAATTTGATCGAACAATTCAAAGTTCTAATTTTACTATACAAGGTAATTTCTAGAAGAATGAGGTTGAGAATGTTAGATATGATTTGTTATTTCTTGAAGAGGTTTGAGAAGCTTAGAAAATAGATGTGGAGATTAGTGAATCGTTGGTGTTAATTAATTAAGGAAAAGAAGCGGATTTTAAAGTGGAGGAGAATGAAGTAAAGGAATACAGTGACATGATTTGTATACTCGTTAAGTTGTCGGTTGTAGAGGATTGTATAAGATAGTTGAATTTATTCAAAGATGGAAGTAGGATAATATTTCGATGAATTTTGTGAGAGACTTGTCGAGGAAAGAATAATTGAATTTGAATAATGATCGGACAATTAGTGTTGAAGTTGAATGAGATTTTGAGATGAAGCTAAGAGCGAAGTATCACTTATGGATGATTATAAATAAGAAAGTTAGCCGTTTGGACATGTGTTGGGAACGAGTACTAGAAAGAGAGATGGAAAGTGACTTATGTCAAGAGAGAGTTCACGAAAGAAGTTATTTCACATGAAAGTGGATATTGTGTTTGTGAGTATATATTAAGAATTTGAAGGCGAGGCCTAGAGTAAGTATCGGAGGGTGTTTTTTTTTTTTTGTAGCATTCGGAAGATAAGAGTGAGATTAGAAATTACGTATTGGAAAAGTTGATTATGGAATAGAAAAGTCGGTATAGACTAGCAATGTTGGACGCATCGTGTATGTTGGTATAGTATGCTCATATAGTGTGATAAAGAAGTAAAGGATTTGAGATCTTTTCATCACGGACGGTGGAACAATAGTGATTCGATGAATGACTTAAGATGCATTTTGGATGAGATTATGTCGACGGAAGGAGTAGTATTGGAAATGCTTGTGTTAAGAAATCCAGAGGTTGGCTAGAAACTAATTGGAAAGAGAGTAGTTATGTTGGAATTGGGCGCAGTGATTTGAGATATGCGAGAAAAAGAAATTTAACGGTTAGAGATGGTTAATTTTGGTATGTGTCAAGAAAATTTGGGGAGTTGGTTATCAGATGGATGTTGAGATCATGTTATCGAAGGAATGGTTGGAAAAAGATTTATATATGAATGAGCAATTTGGCGTAGTTAAGTGATAAGAGAGAATTAAAGATTTATGGATTCAAGGAGTTGTGAAGTATTCAACGAAGGTATCTTTTCGGAATAAGAGGAATTGGTAGTCTAGTAGTAGTAGTATTGTGAGAACTATGGAATGATACTTGACGGAAGTTTTGGTGTTTAAGGAAACCATTATTGTAGTTTGGTAAGAATGGTTTGTGCCACCATCATGATTGTTGTCTATCTATTGACAAATTGAGGAACTGGCCGTCCTTGATCTCTTGTTGATAGTAGACGAGATTGTGTTGATTGGGATAGACTAATTTTGTCAAACTTAGTAATGTGAAGAGTTTTAAATGTTTTATTGGAGAATTGGATGAAGGAGTTTTGTCCGGAGTTGTTTTAGTAGTGTAATTTTCGAGGGCGAAAATCTTTTAAGTTGGGGAGAGTTGTAACGACCCGATTTTCATTTATTCGTTATTTGTATATATGTGTATATTTATATATTGACGTGGCTTATTATTATTATTATTATTATTATTATTATTATTTTCTTTTGTGGCGATTAATTAATAAGCGAGAGTATTAATTAATTATACGAGTTTGTGAGACATTAGCAATTAGTGGGCTTTTGGACTAATGGGCTTTAGGGGTAAAATGGGGAGGACTATATATAGCTTGAGTTAGAGAGAGAAGTCACATTTGTGTCTTTTTGGAGAGAAAGAAGAGAGAAGGAAGAGCAAGAGAAGAGAAGAGGAGAGCTAGGGCAAAAAGCTCTTGAGGAGATTTGAAGAGCAATCGCGTGGAATCGTCGATCTAAGGTAAGAGAGATTGTTTTCATAATTGTGAGTGGCTAGAGAAAGGGGAGAATGTCAATTTCTCCGAACCCAAACTTTCTCCACTCATTTTCGTGGGCTTTTTGGGATGATTTTTCTTAATGAAAGTGAAAACTCATGTTCATAGTATGTTTAATATACTCTTAACATGATGTATGAACAATTTTGATGGGTAAAAATGGGTATTTGTAGATGTTTGTTAAGATTTGGATATGTTTATGAGTTTAAGTAAATATGTCAAGATCCATGAAAAATAAGTGATTATTAATGTTAATAAGTTACTTTTAATGTGTTTTAAACATGTATGAACATAACCCATGCTTGGTATAATTTCTGGAACTGAAAATAAGTGATTTTGGGTCAAATAAGTGATTTTTCGCTCAAAAACGCGTTTTGACAGTTTTACTTCTGGCTTCCCGCGCCCCGCGCAGGATTTCCGCGCCGCGCGCAGTATTGCCGCGCCCCGCGCAGGATTCCCGCGCCGCGCGCAGAGGCCTGTTGACCAGGGTTGACCTGTGTTGACTTTTGGTTGACTTTTTGATGGTTTATGCACCCGGAACCTATTTCACTCGATTTTTCGCGTAGATTCCAATTCCGAAGTTAGTTTTATAAGATGAGGCTTAATTTATGAAGTTTTCTTATATTTTGTATACTTTCTATACCTTTAAAATTGTTGAGGATGTTTTAATTAATAATGTTTTGTTGATGTTATTGATGAATGTATGATATGTATGTATATGAATGAAGAATATTAGAATTGTGTTATTCTAATAAAGAAGTATATTAAGGTATTGTGTTATCTTAAGAAAGAAGGATATCGGATTTTGTTCGATAAAGACGGATATTAAGATTTGTGATATATCTTAATAAAGACGGATATGGATAGTGTTCCATATCATAGTGTAGAACTTAATATTGTGTTATATTAAGTGTTTGTGGTTGTACATGAATCATTCATGCATTCATGTATTGAGTTAGGGATATTAGAATCTATGATTCTAATAAAGACGGATATCGAATTATATTTATTCGATAAAGACGGATATTAGAGGTGAGATACTCTAATAAAGACGATTGGTACCACATGCATTAGATATGTCTAGGGTGACATAGCATGAGTTGTGACATTAGATTGCATTAGGAAGATGTGCATATGATTTGATGATTTGATATGTGACATTGTGTGGTTTGTGTAAGTTGTGTGAGTGGCTTGATTGAATATTGATGATAAGCATTGTTTCCAAATTGTGTTTCAATGTATATGTGAATAATCTTATGTTTGATTTAAGATTGAGAATATGTATGTGAGTTAGATTATGCATGATAATATGATGAAGTGTTAAGGATATTGCTTACACTTGTATTTTATTGGTTATGATTTACTAACTCTCTGTGTTGTGTACTTCTGGACCGTTGGGTGGTCCAGGTTTACAGGTTATGTATCTGTTTATGCCCAAGTGTTTGGTGAAGCTCCGCTCTGAGTGTGACACGGGGAAAGGGTTGTATTTAGGATATAGGGTCCTTTATGACTTAATGTATTTATTTCGGAAAAATGTATATTTTATAAAGAATGATTTTATTGTTAATGTTTAGGCTAATTAATCAAATAGTTAAGTATGTTGTCGATTGTAATACCTTTAACCAAACATTTTATAATTAAATCGTAAATTTTCCGTTGCGTATTTTGAAAAGATTTTAATAAAGGTAGAAATAATTAAATAATGGGTTTGGGTGTTACAATGAGTGTTTCTTGTTTGGTCGTGAATCTGATGATTAGAACCTCATGGTTCTGATTTTGAAAGCAATTATAATAATGATGATGATGATTTTAGTGATGATAGTTTTGCTATTTTGGTTTCTTATATTCACCTGGTTGCAAGGAGGTTGAAAGCTTAAACAATGTGCTTTTGAAGGCTCAAAATAGACGGAGTAAACGGAGCAGGGGACAATTTGATTGACATTTTACAATTTCAGGGGGTATTTGCCTATTTCCAAATTTCATGGAGATTTTTGACGAATTTTAAAATTTCAGAGGGGGTATTCGGCATTTCACTCTTTATTTTTTTTGTAGATTAACCTATTCAAATAATAGGATAGAGTTGCATGTAATTGTCAACTATATGAATATTTGTTGATCAAAGGCCATGGTTTTATTTTGATATATTTATAAGTTACAATTTTTTTTGTTTATATCAACTAATAAGATATTGAACATATATGTTAAAACTAAAATATCAACTAAATGGCCCATTAGCTCAGTTGGTTAGAGCGTCGTGCTAATAACGCGAAGGTCGCAGGTTTGAGACCTGCATGGGCCATTTTATTTTTTGAGAAAAATGTCAATTATCCCCTGAAATTTGGAAATAGGCAAATACCCCTAAAATTGTAAAATGTCAATCAAATTGACCTCTGCTCCGTTTACTCCGTCTATTTTAATGAGAAAAAGATGGATGAAACAAGAATTGATAAAGTGTATGATGTTGGTGATAAGTGTTTCTTGTTTGGTCGTGAATCTGATGATTAGAACCTCATGGTTCTGATTTTGAAAGCAATTATAATAATGATGATGATGATTTTAGTGATGATAGTTTTGCTAAAGTGTATGATGTGCCGCAAGGTTCTTAATCTTGTGATCGTGAGTTCAACCATCATTGTGGACATCAATTATTCTTGTTAAGTAGTGATGTACGCTTAGAACTTCCGTAGACTCTTTTTATGTATCTTGGGTAAAATGCGGATACATGTAATTGATGGTTTCTTGTCAATGTGTATTAGTGGATTAGTGGATGGTGGAAGGTAGTAGTCTTTGGATTGTGGGTTAGTCATTCATCTCATTGGGCCATTTTATCATAAATTGAACCTAGACTCTGCGATATTAAATTTATAATTACTATTAGGCGTCAATATTATTTTTGTATTAATCAAGTATAAGTAATGAGATTGACTTAACTAAAAAAAATTGAAACTTCATATTCAGATCAAAAACCATATTTGAAATTTCAAAATATAAAACAAAAATGTGACAAATGAGACATTCACTTTTTTTTTTATATACAATTGGTTTTTAAATCTAATTATTCTAGCTTTTTTAAGAAATTGAAAGTATTATGTGGAAAAAAAATAGAAATTTTTTAAAGTCAATTAAAGTAGCTAACATTTTCATTTTATAATAGGATTAAATAAAAAAAATTCCCTAAAAATATTGTGAATTTTGATATTAGTATATAAAAATAAAAATGAGATATTTTTTGTCCTCTCAAAATTATTTTATAGTTTAAATAAAGTGATCGACTATTTGACATGAGTCGAGTTAATTTGTGAGACACTTTTATGCATTTTTTTAATTGGTGAAGACCATTTATCGAAATTTTGGGGTATATATATAGTGATATCAACAATAATTGTGTTCTACTATTTTTGGCTACAAGAAGACTTAGAATCAACTAAAGAAACAATAATCATAGTTTTCAAGTATGTTTCTTTTGAAATCATGATATGCATACGAAAACAAATGTTGTTACGAGTGTGAGATGAAGGAGGCAAGAAGAAGATAAGCAAGATTGGGTTTGAGTGGGAATTGCAAAGAGAGTGAAGAAAGTGGCATAAAAGGTTGGGATAGGGAGAGGCAACCATAGATGAGAAAAGCAAAACATGGTCTATGGGTTTAAGAAGAAAAATGAGTGAGAAAAGTGTGGGCGAAAGAAAGGTTGGGTCATATGAAAAATGTAGGTGAAAAGGAAAGACTGCGTGAATAACTTCTCACTACACAAAACATTACTATTTGAATTAAACCAAATAATGAATATTACAATTTGATTTTTATCCTTGGAGAAATGAGACTATAATCACAAAATTTTGAAAGCTATGATTAAAACTTTTATCCATGTCAAATCACAAATTATCTGTGTTTGAAAATCAAAACCCATAATTATCTAGCAATCAAACTAAACCTATCAAATATTCTCCCGCATTTTTTTAAGAAACCGATATTTTAACAAATGTTTACATGGCTGTTTATAGTGATTTTTGTTGTCATGTAGTCTAGTGGCTAAAAATTCCACCATTTAAGGTGGATAAGTGAAATGATCAGGGTTCGAACATTGGTCCCCTGCATATATAATGCAACGTCCTATCTACTGATCTAAGGTCACGAGATGTTAATAGTGAAAAATGTTTATCTATACATTGTAAATAGCTATTTGTGACGTTATTTTTAATGCTTTATCAAAATGTTAAGTTTACGTTATATATAGTTATAAACTTATGTTTACGATATATATTTTCTCTAAAAATATGAAAGTTATACACACATGATTATTTGTAAATACACATGTTTAGGATTTAATAAAACACAATATTAAAAAATTTATTGGCTTGGAACTTGGGAGTGTGCTACTCCTTAAAGTTTCATATTCGATTATCTCTTGTGCCAATTTAGATGAGCTAATTTAGCTTATTCAAAAAAAGACTTGGGAGTGTACTACTCCTTAAAGTTTCAGGCTCGATTCTCTCTTGTGCCAATTTAGATGAGCTAATTTAGCTTATTAAAAAAAATATTGAAAAATTTAATAATTGTACATGGTCAACAACATTATGATATCTAAACGAAACAAATTTTACACGGTAAATATTACTTCTTCCGTTTTTTTAGTGTCCATTATTGTCGAATTTAACATTTTTATTTAACTGTCCATTTGATATTTTAAGGGTACGATTTATCGGTTATACCCATTGTCAATTACTCTTTTATTTTTCAATAAAACTAATTAATGTTATATATTTAGAAAAATAAAGTTTTTTTTGGAACATAACATAATTTTTTTACATAATATATTAAATTTATTGGAAAGAGAAAGTGTGTGCAAAAAAATATGAATTTATTGATGGATTAAAATTAGGGTATAATATGAAAATAAGGTGCAAAAATACAATTTCTTAATTTTATGTTAGTATTCTAAACGGACACTTAAAAAAATGGGGGGAGTAATTTACAATTTTTTTTATTGTGAAAGCCAAACAACTAAATAATTACAAAGCTGATTCAAAACACATAAAGTGGTAAGAAAAGGATGATTACAAAGAGTTAACAACTAGTGGTGGAACCACGAAAAAATATAAGGGTAGCCTACTAAAAATATTATAATATATAATTTAAATATAAAAATTATATTGTACACAAAAATTTAATTTATAATAAGCACACAGTTGATCATGAAACAAATTAAGGGTAAATAGTGTTTTACCCCCGCAAAGTATGAGAGTTTTGGTTTACCCCCTTGCAAAATTAGTTTTTTGGATTACCCCCTGCAAAATTAAGATTCCTTCAATTACCCCCTATGTTGACAACTAGGACATGAAATATTCACTTTTGCTTATGTGGCATGTCTAGGTGACATTTATTTTATTTTTTATTAATTTTAAAAAAATAAAAAATTGATATTGCCACATCATAATTGTATTTAAAAAAATTTAAATTGACATTTTATTTTAAAAATCAGAAAAATGTGAATTTTTAATTTTTTAAAAATTCAATTATTTAAAAAGAATTCTGATATTTTTTTAAAAAAATGTCAATTTAAATTCAATTATTTAAAAAAAAGATTGTCATTTAAAATCTTTTTCTGATTTTTTTAAAAAAATGTCAATTTTAATTATTTTGTTTTAAAAAAATGTCAATTTATCTTATTTTTAAATTCAATTATTTTTAACAAATATGTCAATTTAATTTTTTTTAATTCCATTTTTTTCTGATTTCAACTTTCTATTTTTTTTATAAAAATGTCAATTTAATTTTTTTTAAAAATTCCAAAATTATAATTTAATGTTTTTATTTCAATAATTGAATTTAAAAAATCAGAAAATTGACATTTTAAAAAAAAAATCGGGAAATAATTTAAAGTTGGCATTTTTTGAAAAAAAAATTAAAAAATTGACATTTTTTTTAAATAATTGAATTTAAATTAGCATTTTTTTCAAAAAAAATTAAAATTGACATTTTTTATAAAAAAATCAGAAAATTGAAACTAGAAAAAAATAAATCTTTTTTTTTAATTTTTTTCTTCTGATTTTTAAAATAAAATGTCAATTTAAATTTTTTTAAATCCAATTATGATGTGGCAATATCAATTTTTAATTTTTCTTAAATTAATAAAAAATAAAATAAATGCCACATCAGCAAAATAATTGAAGGAATCTTCATTTTGCAGGGGTATAATCCTAAAAAATAATTTTGCAGGGTGTAAACCAAAACTCACATACTTTGCGGGGGGGTAAAACACTATTTACCCAAAAATTAATTACATACCTTAAAATAATACTCTACGTGTACCAAATGCCTTAAAGGGAGCTTCTGTGGTACATTAAAAAAATTGATTGTATGGATACACTTGATCTTTAAATTAATAATCATTTATATGAATTAAAAGTTATTTACCACTATTGTGTTTAAGAGAAAATAATTTCATAAAGAAAAACAAAATTTCATTGTTTATAACCATTACTAGTTTGTTACAGTTTTTCATATAAAAAATTCTATATTTTTTTAGGTGAATTAAGAGCATAATGACATCAAATGGAATAGAAGATGTGTCAAGGATGACACACCTTGTAAGCACTAATCTTATGCCAAGTGCTTATATATATATATATATATATATATATATATATATATATATATAAAAGCATTTGACATAAGATTAGGGCTTACAATTGTGCTTAAAATTGATGGTTGTGCTATTGCGTTCTCCTCTAGGTGGTGTTCGCTGACTATGGAGTGATTGCGTCTTAAAAACAAAATATGATGAGGGTGGATCCGTTGCTCATCCAACCCACCCTTTTTCTACTAAACCCACCATTCTCCTGTTTTTTTTACTAAAAATATGTAATCATTCATTCAAGTTGAAAATACATAGATCATTACAAATTCAAGATTGCTAAAAACTAAAAAAGGTGAATCTACAAACAAACTTGCAGCACCTAGGTTAATAGCATACAACGGTAACATGAAAGTCCCTATAAATATGACAACATAAAAGTAACCGGAATGTTAATACACTGATTTGCAACTTTGACATCTAAGTCTTCATCAGATATGTAATGAGTTGATGTAGATATGTCAATTTGAACCAACAAAACACCGTAATGAAAAACCAACAAACGCCGACAAACACAACGCCGCACAAGATGACGACAAACTTAAAAAACAAAAAATGTAAAAGCAAATTTATGTGGATAATCACTTATTTAAATGAAAAGAAAAGAGAAAACAATTTAGAGGGGTGATTTTAGGTCAAAAATTGACCCAAAAACCACCCCTCCTTGGTGGGTGAACAAAAAGAATAAACTAGGATTTATGGGGAGAGGGCGGCTGCTGTGTGAGAAGAAGGAATTCCAATTAGATAATTGCCCGTCACCATTCTCCTTAGATAAACAAAGATTATCCCGTTTTATCCAATGAACATTGTTCTGCGAACAAACCCAGTTTATATGGACATCATATTATATTAGTAGGAGTTGTGGTTGGAACTCGAAATTCTCCACTTATTCACTTTAAGAGGTGAATTTTAAGTAACCAAACTACCCGACAAATTTTTTTTGAACATTCAAATAATTTGTTCAAAGTATATTTTAGAAATTGTATAATAGGGTGTATGCTTAGAAAAAATTTCAATAGTAAATTTCATATTTACAATGAGGAATATCAAAATTAATATCTACCTTGATTCATTTTTGGTTGATTTTTTTTTTCTTCATATAATCTAGTGACTAAAAATTCACATATTAAAATGAATATGTGGGAAATCTCAATTCGAAACCTAGCCCCGATATGTTTAATATAACATACCCATGCTAAAAAAGTTATCTTGGTTCAACATCTTACTCGAAGGGTGCCCTTGATTTGCAAAACAATAGGTACTAGACAAAACTAAACAATACAGAACAGAACAAGATAATACATGACGAGACAAAACTGCATTGAAGAAAGATGAAAATAATATTTTTTATATTCGAAAATAAAATGACTATTTTTCGTATTTTTTATAGTTGAACTGTGGACAAAAAATTTTGTTATGGTTTAGTGGGGGACAAAAATTCTTGTTTTTGTCCTGTCCCTTACTATCTATTTGTCCAGTCCCATAAACAAATTCTGAATCAAACAGAGTACAAAAAAAAGTTGTCCAATTCAGTTCCCTGTTTTTTAGCAGATCAAACGCACCATAATAAGAATAAAATTATGAATTAATAAAAAGTTAACTAAAAAAAGTGAAGTGGGTTATGAGGAAATTTTTTTGGAGTCCTTCTTCTCGCACCCCCTGACATACATGCGCGCCCCCTGATATTTCGAATTTACCCCTCTTGCTACCTAGAAAGCGAGTGTGTAAATAGCAAAAAGTGGGGGTAAAAGAGTTCACTTTATAAATAGCAAACTGAAAACTGAGTTCGCACTTAAGATACACTAGTTAAAGTGTAAAAATGTAAACCGAGTTAAAGTGTAAAAATATACACTGAGTTCGCACTCTAAATAGCAAACTTGGTTTCAGTTTGCATTCTACATAGTGAGTGACAATATTTTATACTCAAACTCAACGTCAGCGCCCCCGATGAATGAAAAAAAGAGTTCTCTTTCTAGATAGCAAACTGAAAACTTAGTTTGCTTGCTAGGTAGCAAACTGTAAGAAAAATTCGCTTTCTGGATATCAAACTGCAAACTGAGTTCGCATTCTAGAATGTGAACTCCTTTTTTCATGATTTTTTTTTTATTCTAGCGAGTGCAAATATTGGGTTTGAGTTACAAATATTGTCACTCGTTACTTAGAGTGCAAAAAGTGTGGTCGCATCCTAGAAAACGAGAGGGTTAATTTGGTCATTTCGGGCGGTCACTGAGGAAATTAAGGGGATGTGAAAAGTACAACTCATTTTTTTGAAGTGATCGTGGGCCTATTCCGGAAGCCCAAAATGCACAAACGAAAAAAAACTGGAGTATAAATGGTTGTCAATTTACACAGTCTTATAGGGTTTCTGGCACAAAGAAGAAGGAGGCACCACTTGAACATCATCGACAGCCATGGTTCTCAAGTAAGTTTCCTCATGTTTTCATTGTATTCATCGTTCTCTATTACGATTGCAATGCAGTTTACGTTTCTAAATTACCCATGTTAGCTGTCGAATTCATAGTGTTTGATTTGTATGTATTAATATTTTATTTATATTTATATTGCAAATGAATTAGTTCGATCTAATTGGACTGTAACTGTATTTTCTGAATTTTGAGTTTATTGTTGGTAGAAATGTGACATCATTAGACTAAAAATCTGTTTAAATCATTGTTTTTTATGAATTGAAATGTTGTAAGTGATGATAATATTTTTAGATTGTAATATCGGAATTTAACAAATTTACTAATGTGTATTTGTTATTGGTTTGTTAGGACCGAATTGTGCCGTTTCAGTGGTGCCAAGATCTATCCTGGGAGAGGAATCAGATTTATTCGTAGTGATTCTCAGGTGATATAAATATGGCTGAGATTCAAGTTTGTTATGGATTGTCTTTGTGAATTGTGATTGATTGATTATTGATTGTTTCTGTTGTTGATTAATTAGGTTTTCCTGTTTGTCAACTCGAAATGCAAAAGGTATTTCCACAACAAGTTGAAGCCCTCTAAGCTTACATGGACTGCCATGTATAGAAAGCAACATAAGAAGGTAAATAAATATTAATTACTTTGCGTAATTGTATGTGACAGAATCGATATCGACCTTTGCAAATCTTTTGTACTTTGCACTTAGATTGTGTAACCAGAAGTGTGATTGTATGAACTTTATCGTAAGGGAATGTTGTTTTACATCCTTAAGTTGTGAATTTATCCTTCTGATACCTTAGAACAAGCTATCACAGAAAGATGTGAATACTGATGCACGCATTTGCTTTGTGTAATTGTATGTGACCGAAACAACGTCATTCATTGCAAAGCTCTTGTTCTTAGCTTGTATAATTAGGATTGTCATTGAATGACCTGTGTTATATGGGGAATATTGTTTTACACTTTTAAGCTATGAATTTATCCTTCTAAACTTGTTACTCTGCTACTTGCTTATCTGTTACTGTTTGATTTAATTTGAATTTGCAATGACTGTGATTATGTCTCTTTTGATTGCATGCTTGCTGATTTTTATTTGTCTTCTTGTGATGTGCAGGACATTGCCCAAGAAGCTGTGAAGAAGAGGCGTAGAGCTACCAAGAAACCTTACTCAAGGTCTATTGTTGGTGCTACTTTGGAAGTTATCCAGAAGAAAAGATCGGAGAAGCCAGAGGTTCGGGATGCTGCCAGAGAAGCTGCACTTCGGTGTGTTCTCTCTCTTTTTTTTCTTACATGGAGTAGTTACAAAGTTTGTCACTACTAACATCATCTCTGCTCAGAATCTATATCATAATATCTACTCTTGGTTTTGCTTATAAAAACATGGCTATCATTTCTAATCATTTGTTATCATTATGTTGTTTTGCAGTGAAATTAAAGAGAGGGTCAAGAAAACCAAGGATGAGAAGAAGGCAAAGAAGGCAGAAAGTCAGGCTAAGGCACAAAAGAATGTAGGAAAAGGAAATGTTTCAAAGGGTGGTGCATCAAAAGGTCCTAAGCTTGGTGGTGGAGGCGGGAAGCGCTGAACCCTTACTTAGTGTTGTTCCATTTTTGGTTAGCACTTGAATAGAGTTTTGAAACTTTAGAATTGATATTCTAATTGTTGGATCAATCTTGTATTTTGTTGTCCTGTTAAACCTGTAATTGAAAGATTTTCTATTTAAGATTAGATTTTTCCATGAAGCAAATTTGAGTCCATGTGAATTATCTTCTATTGCTTTTGAAGAGTGCATGTATGGCAATCATTTATTTTGGTTATGTGACACATTGGAGTTTTTTTTATGACTAAAGCCCCCAATAATTTGTCTTTAGTGATGTTGTAGTATCATATAACTACACACTATGAACTCCAATGTAACTACACACTGAATAGTATCATATAACTACACACTATGAATATTATTTTCACATAATTCAGAATACATAATAACATGAAACAATTGTTCAAAAACTTGGGTTTTTGTGATTCATAATTTGAAATGATTGTGGTATTTGTATAGGAAATGAATAATCATGAACTCGTTTATATATTTTTTTTTCTGTAGAAGTAAAACATAATCAAAATGTAACTCATGATCCTCTTTCCTCAAATTGATTAATAAAACACATTGTTGATATTATTCACTTGTCTTTTTTAAAGTGAATTTTGTTTCCCAACAAACAAGATTGGAATGTGCAGCTTTGCATAATAATCTCTTTTATGCAAATGTAGTGAATATGATTATGAGTCCGGTATACCTTGTAGAAGATAAGCTAATGTAGGCACAACTAGAGATGGGCATGAATATACTCGGATTAGTTTGTTCGCCTCCCTGGAGATTATGAGGAAGGAATTGAGACATCACAGAATATCTCATTCAGATGTTTGAAAAGCACAGATTGTTGGATAGCGTAAAGGTTGTGAGGACCTGTTTGTTGTCTGCAGTAGATTGGAGCCGTAACAACAGATGCGCGTAGGAGGAATAAGCTACAGTCAATCACAACCACAAGCTTCATAGATTCATAGAGATCCCTAGTGTGGGGTTGGAGAAGCCTCCAAGGAGAACTCTCGAGTGCAATGTAGATGCTACATTTCTCCCAGGTTCTGGATTTACCATTTTGGATTGCTATGATTAATAGATTATAGGGATAATTTTCTTTTGGCTTATACTTTGGGAATTTGGGTTCTTACTATGGTTCTCACTTCTCCCTTAAAGAAAGAGTGAAGTTGTCAGTTTTCTGCTTGCACTGAGAATACAAATTCATAGTACAAATTGTTCTACTAGCTTGAGAAAATTGGTGCAAAATGAAGCAATCTCCTTACATCTTAAATAACAATCTAATCAAGGGGTTGAGTTTCTTATTTGACTCAGTTTCGTACATAATACCCCGTATTTCTAACTTTTTATATATAATTTTTGTAAGATAATTACACTTGAATGGAAGGCAAACGGGCAACAAGCTACGCCGCTAACCCTTTTTGAATTGCAAAACCAATCCTCTTAAATACTACATCTAGAAACTTATGAGACACCACATTTATTACAAAAGCATATAAAACAATGATAAATGTGTTTGACTTATAGAAAATCATCAGTGTTCTGTTCTCAAATTTATATTAATCAATGATGTGACATGAACCTTGCCGCAACCGCATATTCCATCTACTTCTATATATAAGAGAAAGTCCGGTCAATAAAACTTGATATATTTAGTCCAAATTTGAATCAAATATATCATAAACTTTTATTATATCAACTTTTATTGACTCAATTTTTTCTTGTATATAGAACCGATAGGAATTGTTAAGCCATTATTCATTTGTTCTATGTCTGAATTGAACATGAAGCATAAATGTGTTATCCTCATTGAATGAATATTTAGTTATAATAGTACACATCAGTTAAATATTTCATGCATTATGGAAGCGACTAATAAATAAAGGTGATGTCTGCCCTGACAGAAATTTTATTTACTAGTAACAGTAATTATTGTACTCCTGAGGTCAGTTCCTAAACACTATTCCATCTACTACTATTGATTCTAATCTACACAACCAATCAAATTAATTAATCTTACAAACTCACATAAAGTTATTGTTCAAACAGATTAATTAATTACTCTAATTATGGTTGATAGTTATGAGGAACATTAGGCCAGTAGGGTAAAAGTGGAACACTGTTGTTAAAGTTATAACCCTCCAAATTAAAACAGTTTCCCTCTGCAATGTTGAACTGATTATGATTCTTTCCCTTAATCTCCATATTGGAGCAAAGTAGAGCTGCCTCTGATGTGCTTTCAACTGTTTCTGTTTCTTCCCCTGACATTTCTGAATAGTAACATTGCATTCTACTAGAAGAACAACCTTGCTCTTTCAACATAGCCTTCAACTTCATTACCTGAATAGAACAAAGCAGTGTTTATTATGTAGTATATGAATGTGTGAATATAATTAACCTGTTTGTACATCGTAGGATGTCATATGTATAGTTCAAGACTTCAACAGCAAAACCAAACAGTACTATAATGTAAACAGTATTAACTGAACTACTAAATCAGGCTTCTCTCCGGACGGTCTCCCACGCATTCAGGATATTGGTAGCCGTTCAATTAAGATTGGACAGTTTTGATTCAATCTCGATATTTTAAATTATAAAGTTACAAGTAAAATACGTTTTTTAACTGTTGGATCGAGATCGTACGGTCACCAATATCTCGAATGCGTGATCACGTCGACAATAGAAATCCAGTTTCCAGATTATCATAGGTTCATGAGTTTAAAGTGCTGGATTTGGATCCTCTAAAGTATGTAAAGTGTAAAGTGAGTTGTAAATGTAACAATCTCATGATTTGTTATGATGTACCTATAATATCTATCTTTAATTTATTAATTAACGGTTGATATTACTCACTTTATTATACTATAAAGTGAATCACTCACTTTTGAGGAGCCGAATCTTAAAGTGCTATGGATATTTTAAATAAAAACTTACATAATATATCATGGGTTAGGATTCGTCGTCACCATCAAACTTAACATACTTACACCTTTAACAACTCTTTGTAGAAAACGAATTAAATCAATCCAACCATTGAATCATCTTATATTATGTTAATGATCAATGTAAATAAAACTTCAAAACAATTTAGACATATGTTTAAGAATAGATATTTACACATGTTCTAAATAGCAATATTATACATTAAAATAAGATGAAGTCATGAAATATATTGTTTTGAAATTCTATGTAACTTTCATTGGCATGATCTACTTAACAAGAACTTTCAATTCAACGGTTGAGTTCATTTTATTCGTCTTTTGCAAAGAGTTATTAAAGGTGTAAGTTTGACATCTTGTGTCGGCCGATCTTAACTCATATAATAGTATATGTTTACATACCTCATCCTGAAGCTGTTGTTTTTCCTTGGACACAACATTAAATTGGT
Organism: Trifolium subterraneum; assembly: GCA_951799995.1. Lineage (NCBI taxonomy): Eukaryota > Viridiplantae > Streptophyta > Magnoliopsida > Fabales > Fabaceae > Trifolium > Trifolium subterraneum. The sequence continues at coordinate 36,104,211 of OX637463.1, forward strand.
GTTTAAGTGAATCATAAAGGTGTTCAAGTTGCTTGGTCTTCCATCTTGCACGCCTATTCTGAAACCAAACAGCAATTTGGCGAGGCTGTAACCCTAACTCTTTGGAAAGCTTCATCTTCCTTTGAGGATCTAATTTTATCTCCTCCTGGAAACTACTCTCCAGTGATTCCATCTGTTCACTAGTTAATCTCTTTTTCTTTTCCTGATTCTTGTAGTTCATCATTTTTTCCATTTCTGGGAAAGTTTCAGTCCATTCTTGCTGTTTCACTTCCACCATTCCTTAACAAACACACACCATATTGTGTAGTTTTAGCATGTGAATAGAATAGTCTTAAGGTAAATAAGTGGGAGTACCAAAATTACGGTTTGAACTTGTTTGTTAGGGTTTTTTCTATAAATAAAATAATCATTTTTTAAAGTTTTTATCGATTTATTATCTAATCTAAAAATTAATACAAATGAGAAGTTGTACCGAGTAGCTTAGCTTCTCATACAAAAATTGATTTTTTTTTATAACCGATACTTTTGAAAAAAAATGATATTCATTATGATAAACAAAGTTTCATTTTTTCTTTAAAATCTCATCTAAATAATATAATATTAAAATCACTTTATTTTTTTAATAATCGGTAACAAACAGGTCTAAATGGACACTACATATGTATTTTTAACTACGAAACAATGACATACATTGACATAGTATAAGACACTGAAATTGATACGTAGACACTTCAATATATTCACATAGATTTTGAATGAATGTTGACCAAGCTGTATATATACAAGATATAGAAAAACAATAACTATAAATGGCTTAAACTTTTTGACTAGAGTATGACTTAATCTATGAAAGTATATATATATATTAGGTGCAATGATATGAGGATAAAAAGTAAAATGCATGGTTTAGAAGAGTAACTAGCTAGTATTTTTGTACCTTGATATGGGGTTTGATTGTAGTTGTAGAGGAAGCTTAAGGAAGACTCTGGTTGAGGAACAAAGCTTCTATGGTTCCCATTCCACTCCATGATTATCTATCTGTTTCACTCTTCCTTCAACTGAAGCTAGTCTGGTTGTATGGCCTATAAGTATAAGTTCACCAATATGTGTTTGATAATTAAGGGATGGACCACAAAGGAAGTTGTGAGATGAGATAGTGAGAGGTCATAGCTTTCTGTAGCATGTTTAAGTAGCTAGCTAGGTTTAAGGGAATTTGATTACTCTCTGTACTCTAAATAGAAAATTGGCAAATTTAAAATTATAATTTTTGATAAATAAAAATGAATGATTTAAGTAATGTGAATATATTTACTTCTTATTGTGTCTATTGAGTGTTAGTTGATTGGTAAGAGTTTTACTTGTCCAATGGTGTGTGCACCATATGCTATGTATCTCTAAAAAATAGCATTTGGTTAAATACCTAAATTAAATATCTCATGATATAGCTTACATTTGTTTTTTCTATTTATTTATTTATTTAAGTATTTGTTGGCTTTTGTTGATGACTAATCTCCCGCATAGAATCAATCATCTTTAGTATGATATCTCCTTCCAACCATATATATGTTTTCCATCCACATGGTTCGAACGTGACAATTTATTTAAATGCGAGTTTAGTTTCACTTGGATCAATGTAATATTGTAGTGTGACAATATAGTTAATGTAATCTGAGTTCAATTTTACTTGGATCAATATATTATGAGTTTAGATTCACTTGGATCAAAAATTCTTTTTTAAATTTATTTAATAGCTAATGTATCTGACTTATAATTAGGCATGGCAATAAAACGCATACTCGCGGGTACCCGCCCAAACCCTACCCGTTTTGACGGGGAAAACCCGAGTTGACTGAGTTTGGGTTTGAGTATGGGTTTTCCCCGATTTCAAAAGATGGGTTTGGGGCGGGTAACAGGGACATTGATATCCACCCCGAACCCGTCCCGCTTATGTTAAAATTAGATTTTACCTCTTTAAAATTAGAAACTCTTAAACAATCTCTTAAATTATATTCATATGTTTATTTTTTATTTTTAATTTGAGTAATAAACAAATGATTTTCTCTATTTCTTTTATTTATTTAAAAAAATATTGTTAAAACAAAATAATTTTGGACTTTTAACCTTTTTTTTTTAATAAAAAAATACTAAAATACAATCATAATTCATGTGGAAAGAAGCGTAACGGGGATACCCGAACCCCGTTGGAGATAACCGATCGCCGCTGGGTAGGAGTTTGGGGTTATACGTTTTATCCCCGCATAGAATTGGGATCGATGAGTTTGGAGAAATCCGAAGGTTTGGGTTTGGGGATGGCAAAATCCGCCCCCGCCCAGCTCGTTGCCATGCCTACTTATAATAATGAATTGCGAGAGTATAGTTGTGAAAGAGAGTTGTGAAAGGGAAATAAAGAATGGGAGTGAGAGTGAGTGTGAATTGGTGAACAATTGTTTGGCATAGTTCACTTTTGGGTAGCAACAAAGTTTTTGTGTTTAAGGCTGAGGCCGTATACTAGTGTACTAGCTTGGATTAGGAAGGAAAGAGTAAGGACAAGGCGTGAAAAAGGGGAAGGCATATGTCAGTTTGGCCCCCCAAACAACCTTCAAAGGGGACCATATTTGATCATACGCCTATGAATCTCTCACTTATTGTTCTCAACTCATTGCTCAATTTGTTGCTTCTTTTAAATTCTAGAATCCTATTCCATCATTTTCATAATGTATATATCACTTTAGGGAAAAAAATTGTTTAAAAAAATGTTATTTTCAAATTTTAATGGAATATTATGGAGCATGCAGCACATTATAAGAAGTTTCCAGACTTCAAATACAGACATGATCTAGTCAGAGATATGTTTTTTGATATTTTTAGACGTGCCGAAATTTCCGTGAAAAATGAAGCACCAAGAAGAGAGATCAACACTTCGGCATGCAAATGTTCTGGTGAATGGATGAGCGGGAGGGAAACATGCTTGTATAGATTTGACCAGAGTTTTCCCACTTGTGGAACTGAGAGTTGGGGATTTATTGTGGGACGGATAACCCTCAAAGCTGTTTCAAGCAAAAAATGGTCAGACATGAAGTAAGTCTCCATTGACTTAGGCTCCGTTTGGCCCGGCTTTTTTTAGCTTTAAATTCTCTTTTTAATCAAAAGTTAGGCCAAACACATTTTTAACAAAGTTCTTAACCGTAAAAAGTAGATTTTGTTCAATGTGCAAAATTGGATTAAATGAGCTTCTAGAAAAAGATGTTGAAAAAAAAATCCGGAGCTTTTTTTGTAATGATCCCGCTTCGAATCCCACTTAAGGCTTTTTTTATTATTATTTTTTTCATTTTTTAGGTTGTTTTCATTTAAATATTATTAGTTGTTATTATCTTTTTTAAAAGTTTTTATTTTTGGTACAAATCTTTTAAAAAAATATATATATTTTACTAAACAAATTTTAGATTAAAGATAACTTTGAAGTTAAAAAAACAATAATTACCAAACAACTTTTGCTCTGTTTTTGAAAGTTCTTATCTTCACTTTTAGTTTTCAATCAGCTTCTAAGAGCTAAAAAAGCCGGGCCAAACGGACCCTTACTCCGCTTAATAACTTGATATCGGCATTATATTACTTCAATCCAACCGTTGAATTCAAATATCTCATTGAGTATATCAACTCTACAAATTTTTATAAAAATCCAAAAAATGTATTTATGTATTCAGACTATTGATATTCAACGGTTTTTCTAAAAGTTTGTCGTACGTTCAATTGAAGTTATTAGAAAAAGTATCAAACGATTTTGATTTTTTATAAAAATTTGTGGAGTTGATTTACTCAATGAGATCTTTGTATTCAATGGTTGGATTGAAGTAATATAATGCCGATATCGAGTTATTAAGCGGAGTAAGTAAATGGAGACTTACTCCTGTAGTCAACGGATGGTTCCGTTGACTCCAGGAGTAAGTCTCCATTGACTTACTCCGCATAAAAATTCGATATTGGCATTATATTTCTTCAATCTAACCGTTGAATTCAAATATTATATTGAGTAGATCAACTCCACTAATTTTTTATAAAAATTCAAAACCGTTTGATATTTTTTATGATAACTTCAATTGAACGTACGACAAATTTTTTTATAAACCGTTGGATTTCAATAGTCCGAATACATAACTACATTTTTTGAATTTTCATAAAAAATTGTGGAGTTGATCTACTCAATGAGATCTTTGAATTCAACGGTTGGATTGAAGAAATATAATGCCGATATCGAGTTATTAAGCGGAGTAAGTCAATTGAGACTTACTCCTACAGTCAACGAATCCCTCCTCATATATATATATATATATAAAATAAAAAATATGGATATTATTTATTTTCTTATTACATTTCTTTTTTTTTTCTTTCTATTTATACTCATTTGTTAATATGTATGAAATGAAACATTCAATTTAAAATATAGGGCTATCAACTAGCTAGCCAGTCTCACATTATAAAAAATACTCCATCCGTCTCAAAATAATTGTCACATTTTACTACTGCACACTTGCCGATGCACAATTTTGTTCATTAATATATTTAGTTGTGTATTATTAAAAATTATGAAAATTTGATATTTTGATAGTACTCATCGAGACAAATCTAACAATAGCTCATATGTTAATATTTGTGTTTATACATTAGTAAAAAATATAGTCAAAATAGCTTGTATGAATAGTGGACATGGTCAAATTGTGACTATTATTTTTGGACGGAGGGAGTAATTCTTAAAATTGTAAAATATTAATAAAAACCTTCCCTCTAAGCCAATGTCTCATTAATATTTTTTAGGGTTAAATATGTTTTTAGTCCCTACATTTTGTGAAATTGTTAAGAATGGTCCCTACATTTTAAAAATGGTCAAAAAAAACCCTATAAAATTTTCCGCTATCAAAATTAGTCCCTGCGTTTATCCTTTAGGGATCATTCTTGACAATTTTGCAAAATGTAGGGACTATTCTCTACGGATTGGACTAATTTTGATAGTGCAAAAATTTATAGGGTTTTTTTTTACCATTTTTAAAATGTAGGGACCATTCTTAACAATTTCGCAAAATGTAGGGCCTAAAAACATATTTAACCCTATTTTTTTATTTTCAATATTATTAATTTATAGTAGTATATTTGGCTGCAACTGCGCATTTAGAGTTATTTAACCGTGAAAATGAAAAATTAAGTGCGTTTAATATTGCCATCTTAATCCATGTAATCCGACAAAATCTGATTAACATTTTACAATTTTAGCGATTACTTTATACTAATATTTTGCAAATGGAACAAGACTAACCATTCTTACACCAAATTGATTATATTCACATTTGTTTTCCTTTTCGATTTAGACAAACTACAATCACCCAAAACTCAATGTTTCACTTTTACCTTACTTGTCTTACTCTTTTAGACAAAAACACAAAAGTAAAAATATGTGATCACATTTACAAAAGGGGAATACAAAAAACAAAACCAAGATAGTAAAACTCCTTTAGCTTCCAAAGAGAGTGTGTAACCAGACCAGTACACACAAAACCTGCTACCACTGATATGTTCACATGAGACAAATAAAGGAAGGTAAATAACTTAGGGATCATGTCTCTGTTGTTTTTAACCTCTCCTCTCCCTTTCACCTTAATTATAACTTGCCAGTGTTTCAGGAAAGAAAGCTGATACAATCTAACTTTCACTTCTCTTGTCTGTTTCTATCTCTCTCCCTCTTTCTCTGTTTCCTGCATGAAATTGGGATCTGGGTTGGCTTTTTTTATTTTTATTTTTTGGGTCTTGAAATTTAAGATATGATGCAAATGTAATTGATTGTGTTTGTAAATTGTGTCCCAAGTTGTCTGATTGTACCGTAAGAAGTAAAAGCCAAAGTTGAAGCTACAAGAAAGGCCTTGAGTCCCAAATGCTACATAGATAAATCAAAATATTGACTAAACCATTGTCACATTGATTCTTAAATGTGTGAGGCGGTAAGTTTCAACAAATATTAAAATTAGTCCTATAAGTACTAGCTCAACTGACAATATTGTCGAAATTGTTAGGTCGAACGTCGTGACCCGGGTTCGAACCCGGAATCTCACAATTATATGTGAGTTTAATTTTAATGAATTATCACTTCATCTAAGACAAAAAAAAAATATTAAAATTACAAAAATGTCATTGAATATGTCTTTTATTAATTTCTTAGCATAAAGAGACTAACATGGAATACAAAGTCGTCGATTAAACTAACTACTCCCCGTTCCAAAATACCTGACCTAAATTTGACTTGGTGTACTATTCATATGATCTACTTTGATCGTATTTTTTTACTTATATGTATATGCAAGTATATGTATATGAGATGTTGTTTGATTTGTCTCGATTAGTATTTTTAAAATATATAATTTTTAATAATAGATAATTTAAAATATTAACGATTAAAGTTGTACATTGGCAAACGTAAAGATGGTCAACTGAGTCAGTTATTTTGGGACGGAGGGAGTAATAAAAAATAGGCTAAATTGTATTTTTGGCCTTTTAAGTTTCACAAACTTGCAATTTTGACTCCATAATTTTTAAAATAACATTTTTGGCCCCTATCTTTATACCCTTTTTGCAAATGTTCAATTTTAATTTTAACTAAGTCAATGCTACTGTGGCAAGTCACCTAACAGAATCGGCTTTTGTCACCTAATAATTAATAAAATAAAATAAAAAGGAGTGCTTTGGATTATCAAGCATAGCAGAATAATCAAACTTAACAACTTCATCACCATCACCAACTTAAATATACCACTAAGTTCACTGCCTAGATAATTTGGTGGACTGCATTGAATCCAAATAACTAGTAGAATAGAAGGGAGGTTTTCTTCTCTCGGCTAATACAACAATGGACTTTGATTTATCAATCTTCCCAAATCTCTTTAGGCATTCCAGTAGCATAAAAATGATACCTACATTCGGAAACCACTTTTTCGGCCTGCTATTTTCACACAGAGTGAATGCCTGATCAAAATCCTCGTCTACATAAATAATTAATGAATAATAGTCTGGTAAATATTAGCATTGGTCTTATAACCCTTCCTGTGCAATCCACTCATAGCCACTTTTATTTTATTTTATTAGCACTAGCCTTTTTTTTTAATTATTAGGTGGCAAAAGAAGCTGACGTGGCAGCTGAGTCACTCAAGTGACATGTCACATCAGTGTTAACTTGGTCAAAATTAACTTTTTGCAAAAAGGGATAAAGATATGAGGCCAAAAGTGCTATTTTAAAAATTGGCGAGTCAAAATTGCAAGTTTGTGAGATTTAGGGTGGGAATAGTGCAATTTAGCCTTCATTTAATATATTATTGAGACACGTAAAGATTAACGATTTATATATTTTTAGCCTCCATAGAAAACAAATTAGCATTGTTCGTCTAACATACTATAAAGACCAATTTTCTTATGTATCTCATTTACATCTTCAGCCTATTTCTCACACACACAAAAAGAAAGATATTTATTACCATGTTAATGTCATTTTTTTTTGGTACAACATGAGACAAAAAAAAACAAAGGACAAAAATAAAATTATCTAGAAAAAAACTCCCACTAGCATCCGCTAGCAGGAGGAAACTCATTTCATCTGGCGGGATTGCTATAGTAGAATAAGCTTCTGAAGTACGAGCTTCAATCTTAGTTAAGTAGTCTGCACAGACATTGCCTTCCCGGAAACTATGAACTACTCTAACCCTTCGGTCTCTAGCTAGGAGGTCTTAATTTATGTTAATGTAATTTTAGGAAATAAAAGCGTGTCTTATTTCATCAAATAGGAGGAAGTTTAATGGTATCAATCTTGTGGAAATAGCATGGCTATTGAAACTAAATCACACGACCAATTTCAACAAATGGGACAAAATCAGGTGTTTAATTTCTCACTATTAGAAATTCCAAAAACACAAATACTAAAATAAAATAAATAGAATATAAAATAAATAATAATATTATAGAATTTATTAATCAAATAATAAACCAATAGGAGGCATATATATAAAATATTAGGGCGTTACAAATGAAGTGGAGAGTAAGTAATATAGTAGTATTGTATTTATAGGTGAAGATTTAGGGTGAGAGTGAGACCAAGAGATTGAAGGAGAATGAACAATCTTTCAATTGTGGATCTAACGTGTTTGAAGATTATGCATGCACCATTTTGGAGACTTCTTCTTCTCACCCTTTAAGGTCTCGAACAGAGTAACTAGAGGTTCAAGAACAAGTCCTCGACCAAGTGACCTGGCCTCTTGGGAGACAGACTTCTATTTTGATACTTCAATGTAGTTCATTTCTTACAAGTTACACTTGCTGAAAACCGCGACAACTTTCCACGTTCACTTAAAAGCGCCATTATGTAGTTTCTTGAAATCGCGACAATTTTGCATTGGCATCCCCGCACGAACGACACAATTCATGAGGACAAACATGCAACCAAACATGTTATTAAATATAGTTTCTTGAAAAATGTTTTACTATATTATATTATGTTAATAGATAGATAGATTATAGTAACAATTCTACTGGCGGAATACATTTAACAATGTGTAATTCAAATAACACAATAAATGCTCATATCATGATTCAATTTGTAATGAGCAAAATCTTTATCTCGATATGTATATCATTTAAGCCAACAAATCTGTATAAAAAAATTTGTTCATTTTTTATACCTCTTATTTAATGTACGTAGGACATGATAATGCATGATCCAAAATATAAACGTGATTTCCCTACAATCAAATTTCAATTTTTTTTAGATTAAGCCTCTGCCAAGTAGTGATAAAAATAACTTTTAGACTAGATTAAGCCTATGTTTGGTTACATGGTGAAATTTCCACATTTGGTCAAAATCACGGGAAGAATATTTCACCTTTCCTGTGAAGCTACAATTGCTAGCTTCTGAAAATGCCAACCAAAAGACCTCTAGATATGCGGAAACGATAAACAAACGCGAAACCAAACATGCAATGAAAATGGTACACAAAATTTTTAAGTATAACTTGCTTACAAATATTCAAATACCAAATTTCTTTCGATTAATTCAAGCTACAACAACAATTAAGAATAATGTGTTATTATGAATGTTTCCGTTTTTGTATTATGGATTATGTTAGTTAATTAGTCAGTTGATTCATATTAATCAACTTTTGAAGAATTATTTTAACTTATGTGATGATTATTTTAGACTTGGAAATAAAAACACATTATGCAGAACAAAAGAATGCTTAAGAAAAGAAATAGAGTAAAAAAGAAAAACCATATTACTAGACTTGGTTCTTTCCCATATAAGCTCGGTATAATTTTTTTGTAATTAAACATAATAATAATATAACAGTACAGTAACATGAACATTAATATATTCATGCTATTCTACTAACATAGAAAACATGATTTAATCCATTAAACATACAACACAACATCATTCATACGTACATAACAACAACAATAATAATCTTTATAAATATAAATTACTTTAATGGTTTTGTCCAACTTCATTAGTTTTGCAAAGGGGGAGGTGGTGTCTGCGCAGCAAACGTAAAAACACATCTGCCCAGAAAACATATTCCAAAAGGACATATGTTACCACATCCACCACAATTGAAAGGGCTGAAGTTTGTGTTTACGCACAAACGGTTGCAACAACGCAAATTAAATGGACAACGATTCTCGCACAATCCACAATTGTTTATATCACTTATAAGATTCACACAACGGTTATTACAATACACTTTTTGGTGGAAACTCTCCATTGCTACATATGCCTGGTCTATCGGTGCATCCAAATGGGTCAATTTGATCCACACCAACCACCGCAGGAACAAGAGTGGTGGTGGAATTTTTGTTCACTTCATCATTTGGAATTGATGGAATTGAATCCCCATCAATTTTGATTAGCAACACAATAAATAATGTAACAATTGTTACAAATTGTATAGATAAAGTACTCATTGTGAAATGTTGGGATGAGAAACTTATGATTTTGAAACCTATATATAGTAGATATGTGAATTAAACATGTCTTTTGTAACAAGCTTGAAGAACATTACTTGTGTATATTGAAAAACATGAACTTCATGTTATCACATGTTTTGAGAGGGAGAAATTGTTTAGTAGATAATCTATTCCTATAGAAGCTTTGCAAGCCTATCATCCAATAGATTAGGTATTCATATGTTTCGCTTATCTTATCCTTGAAGGGTTTGGTTTTGCCCCCCTTCTTATTATATTGTTGACGTCTGGTGCTCACCTTTGCCTTAAAAACTAAGAAGCTTGACGAACATGTTTTTCTTACATGTATGACATGCCAAATTGGATTTTTGTAACCAATGTTCATACTTTATATTATCTTCATAAATGAACAACTTTTTTCCAAGGAAAAAGGTGATTCAACTTGAGACATAAGTTAAGTAAAATTAAAATAGTTGAAAAAGCACATAAGTAGTTTATTCTCAATCCAATTGAACACGCATGGTAGTTTTCTTATTATGAGTTAACTTATTTGTTTTAAGTTAGCTTACAAGCTACTATTAATTTTTGGACAATACTAATGTTAAGAGTCTCACATTGATTTAATTTGAGAGATGACACGAAGAAATATTAATAAATGAGGATAATCCTCTCCTTATAAATCAGTTTTGTAGATTTAAATTAGACTAGAATTAAAATATTAAAATGGTATAACGGGTTCCTACAAGATTCATTTGGGACATGCTATTAGATTTAGGCTATCAAGTCGCCCACAATTTATATGGACACACTAAAGTGGGGACAATTTTCATCTTACAAACCAATTTTATACTATTAGCTATGATCACATGTTAAACAACCTTACTTTTAACCAAATAAAAATGAAATGTATCAATCTAATTGATGTCTAGTGTAGTCTTGTGATAGGATATTGATTGCAAGAAACTTCTTTTGTACCATCATTTCTCATTCATATCTCCCGCCTATTTTCACACAGACATACACATGTAAAGAAAAACATGTTTTAAGAGGGGAAAATTGTTTAGTAGATAAGTTAGCTTCTTTAGATTTAAAATTCTACTAACCTTACTTTGTACTCCCTCCGGCCTCATATATAAGCAAAAGTTACTTTTTTATATTCATTCAAAAAGAGATGTATCTTATCTATAATTTGGACTAAATACATTGTTTTTCTAATGAATCTAAAAAGATAACTTTTGCTTATATATGAGGCCGGAGGGAGTATGACTCTATTCCTAGAGAAGTTTTGCAATCCTATCATCATAATAGATTAATTAGGCCTTCTTATGTTTCGCTTTTCTTATCCTAAGAGGGTTTGGTTTTGCCCCCTTCTTCTTAATATATTGTTGACGCATTGTGCTCACCTTTGCCTTAAAAAAGAAGAAGCCTGAAAAAACATGTTTTTCTTACATGTATGACATGCCAACTTGATCTTGTGATATGAACTTGGATTTTTGTAACAAATGCTCATGCTTTGTTTTTATCTTCTTAAATGAACGACTTTTTCTAAGGAAAAAAGTTATTCAACTTGAGACATAAGTTAAGTAAAAATAGTTGAAAAGACACATGACTAGTTTGTTCTCAATCCAACTGAACACACATTGGCATTGCAATTTTCTTATTATGAGGATTATTCCCACTAATTATATTTCTTCTTAGCTGCTTGACCTGTAGTAGGTATCTGGTTTATCGTGTTAGGTATCAGTATTGTGGCTTTCAATTTAAATTGATTTAATTTTAACCAATCCGTCGTTGATTCTCAAGGTCGTGTAATTAACACTTGGGCTGATACTACTAACCGTGCTAACCTTGGTATGGAAGTTATGCATAAACGTAACACTCATAATTTTCCTCCAGAGCTAGCTGCGGTTGAAGCTCCTTCTATAAATGGATAATATTTTGGTTTTAAAGAAGGATACGAGTTTTCGAAATTAATAGGGGGTAAGGGAGTAATATCAACAAGCTTACAAGCTACTATTATTTTTTGGGCAATGCTAATGTTAAGAGTCTCACATTGATTCGAGAGATGAAACAAAGACATTAATTAGTGAGAATAATCTTCATCTCAAAAGTCAGCTTTGTAAATTTAAGTTAGACTCAACTCAAAATTCTAAGGTGGTAATTAGAGCCTCCTACAAGTTTCATTCAAGACACATGCTATTAGATATTCGCGATTGGGATCACCCGCCATTTATATCCACACACTAAATTGGGACAATTCTCTCCTTACAAATCGATTTTATAGAATTGAGTTAGACCGAACCTAAATTTGTAAGAGCTATGGTCACATGTTAAAGAGTCTTACTTTTTTTTTTTGTTTACAAATGAGATGAAGAATGAACCTACGACCTATAACCAGGGGCGGAACCCCTCTTCGGCTGGGAAGGGTCATGACCCACCCCAATTTTGTTTTGCATTTTTTATAGGTATATACATACATATTTTTGTTGACTATTGTGGTATATATATACATATAACTGTTTTTATTCCATTAGATTGTGTTTGGCCAAGTGTTTTGATAGTGCGCCCAGTGTCTTGGATTTACTTAGTTCAATTCCTTATGCAACTTTCATTTTTTCTACAATCTTTTCAATAGAAATTGCTTTCTTGCTACTACAAACAATAATAATAAATCAAGAATATTAGTTGCACTCAAATTATTATTATTTTTTATTGAAAAATAACAATTATTTATTAAAAAGTTATACATTTAATTAAAAGCACAAATTTCAATACAAACTTATTATTTCAATACAAACTTACTATTTTGAACTTCTTAATAAATAATTGTTATACTAAACATGGAGCAGGATTGGAGGGGGACATGATCGTTTGGAGGCAGTGTCCAACTCCTTTTTCTACGTATCTCCTTGCTGATAATTCATTGTGGATTTCCTTCCCCCTAAGTTAATTTTATTATTTTTTGCTGTTGTTTCTTTCTATTGCATCAAAAAATCCTTTGATAAAATATTCTTAATTTTTTGTGGAGAGATTATTATAATATTTTAAACATGCCTGCATAAATTCATTAGAAAATGTGAAAGATACGTGTGAGTTGACTTAAAAATAAGGAAAAAAAATGCTAATAGAAAATATTTGAAGAACCATTATTTGAAAAAATATGATATATTTATAGGGACTAAAAACTTATTTAACTATTAAATAATAAAAAAATAATAATATTGTGGTGAGATGCAAAACAATTACTGTGGTGATTGGTTTTAGGTAAGGTGTCTTGCAGTGGGGAAGGTACCTACTTGAGGTGTATTGTAGTTAATGTATCGGTCATCATTAACTTGTGTGAGAAGTCTCCGTATAAGAATAGATTTGAACTGAGTCTAGAGTGGTTGGGCCATGTATGTTGGTTCTTGGCCCAGTTCAAAACATTTTTTATAATGACAATTTTGCGTGGGACCAAAGGAGATTGCAATGGCTCGGTGCTTTCTAAACCAAATAAATTTGGATAACATGACCATTTCAGAGCTAATGGTGCAAGACCGGAAATGGTGGACATAAATTTGTTGCAAGAGATTTTTTATCCTCAAATTGTGAGTAAGGATGGACAATTTTCGGTTAAAGTGCCAATCATTTTTGTATTAGTGATGCAATTGATATTGATTATCTCCGGGATAATGGGAGGTGGCATCTCATTTGACGAACAAAAGCCCCACCAAAAATAAATAATTTTCTTGGCGAATTTGTCGCAATTGCTTTGCTTTACGTGTTATTTTTCATGAGTGGTGCCAATTGTTTGTGTAATTGTGTGTTGTGTGCAAATAACGACGAGGACAACATTCATCTTTTTCAGACTGTGATATCGGCCAACAACACAAAACTTTTTTGATATTTTGCACCAATTAAACGTGGACAAATCAATTTTCTTTGTACGTAAAATGTGTATTTTATGCAAATTTTTATGTTGTTTTGTTATCTATATGACTTTTGAGCACATGATTGGGTGGAGGTCTCCTGCAACCCTTCATGGAATTTCGGTAGTTAAATCACACTATGATGTTGGGTCCGAATTTGGGTAGAAGATAAATAATGAGGTAACTCATGTACTTGTCAGCGTGGCGACCCCCCTCCTCTCAAATATATACCTAAAGAAAATGATAAATCTAATATTATTATTATTAAAAAAAATTAATTCTTTTAATTTAGTAGATGAATGAATTCCTATATTTACAAATGAAACTGATATAATTGAGTATAAATGAACTTCTTATTCATTTACATTTTTACCACCTTTGACCCTAAGTAATTTTTCTATTAAAAAAGAGTGTCCCTTTCTTATGATAAATAAAACATTCTTTTATAAGCTTATTTTTAAATTACTAGATATACAATTTATTGTTTTATATGAATATACCCTTTATTATTTTTAAACTCAAGAGTCAAGACAATTTGTTGACAAATAATTGAAGTATATTTTGAAAAATAAAATGTAAATAACTATGTTACACTTAATTTTTTTAATTCTTTTCTATCCGAAGTAGACCCCAGTGATGGTTGAAGTAGGGCACTAGCATCCGAGAAAGAAGAAAAGAGAGAATAAACATGCAATAATTTTGATTACATATCATGCCATAAACTTAGACGATCACCATTTTATAAGAATCAAAAACATATTTAATCATAAAGACGAGTGTATATTTTATATTAGTTGTTTGGTCAAATAGTCTAGTGACTAGAATTTTACCTTTAAGATAAATAAGTGGATTGTCTGAAATTTTATCTTTAATGATATCTCTATCAACTAAGTTAAGCTTACTGCTAGAGAAATGTATATTTTATATATAAGAAAAGACGTGTAATTTAAACACATCTTAAACAACCGTCAAAAAAAGTGTAAAACAACAATGTAAATGAACATTGTTAGTTTCTCAATCCGCCTTATACCCTCCACCCAAATTTATATTGTTTCCCTTGCGAAACTTAAATAATGAACGTTAAAAAAATGAGAATTTCTAAAAATGTCGTCCACTACTTAGTTAGCGGACATTATAAAGGTAGGCTGTTTTGGGAGATGTCTACTACGAAATTAACAAACGGGGGTAATATAATAATTTCATAGGACGCGTCTAGAAATCAGTAGGATGACAAACGTAAGTCTCTTTTTCTATTGACCTAATCAAAAACACTTTTTTAATTTGGGCCCAAATTTTAAGGTCCCAATCCTACATTTTATTTTTGGTCTTTTGTTGGGCCTTTTTTGATATCTGTAACTGACTAACTCCATGTAATGGTAATGACACAGTTGGGTTGTTGGAATTTGGATTTGAGAAACAACAAGCCTATAGTTAAAGAGAAACCAAAACAAACGAAAACCAGCGTCCTTGTTGGCGTTATAACACTGTGGCTCCCCAGTTTTACACAAAACCTGTGGACTCTCTCTCTCTCTCTAGAGACCCAAATACCATGGGCAGTTTTCTCCCACCACTCTCAAAACCAGTAGCTTCAAACACACACATTTTTTACTCTCTTTCTTTCTTTACCCTTTTTTCTATTATATACCTCTGTCTCATTTCTCCCCCTAACACCAACAACCCAATTTCTATGTAATGTAGTAGTAATAATCCCAATTTCAATTTCTGTACTTTCTTCCACCAAAAACCCAATTTTCATTCACCCTTTTTCTTCTAATCAACTATTCAATTTAAGGGCTATTCTATTTCCTCCAAAGTTTGTTCCTTTTTTGCTTTAACGATTCTTGAATTATGGAAGCCAATGGAATGTTCTCTACCATCACTACTTCTGGTTTGCTTATTGATACCCCTTTACACCAACAACAACAGCAGCAGCAGCAACAACAACAACAACAGAATCTTCCTAATCAGCAGCAAAATCCTCATCATTTGCATCATTCCCAAGTTGTTTCTTATGCTCCTCATCCTCATGACACTGACACACATCAACAACAACAACAATTGCATCAGTTGAAACATGGGTACCCTCCATTATCTTCATCCAAGAACAAAACTCAGCAACAACAGCAGCAACAACAGCAACAAAGCTCTCAGATGAGTGATGAAGATGAGCCAAATTTTCCAACTGAAGAAAGTTCTGGTGACCCAAAGAGAAAGATTTCACCTTGGCAAAGAATGAAATGGACTGATACAATGGTAAGACTTTTGATAATGGCTGTTTATTACATTGGTGATGAAGCTGGTTCTGAAGGGAATGATCCAAATAAGAAAAAGTCTAGTGGTTTGTTACAGAAGAAAGGAAAGTGGAAATCTGTTTCAAGGGCTATGATGGAAAAAGGGTTTTATGTTTCACCTCAACAATGTGAAGATAAGTTTAATGATTTGAATAAAAGGTATAAGAGAGTGAATGATATACTTGGTAAAGGAACAGCTTGTAGAGTTGTTGAGAATCAAAATTTGTTGGATACAATGGATTTGACACCAAAGATGAAAGATGAAGTTAGGAAATTGCTTAATTCTAAGCATCTTTTCTTTAGGGAAATGTGTGCTTATCATAATAGTTGTGGTCATGGTGCTGGTGGCGGCGGTGCTTCTGGTTCTAATGTTCATCATCAAGTGGAAGGTGGAACAACAACAACACCACCTCAGAATCAACCTCAACTTCAACAGCAGCAACAGCAGCAGCAGCAACAACATTGTTTTCATTCATCAGAGAATGGTGTAGGGAATTTAGGTGGTTCAAGAGGAGAAGGTTTGAAAATGTTGAAAATTGGTAGTGGAGATGTTGAAGAGGAAGATGATGAAGATGAAGATGATGAATCAGAAGACTATTCTGATGATGATGAAGATGAATCAGGAGAAGGTGGTTCAAGAAGTCATCAAATAATTGGTCATTTAAATGATCAAGAAGAAGATGAAAATGATGGAAAACCATCAAGAAAAAGGCCAAGAAAAGGAGGATTTTCATTTTCTGTGTCACCATCGGCATCATCATTAACATTGATGCATCAAATGAACAATGAAATAAGTGGTGTGTTTCAAGATGGAGGTAAAAGTCCATGGGAGAAAAAGCAATGGATAAGAAACAGGATATTGCAATTAGAGGAACAGAAAATAAGGTATGAATCACAAGCTTTTGAGCTTGAAAAACAAAGATTGAAATGGCAAAGGTATAGTAGCAAAAAAGAGAGGGAAATGGAGAGAGCTAAACTTGAGAATGAAAGGAGAAAATTAGAAAATGAGAGAATGGTTTTGCTTATTAGGAAGAAGGAGATTGAATTGATGAATCTTCAACAACAACAGCAGCAACAACAACACTCTTCAACCTAGATGAATTTGTATGATAGATTAAGTTAGTTAAGATTAGAATGTAGATTAGGCCAAATTGATGAAATTTTTGTGCTTGTTCTATTTTTGGAGTTGTTTATTCTTCAACTTGTTTCTTATAGAATTTATTAAAAACAATAGTATTTATGTACTATGTACCTATAGCATTTTGAGTCACATTTACTTAAGTGTTGTAGCGTTGATTAAGAGGAGAAACGTGATTAAAATTTAAGAGGAGGTGGTATTTTATTTTAACTAAAGAGTGACTAAAACGAATTAAAAAAAACACACCCGGTGGGACTCGAACCCACAATCGCTTGATTAGAAGTCAAACGCCTTATCCATTAGGCCACGGGTGCTTGTTGTTAACATTATTAAAATACTAATATATATCCATTTATGTATAGCTTTCCAGAATTACAATTACAAGTTTCCCTGCGCGTTTTAACAGTCGAAGAATGCATGGAACATGGTAGGTTTTCCTCTCAGCTGAATTTTAATAATTTGTGACAACTAATTTAAAAAACTTAAAAATATTTTACTAATCAAGTCATTATTACTTGAGTTTTGGTCTAGTTCTCAGTACTATTTCTTTTTTATTCTTTTTTAACTTTTATAATATTTGTGTGATGGTTGGTTTTTTAAGCTAAAAAAATCATCATCCTACGCTATTTACCAGAAAAAAATCCATTATCGGTGGTGAATAAAGCACGATCCTTTACTTGTAAAAAAAAAAAGCACAATCCTTTACTTTTTGTGGGTACAAAATAGTAAAAATACAATTTAATTTTATCATGTTATAGTTATGAAATTTTTACCATTGTTTAATTTGTCCATGAACTTATGGATCATACAAGATAAATTTTCTGTTTCAAAAAAATGTTTTCAATCAATCCGACCACTTATTTAAAGAGTTATGAATCTCCGGACTTTTTTTTTTTTTTATATTAGAGTTGAAAATTAAACTCAATATATTTGACATACTACTAAAATTTCTTATCACTAGACCAAATTTAATGGCTCAAATCTCAGAAATCTTGTTAAATACTCAATAGAAATGCATATAAAATAAAACTTTCGGCCAACAATTTAAATCTTAACAGTCAGACAAAATTGTTTCAAATATAATCAAATGTCAAAAATAATTTGAAATATAGTTTTTTATGGTATCCAACTCTAGAAAAAAGATATTTGTATGTATTAGCACAAAAAATCAATTATATGTGATCTATGAAAATGAAATGACCGATTTTACTACATACTAACAGAAATTTACAAAGTTAAAAGAAAATGGAGAATAAATGGAATAATAGAAAATGAAGTGAATAAATGGACCCTAGAACCTTTACCTCGCCTTTTAGATATAAATTTCCACCGAAACGATTTTTTTTTTCCTTCTTCTAGAATTATTATATACATGATGGTTTCTTTTTCATTATGAGGCAGACATGCGGTCAATTGTGTAACATTGAGAGTGGCATTGCATAGTTTCCCTCCAAACTCTTGACAAACTCATTAACGTTTGAAATACAGTATATTATTATTAAATATAGTTATCCAGTGCCTTTTTCTTAAGCTTTAGAGTTATTATTGATCCAAAATTTACTATATTATAATGTAAAATATACTTTAAAATAAATATTTTTAAATAATATTACTTTTATCCCATGAAGCGTTAAATTGTTTCATTTTCAAAGACTAGATACTTCTTTCAATAATGCAGTTTAACATTAATGCAACACCAATCTTTTTTTTATAATTGATAGAGAACATCGATGCATATAAATTTAAAATCAATGTAAATAAAAAAGATAAATTTGCGTACAAACTAACAACATCCATGTTAATAGTATAAAATGACAAATTGTATAAGCCTACATATTTGAGTATATTGAAGTGTCTGTAATATACATGCTTCTAGGTATGAAGTGTTGATTACATTGAGTCATTGATTGGACCTACACTATATTGACCTTAATCCTTCGCCCTGAAACAAATAAACACTGCACCAAGTCGGAAAAGAAAAAATGCAATGCACTAAGACGAGAAAACAAAATACCTCGGACTAATATGAGAAATCAAAACAAATAGACCGACGCATTATAAGACGACAAAATTACAAAAAAAATACTTAAGAAACACTATATATATGTAGAAACCACTTTAAATAAAATAGGAAGAAAAAACAATTTGGATGAGTGATTCTAGGTCTAAATTGACTCTAAATCATCTCCCTCAAACAGATCAAGAGAAAAATAAAAATTGTGACGGTTAGAATTAGAAGAGAAGAAAACTTTGTTTATGTACACCAAATTCTTTATAGCATTACACAGAACAATGTTTATTACAACATAAAATAAACTAACTAATTGATCCTAATGAATTCTTAACAAGAACTTTAAACAGGTGTTCACTAGTTTCCAACGTGTAACTAAACGTATGCTAAGATGATTAAACAAGTACTTAAAAAGTATGAGCAACCAAAGAAGTCAGCAAATTGTGATGAGAATAACGACCCCATGCAGCAAGCGAAAACTGCCACGACTCGTGCTACTGTATTGTGCGTGTGTGTTTTTGCGTGTAAGTTTTAATATTATTCTAAGATAAGATAAACTCTAAGAGTTTACAAGTCGACTCTATGTGTAGGCAAATCGAGTTGACGTAAAATCTTAATTCTGACAACTTTGGGACTAAGAACGAAGTTACAATCTATGCTCTAACTAATAAGTAGTGTAAAAATGATTGGGATGATGATCAAATTCATCTATCATTTCAATCAAGGTCAAAAGATTGCCATTATTACCCTCATGAAGTTTACATGAGATACACGAAAAGCTAAATTGCATTTAGCAAGACATATACCAATTGATACTATTCTTATTAAAACTTGTGTCTAATGTTCTTTTTCCTTTGCAATTCCTTCTTGCAAATCTTTTATTAATATCTTTGTTCTTTTTTAATCTCACTCGTTTCATTCCAAGCATTCATATTAGTGATATGAATACTTTTTAAGTTTCTCACTTACATGTTCCCAATCATTGATCCATCATTTGCCAAAAGACCCTATGGCTGCTATTTTGAGAAGTGAATAATTTACAACAAAAATAATGTACTTTATCCACATGTTTAGAATAAACCAACCATTTTCTTTCAAAAGTCTCTCCATTACTCAAGTTTCTAGAAAAATAAGAATATGAAAAATACCTAGACAAACCATTTATAGGAAAATGTGAGATTCAATTTCCTAATAGGTATTTTTTTCAATTAAAATGTCTCTGATTTTAGCATCAAGAATAACCCAATTTGTAGAATCATAAATATTTAAAGGAGAGATGAAATGGCCATCGATGCCTACATCAACATTTTTTTTTTTGGTTTTCACCACCAGTTTAATCTGGTTCGGGGGTCAGTTCTGACATCAGGTGGTTCCAGCCCCCTCCCAATCGCAGTTGCAGGGGATCGAACCGTGGTCCTCCCTACCAAGTTCAGCGTCAATCACCACTGAACCAACTAACAATTGGTTTGCCTACATCAATATTTTGAGGTATCAAGAACATTATCATGGTCATTGATGGAACTATGATCATTCAAATAAAATAGGACACCTATGCTGGGTATGCACATTTATTTAGTAATAGAAAATACAAGCTATTAGCATCATTAGTTTAGCAATTGTATCCAACAAACACATTTTCAAGTTGTGTTCTTAATGTAAATATTAAACCGAAAAATATTGGAAACTTTTTGCATCAAGGGCACATTCCCTTGATTTTATGTGATAGCCAGTAACAATTCATTTCCAATACACGGAACATAATTTTGCGATCAAAATCAAGATAACCTTGACTCGTTACAGAATCATCTGCAACTTTCAAAAACTTCGGAAATAATTAAACCCCCCAAAAGAATATTAGAACTAAAACTGTTGGATTAATGCACTTTAATCTTCAAGCTCAATAATCTTAACCACAGATGCATCACCAAGTTTCTGACAAACAACAACTCGATCGTGTGACTTTATAACTCCCAATGCTTTTCCGTGATCAAGGGCAACCTTAAGAATAGATTCATTTGATGCACTTGTTGACTCAGCCTGCAGGCACAAAGTAAATGACATAAACATTTAGTAAATCAGCAATCATTATGTGATGCGGTGGGTGTAAAGTAGCGTTCATTTCTGTCGACAATGATAGCACAAAGTGGTCGTGCAGAATAAAGATTATGTATTACTAACAGTTTAACTGATAAAGAAACTTACAGGATGTCGAGGATCAGCAAGCATAGGAAAGAGACCTCTTACAATAAGTGATTGCCTTGCCTGTGTCACAAAGGTGGTACAATGTAAATCACGGGGCAATATATATTTTCTATTTATTAGAGAGAATTAACTATTAAAGATGTCACAACAGCTAGGGATAATTAACAGATAGAAAAATGAATCAATCTCAAGAGTTATAATATCCAACCTCAAATGCTCCACTAAAGCTCCACTTTAGCTGATTGGTCTTAAGTCGGGGGATCACAACAGAGAGAACCGGCATTGTTGGCCTATACTTCGCAATCAATCTGACAGGCACATGACATGTTTAGATAGAAAGTCTTAATGACATAAGAGGAGATGCGGGACAAAAAAGAATACTATTGATAGTAATTGAAGAATAGTGTTTTTTGATAAGTTTCACAACAAACTAAATATGAACACATTCGTGTCTGATTACATAAAGATAGTACCTTGCAGCCCTTCCAGATGAAGTGAAGCAAATTATAATAGAAGCCTTCACCTTAATAGCAGCTCGAACCTAACAAGTAAAGATTTGCATGTAAGAAGCCTGATTTCAAAGATATATAGACCTTGTTTGAATTGATTTATTTGAGTTTATCGACTAACATGAGCACTTGTGAAACTCTTTGTGAGAACTTATGGAAATAGCTTATGACATGCCCATTAGCTGTTTAACTGTTTTGAGCTTATTTCCATAAGCTCTTCAGGATAGCTTATAAAAACAACTTATAATTTATGTAAAAATAGTTAGACTTCATTTTATCTTTTTCCTTTCTTCTAAAAAAATGGCGTATAGATAAACACGTATATGATAAGCACTTATACTATAAACGCTATATTAAGTTGTTTATACAAGCAGAGCCAAAATAGAAACATCAATCAAGCACATTACAAAAAATCATTAGGCAAAAACTCCTATCTCTTAGAATAAAAGTGAAAGCACGCATAAGAAAATACTCAAAAACTATAAGGAAATGTTCAGATGGAAGTACCGCAGAGGATGCAATAGATTCCAAGTGGGTCATAGGTTCTCCGACAAATTTGACCGTCCTTTTAAAATAAACATCTTGATTGAAAACTTTCTCAGCCTACAAGGACATGAAATGGAAGGCAGAGACATTTGTCAACAACATTCATTTATGCAACAGAGATCACATAGTCCAATATTAAAAAAAAAGTACATGATCAGATTCCGTAAAACCGGAATCAAGAGATCAGTACAAATCCAACATGTTAAACAAAATTAATGAGCCATCTAATGAACTTACCTCTGAACAAATTCTGCCAACAGTAGAAATAGTCTCAATGGGGTACAATCCACGTAAAGTCTCAGCACCCAGAAGAATTGCATCACTTCCTGTTTATTTATTAACAGTTGAAACAAACATATTCATCAAGTGGTTCTAACTAAAACACAATAAACAATCACTGAGAAAAGAAGGAGAAGAAGCACAAATCGCCTGTTTTGATTGCTGAGAATAGTATGCTGCATCATATAAGCAGTGACTTACCATCTAAAACAGCATTGGCAACATCAGTGGCTTCAGCACGAGTTGGTCTTAAGTTGTCAGTCATGCTGTCCACAACACGTGTAAGCACAGCAGGCTTCCCGGCCATATTACATTTGTGTAGGGCAGATTTTTGAAATAGAAAAACCTACAGAAGCAAACGGAAGTTGATAAATATTAATATCATTCATTCTTATAACTATTCAGCATTCACTCAGTGGAGACAGTCTCGAGAATATAAGACAACAAGCATGTCAAACTACAAAACGAATTTCATCAACTGACCTTCTCTGGTGGAAGATCAATGCCCAAATTCCCACGGGAAAGGATAATACCGTCAGCTTCTTGTAGAATCTCATCAAAATGGGTCAATCCCTAAGAAACAACACAGATGTAAAATCTATTTATATAATTGACTAAGTCTAGCCAATAAGAATATAATTTACAGACATGAAGATATGCAACTCACCTCAACATTTTCAATCTTTGCAAAAATTTGAGTCTGGCTAAGATCGCCTAACTTTGAAAGGAAGTCACGAGCCTGCATTAAAGTAACATATGAAGGCCTATTAATAGAAATTGAGTATGAAATGACCAAACTCAAGTAAACAATCTGGAGCTCAAACTACCTCGCGGACATCTTTAGCATGTCGAGTATATGACAATGACAGAAAATCAATTTTGTTTTTAGCTCCCCAAGTGCTTATAACCTGAAAATAAGTTAAATAAATAAACAATAACACTAAAACTTTAATCTATCCTATATCCTAGGCACAGGGAACACGAGTCGTGAAATGTTAGTAATTCACACAACCGAGAGAGAAATGGAACATACCTCCTTGTCTTTCTCTGTAAGGGTAGGCAAATCAATATGAATTTGAGAGGCATGCAAAGTGAACAATGAGCCGGTCAATGTAGCCGAATTCTTTATAATACATACAACATCATTCCCTTGGACTTCAGATACCTGCACAGCATCAGGTAGAACTCGTTAGTCGTCATGAACGTAAAATAAAAAATCAAATATTATTTGTTATGCTTTTGGACCTACTTATGTTTTAAATTTCAACGACATAAAATAAGACCAAGACGGAAAAAAAATGCAAATTTATAACGCAAGTTGATAGATACTGAAGAACACTAAAATGAAATAAATGGACCTAATGAAAAAAACTTTCCGTTCTGGGTTTGTTCAACTTATTTTACCTCTAGCCATACAGAAGTAGTTTCACTTCCTGTGAACAAGTATTGACCGATGAAAATTGTGTCTCCCTTCTTCACTGCCTGTAAACAATTGAGAATTTGAAAATTATGCATGCAACAAATTACAATGCAAGCAGAAGGAATAAAAAGATATACTGTATCTCAAAGTCATGAAAAACAAATTTCATGTGGAAATTCAACAAAATATTCACATTAACCGCTTCTAACATCATAAGCAGGATTTACATTGCATATGCATATAAAATGTATAGCTACTTATAGTCATGCAACCAGGAGAGGAAAAGAGGAATTGACTCAAAGCATACACGCCATAGGAAACAAAAGTGTAAAAAACCAATTGAATGAAATCCTTCAAGTTAATATTTAGTGGAAGCAATGTACAATCAAGAAAGTCACATCATATAATGACAAGGTGGAAAATGTCAATGAACCTGAGCCAGTCCATCGAAGTTGATTGGCAATAGCTCCGAAGAAGCTTCTTGTCCTTGGTTGGGAGTCAGAACAACCTTAGCATCTATCTCAAGTGAGATAGTTGTCTCACTTTTATTAACAACCTGCATCTCTGCGCCCACCGTGTCCAGCATAACCTGACAAAGGCAATTGAAGCAACAAACTTTCAGCTACTTTCGCATTACTAATCATCAACATAAAATCCATAGAAAGCAGAAAAACGAGAATAAAGAAATTGGATATTCTTAAAACAGCTGCTAAATCTTAAACGAGCTTTGCCTTGACAAATTCGACCGTAAACATACAAAACCGTGTTATTATACATAAAAACCATTCATGCACTTTCACATAACACTAATTGCTTAAGATTTTGGAATAGTTGGTTCGTGCGTGACGTAATATCATAATCTCTGAGACAAGGCATTACATTCTTTTTCATTTATTTACTTTTAACCAATGTAACGTAAATATGTAATCAACATTCGAAAAGCCAAAAAAAGAAAAATTATGCTGGCCTTCTTTCAGCCACAATTTCCGCATTAAACAAACTGCTCGTTATTGCCTAAAGAGCAAAGATATAAAATGTGAAGCAACATAAAAGCAATATTGTCGTCCCCGTGAGCATAACTCAGTTGGTAGAGACATTGCTATATGCATAAGTCGGGGTCCAGACACTCCACTTATTCACCTTAAAGGTGAAATTCTAGACACTAGGATACTTGATCAAAAATTAAAATAAAGCAGTACTGTCAACCGCAGATCGCAGAAAATAACATTTTGTTCAAATTCCGCTAAGCTACGGCGCTATAGCACTTATATCAGCTATTTGAAAAACACTTTCATACTAAATCGCATGTTGCAGAACAATATCGGTTTATTAAAATTCGACCACGCTATATCCTCTATTATTCGACAAGATTGAAGAGAAGGAATGAAACTCACAGCACATAGCTTCTTAGTACCCTTGATAGCAGTCTTCAAATTCTCCAAAGTTTCCTGGTGATAATCAGGATCACACCATGAAAAATCAAAACGAGCCACTGCAAAAAAACAACAATAAAAAATAAAAAATCACATAAAATCTATAAGCCTCTATCAATTAATTCTTCATTAAAATAAAACTTCAACACAATCTAAGACATACCAGACATGCCAGCTTTAAGACAACCAGAAATAGTCTCAACAGATCGAGATTTAGGACCCAATGTTCCAACAATCTTTGTCATTGCAGAAAAAAAACTCTGCATAAACACAATCAATAATAATTTCAATTAAATCAATTATCAAATATTAAAAAATAAAATAAAAACAAGATCTATAGATTAAAAAGGAAAACAACAAGAAACTAACAGCTTTTGATGGTTCTAGGATGGAAGCCATCCTAATTGGTTCCTCGAGAAGCAAGTGACTGGAAGGCATGTTTGGTTAAGTTTGTTGTTAATCGGCGAAAATAGCTTTTCCAGAAAATCGATTAAGAGAAGAGATTGAACAGTAGTGGCGTGCTGCGTAAAGAGACAAAACGCAACTCGCAAACGCTGAAAATGAAAAAGCCTTTGAATTGAATTGAATAGTAATAATAATAATATGCTTTTTTATTCGTTCTCTTTTGTTTTCAACTTTCGTAAGCGGTTTCACAGTGATACTGTCTTAGGTAATTGATTGATGGAATTTCTGGTTTGGTTTTGAAGATGTTTATGACGTGGCGAAATATTGACTGTTGGATGAGAGAACCAGGTTTTGTGGTTCGTGTTTTTTTTTCTTTTTTGTGATGGAGGCTTGTAACAGAAAAGTACTACGGTGACTACGGTCTTATGTTTGGTTTTTTTAATTTTTTGGGAAAGTAAGGTGTGTGTGCCTATAAAAGAATTTTCCTTGTTTTGTTTTGTGGAGAAGGGGAATTTGTGAAGCACGCGCTATGTGATAGTAGTGTGGAAAGAATGGTGACGCACGTGGTTTATTTTGGAAGAATTAGGAAGGCACGTGATAGGGGGTGGGAGTAGTAGGTGGGTTTAGAAAGAAAAAAAAACTAGAATCCAACCCGTGCGTTGCACGGGTTTTATGGAGTGTAAGATATACAAATTAAATTGTTATAATAAAAATTGGAAGTAAAAAAAAAAATCAAAATATGAATTTAATAAAATTGAAATAATAAGATATTATATATAGATTGGCTACCAAAAATTAAAAATAGATGTATTCTTTCCAAACAATTAGCTTCATGAAAACGACATAATTGGTTAAGAAATTTGTATAAATTGCAAACAATTAGCTAAATTAGTTATACAAAATAAAATAAAAAGAGATTAAAAATATATTATCTTTCCGATCAACTTATTAGCCTAACAATTAGTCAAAAAAAATAAAAAAATTATTGGCCTAACAAACACCACATTTTAAAACAAATAAATCAAATATTGAGGCGAAAATTTTATTTCGTAACGATTTCAAATTTTCATATATAAAAGAGAACTTCCTTTAATTTATACTCCACAATTCTATTTAAAAATAACAAACCAAAAAATGTAAAAAAAAAATACCAGGTAATTTATATAGATTATTAATATGCAAATATGGTAGTTTATATAGATTATCAATAGATCCTGATTAATGAGCAAAATAAAAGACATAAAATGCACTTGAGATATGTGGGCCTCATAAAGAACACCAATAGAATTTAGTCACTATTAATTTGCTCGAAAATTAAAAGCAAACAAACAAAAACCTAAAATTCAAATTATATAGGAAATAGGATGCATAGAGAATACCAACAGAAAGAATCTGTATTAATTTACTTAATAATATATTTGATTCATTAGCAATTTAAAGAAGAAGAAAAAAAGTGAATTATATATGATTGGGCCGTTGTCCCGTTGATACTATTTTTTTTCCAAATAAATTGTTATCGTTACTTACTATTATATAAAGATTTGATAACAAAAGAATTAAAACTGGTGCGATGAACACAATGATACATATCAAGTTAAAGGTTCAAACAACCATCATCATATCTTTGTAACAATGAATTAAGAAACATAAGACTCTTCCAAC
Organism: Trifolium subterraneum; assembly: GCA_951799995.1. Lineage (NCBI taxonomy): Eukaryota > Viridiplantae > Streptophyta > Magnoliopsida > Fabales > Fabaceae > Trifolium > Trifolium subterraneum. The sequence continues at coordinate 36,132,002 of OX637463.1, forward strand.
TACTTGATTTCTTGTCAAAATAAGGAGACATCCAATTGAAACCTGCTATTCGACTGTCAATAAATAAATAGAATGAAGGAACAAAAGGAAGATCAGTCAAGAGACAAAACATATTATTGAAAGGAAATAAAACATACTAACCTTAACTATATGTACTCATTAGTCCAACTTTCAATTTTCACCTCCAATTAAATTTCACTTCAAAGTTCAACACCTAAAAAAAAACAGATAAAAAACATGTTACAAATTGAATAAAAACTCAATCTTTGAACAAAAAACCCGTTAAAAATTACACTTTCAATTTGAATATTTCTTCTATATATACCGCAATCAATCGGATTTTCAATTGAAACTTAGAGTGGAGTGTGTATATATATATGTTGGTTATGTTGTGTATGTATATTAAGTGATCGTAAATTTTGGAGAGTTGGTTATGTTGTGTATGTATATTAAGTGATCGTAAACTTAGAGTGGTGTGCCTAAATTTTGGAGAGTTGGTTATGTTGTGTATGTATATTAAGTGATCGTAAATTTTTGAGAGTTTGTTATGTTGTATATATAATATAATAATATGGTATATATTTCAAAAGAGTTGGTTCTATCGTGTATGTATATCAAATAAGTGATCGTAAATTTTTGAAAGTTTGTTATGTTGTATATATATAATAAAATATATTAATAATAATAATATGAGATATATTTCAAAAGTTTTTTTTTTCCTTAGACATTAGACATATTACCCGTATTCAAGTATTATTATTATTATTATTATTATTATTATTATATATATAATAATAGAAAGCTAATAATAATAATAATAATAAATATTTAACATGGTGAGAGATTCCATATTTATTAGATATTGATTGCAAAATAATAACAAATTTATTGATGTAGTGTAGTGGCAAAAAACACAAAATAAATCTTAAATGTTGCAGGTTCGATTCTTGGTGAGGCTTTTTTTTAACATTTTATTTTAACTATTTTATTTAGGGTAAAATGAGAGGGAAAAAGAGCGGGAAAAAAATTAGGGTTAAAAATAGCAAAACGGAACAAGCTTATAATATAAGAGATAAGGCGAGGAAAGCATGTGCATAGATGGATGGGGGTGTGGATGGTGTGCTGTTGTGTAGGAGTGAGGGAAAAAAAAACAAAAAACTAAACCAAACCCAAAAAAATTGAACATAATTGACAGTTTTGAAATTAAATTGAAACAATTTGGTTCTGATCATAATTATCAGTTCGGTTTGCTAAATAGTTCGATTCGCTTTAGTGAAAAGTTAGTTATAGTTTGGTTTATAATTATAAAATTAAACCACTTTAACAGTTCGGTTCAGTTCGAAAAACAAACAGTTCAGTATGGTTCAGTTACTATGAATTTTAAAAACAGTTTGGTTCAGTTTGATTTTCTTTCATAATCGAACCCTAAGTGGTGGAACCATAAATTTTTTTCCGTGGGAGCCACTAAAAATATTATAGTATATAAATTAAATATGAAAATTATATTGTATACAAAAATTGATTATCAATAAATCAAATTACATACTTTAAAATAGTACTCTGCATGTGTCAAGTGACTTGAACTAATCAATAATTTGCTTTGAACTAATACTCACACAGAGTTTGATAATTAGAAAATCACATGTTTTATCATTATTATTATCATTATTATTATTACACATATATAGCGAAAAGAAAATATGTGTTTTTAATTGGAAGGAAAACTTTTTAATTTTTTTTTCTTTTAATTATTAGTGTAGAGATTTGAGGTTGCTCAAATTATTAGTTATATTGAATAAAATTATGTGGTATACGGGTGAACACACATGAGGTTTCAGATGAAAATTTATTTATTTTTTCATAGATAGATGAAATGATAAGTCATTAGAAACTCACATACGTAAAGTTGAAGGATTGGAGTTCGAACTTCGGTCATAGCGTCCAACCAGTGGCGGAGACAGGGGTGGCCAGGATGGGCCAGGGTCCACCCCAAAAAACATGTGAAATTAGTAAAATACCCTTGGTATTTTGATAGATTTACATATTTGTACTATATATATATATATATATATATATATATATATATATATATATTATATTGTGCACAGATATATAGATTTGCAGAGGTAGCAGAGTGGCTGGTGAGACACTTATGTTGAGAAGGGTTGTGGGATCAATTCCCTGACGCCTTGACATTTTTTTCTGTTTTATTTTTGGAAAGAAATAAATCAATTTTAACATAAATAAAACTTAACTGTATTTCCATACATGTATTTCTTATTTTTCCTCTCACAAAGAGGTAGTTATTTTTATTAAAAAATAATTTTCTTTTATTTTTTCAAAATGAAAAAACACAAATAACCACCTCTTTGTGAGTGGAAAAGTAAAAATTACATGTATGAAAATGCAGGTAAGTTTTGTCCTTTTAACATAGCAACATGAGTTCAAACATGTGACCTTGAGGATAAAAAGAATGCATTAGACCACTACACCAATGTATCTTAAGAATTTTTTTCATATCTTTTTTTGAATGGCAAATATAAGAATTTTTTTTTATATTTGTATACTTCCAAGTTACTACACTTGAAAATTTAAATGTATCGATACATTTGATCTTTAAATTAATAAATATTTTTTTAAGAATTAAAAAGTTATTTGTCAACAATTTTATTCAAGCGAAAATGATTTAATAATAAAAAACACAATTTCATTGTTTATAAAGATTATAATAGTCTTTTTACATAAAAAAATTCAATATTCGCTATTATGAGTGATAAAAAATTTAAAAGAAAAAATCAAAATTTATTTTTTTGGTAGTTTTGGTAAACAATATCATAATTTTTTAGACTATAGAAGAAAAAAATTTCAAAGAATACTCATTTGTGGATTAATCTAAAGACCTAATAATGTAAAGATAAATTCAAAAACTTATTTTTGTGTGAATAAAACACAATTTTTTTATCATTAGAAGTTTCTATTTTTTCCAAAAAAATCACAATTGTTTTTGAAATTCTGGCACCTACTGGGGACAGATGTTAAGACAGAAGCTATAGCAATTGTCGTACGTAACCAGTTGTAATGCTAAGACAAATGCTCTAGCGTATGTCCACAGTAGATTGTAATCAACAAGTAAAAGCAACAGACAATGAAGTAAATAACACAGAGAATTGTTAACCCAGTTCGGCGTAAACAACGACCTACTCTGGGGGCTACCAAGCCAGGAAGGAATCCACTATAATAGATCTAGTTCTAAGCCCACAGCAAACATACAAGTTTACGACTTATCACCTAGACTCTACCCGTGCTAACTCAACCTAGGAACTCCTAAGTTTGAGACCCCGTCTCACTTCCTTTCTATCACGAACCTCGTGATTATGACAGTTGAACAAACAATGCGGTTTCACTAACCAAACAACAAACCGTCTCCGTGCTTAAAAGCTTGGGAGAAGTTTCACAAAATACAAAATCAAACAGGCCTAAGCTTGTGTTATAGAATCCACAAGAAAGGCTTACAATAAACAAGACTCAAACCCTAAAACTATATTCTTGAAATACGGCTTCAGTCATCATTTAGGTTTTAGTCTTCACATATTTATATGACCTGAGTTAGCATGGGCTAGGTCTTCATCTTGGGCTTTAATCTTCAGCTGTCCTTTTGCAAAGTCCAGCACACATGAAATGGAAAGAATCACTTGTTTCCATAAATGCGTAGCATCTTCTGGAAAGTATTTCTTGGAGCAGCCGCCTTATAAACCCTTGTTTAAAACATGCGTCTTGATAAGCAAGTAAGGCGAAAATAGTGCTTCAGAGAATCTTCAAAGATATGGCGCGCAATATAAAGCATTAATTACCGGCATGACAAATGTTGTACCCACATGCTATGGCATCTGGTCCAACATCTTGCTTGAACTTGTTTTTGCAAAATGAGGCCAACATACAAAACACCAACAATCTCCCACTTTGGCAAATTTTGGCTAAAACAAACTAAGACGAGTTCTGGAGAGATGCAGTACATACATTCCTTCAAGTCAACGCAAACACACAGCTAAGAAAGAAGATAATACATTGTCACATTATTTTCAAAAGAGATCTTCAAGTGAGAAATAATGAGCAAGCAACATCAGAGGCATGCAACAGCGGAAATACACAACTTAGCCTCATAGGGTACAAGATAGGAGAGAAATAAACTCTCACACATAAGCGTCATACAGTTAAACCAGGAAAAATAAATTCCCACAAATATGAATCACCATAGGAAAAATAAATTCCTACACCACTGAGAAAAATAAATTCTCAAGTATCAAGTAAAAGTGGATTCCTTTGAAACAGACAAGATACCTTAGCATTTGGAATGGCATCTGTCACACATAACATGCATCACAACAAAAATAGATTACTCCCCCTCAACAGAATAAACATACACATACAGATATATCATACTTGCTCCCCCTCAACCATAATACACACATAGACAGACAGATGTTGTAGCATATATCACAGCATTATCACGAACAGAACAGATACTTACTACTACTCCCCCTTTTTAGCCATAATTTTGACAAACATAATACTTCATGCATAGATGGAAGAAAACAAGAGTAGCAACACATCATAGTACCATTATTACAGACCAGTAGCACATGTAAGTGCACAAAATATCCTGGGCATAGCCCTCAAAGTACAGACAGAAAAGAAAAAATTCGAGCAGAAAGAACACAGGAGCAAGGACATCATTCAGAGAGGCTTTCATCAGAGCCCTCTATCACAGGTTCACCACCATCATCAACATCATTATTTTCAGCACCAGCTTCTTCAAGCTCCAGGGCCTGGATAACAGCTTCCAGCTTCAACTTCTGGTCCTCTAACCCTTTGCAGGTAGCTTTTAGCTCTGCAATCATATCCGTCCTAGTCAGGGCAGCAGATGACCTCTGGACAGATGCTGTAGCAATGTCTGGAGCATGTGTCCCCTCAAACAGCTTACTATGCAAAATCAAAGGAGCTTTCCTCTTCATTGGGAAATCAGAACTCCTCAGAATATCAGGTTGTTGACTCAGAATAATACCACATAGCAAGGATGGAAAAGCAATGGGCTTTTTGATAGCCATGCTGTCAGCATGCTTCAAGGTTTGATTGAAAATATAGGAACCATAATCATATTTCACCTTGGACCCAATGGTATAGATCAAACGTGCCAAGTTAGTAGAAATATCAGAGGTGTGCACAGTGGGCACCCAATTGACAGTGCCAATCTTGTTCAAGCATGCAAACTTCACAGAGAGTTTGCTGGAAGACACCTTCTTGCCCTTGGGCCATTGCTTCACATGGCCATTTGTAATTGCCTTGGCCAATTCACCATCAGTCAACTCCACCTCAGGGGTTCTAGCATCATCCCTTCCCAGAAACTCATTAATAATGGAAGGAGAAAAATTCACCAGCAGACCACGCACAAAAACCTTATGAAACTCAGGACTTTGGGGGTTATCACAGTCCTCAGGGACGTTCACAATGAACTCTCTGACCAGCTGTTCATAACAATCTCCCAATCCCCACACAGTCTTCATCAACCCAGCTTCCTCAATCAAGCTTACAATATCAGTACACTCCAGAGCTTCTTTCCTAAGTTCTCTCTCTAGAGCAACCCTTCTCTGAACAACATACTTCCATTTCCCCACACAACTAGCAAGATGAAAAGAAATGTTATCAATAGGGACCTTAGGTACATTAGCTGGTACCTTTCTACCACCCACACTTTTTCTGCCAATAGAAGCTCCACCAGATGCTTCACCTTTACTCACAGACCTCTCAGCTTCATAATCAGAATCATTGTCAACAGCTTTCCTCTTTAATTGTTTCTTCTGGACAACAGGTGTTTCAAATTTACTCCTAGGTCTAGGAGGTCCATACATTGGTTTCTTAGCAGGTTTCTTGACAGACTCTACAGCAGGGGACTTGGAGACAGATGGTATAGCTTTACCAGAATTGCTCCTGAGCCTTTTTGCTACACCAGCACCATAAGTTTTCACCAGAGGAGGAGACTGAGACCTTTCTTCATCCACATCAATCACCTTGTCCTCATTAGTCACAACTTGTTTACCTTTATCAGCATCCACATCCATCTGACCATCAGAGTTAACCACATCATCAGAGTCACCTGAGGAGTCTTCACCTTCAACATCCTCATCAGTGTTTGTCTTCTCACTTTCAACAGAATGAGATTTCTCAGATATTTCCTCAGTCACCACATTATCATCATCCTTGTTCTCTTCAGGACATGTCTTCTCAGTAGAATCACTACTAACATCAGTATCAAAACACACTTCAGCTACATTATCAGGATTAAGAACCTGTTGGTCCAAAGATGCTTTAGCATCTGGCACAACATCAAACTGGGCTACAGGGTCAGAACCAGTAACAACCTTCACCACTTCTTCAACAACCTTCCTAGTTTCCTCAATCACATCACTAGGATTTTTCTCAATAATAGAATTAGCAATATCAGGAATAACATCAGAATTTCTCACAGTATTCTCATCAGCAGTTTCTAGGGTTTTAACCGGACTAGGTTTCCCTAAACTCTCAATTTCACCATCAGTCCTAGTCTTCTCAGTCTTATCACTAGGATTTTCTTCAACAACACCAGCATCAACCTTACTAACATTACCAATATCTTTTTCTTCTTCTAAATCAGAATTACCTAGGGTTCCAGTTTGTTTAGTGTCACCTAGATCTTCCGATTGAACAGAATTTGCAACAACATTTGTTTCATCAACAGTAGGAGCAGAGGGTATAGCATTATTACCTTTTGAATCATGGCCAGAAGCGCCAACATCAGTCGCGACATCGCGCGATTTGAAAGGATTGTCAGAATGGTAGAGGTCTGACATAGAGAGACCGATTGTCGCCGTTGATTCACCTCGCTTCTTCCTTGGCTTCGATTTTGAACTCTTCTTTGATGCAGCAGGAGATTTGGAAACCTTTTCTTTCTTGATAACACGTTTTGATCGAGTCGATCGTGCTTCCACTTCCGATGCATGCACAACATCGAGAGGAGCAGCTTGAACAATTAACGCTGTCGATTGTTCCTTAACCTTCGAGCGAGTAGACCTTGATGGAGTAGAGGTTTTGTCACTTACATTCTTGTTCAAAGGAGTTTCGGTTGATTGAGACATGATTGGAAAAGGATTTTTGAGAGGTTTGGTGATTTTAGTGTTTTTGGAGAAGACGATAGGTTTAGGTATGGAAAGGTTTGCAGCAGAGGGTATTGGAACGGAATAAGAGTTACAAAGTTTTTGAATATAGAAGGTTGGAAGTTGGTTGAGTGTGGAAAAGCAGTTTTGGAAAGCAAATAAAGCCTCTCCTAAATTAGCGTGCACAACACATATGGAGAGAGAGAAAATAACTGCTGCACGCTTCAAACACATTAACTGCTACAATTCCTCATGCAGGCAAATTCCCAATTTGCCCCTTAGCTTCTCAAATTGATTAGCATCTAGTGCTTTTGTGAATATATCAGCGAGCTGTTCTTTAGTAGCAACATGTTTCAAAACCACCACATTCTCTTCTACTAAATCTCTGATAAAATGATGACGAATATCTATGTGATTGGTCCTACTGTGTTGTATAGGATTTTTAGAGATATTGATTGCACTCAGATTATCACAATACAAAGCCATAGCATCTTGCTCAACATTATACTCCCTTAGCATCTGTCTCATCCAGACAAGTTGTGAACAACTACTTCCAGCTGCAATGTATTCAGCTTCCGCAGTTGAGAGAGACACACAATTCTATTTCTTACTGAACCATGATATCAAATTTTCTCCTAAGAAGAAACAACCACCAGAAGTGCTCTTTCTGTCATCAGCACTGCCAGCCCAATCTGCATCACAGAATCCAATGAGTTGAGAGTTGTCACTGTGTGAGTACATCATGCCATAGTCACATGTGCCGCTAACATACTTGAGGATTCTTTTCACTTGAGTTAAGTGACTCATCTTTGGATCAGCTTGATATCTTGCACACACACCCACTGCAAAGCTAATATCAGGTCTACTAGCTGTAAGATATAGGAGACTTCCTATCATACTTCTATAGAGAATCTGATCAACACTAACACCCTTCTCATCTTTTGTCAACTTCAAATGAGTAGGTGCTGGAGTCCTTTTGTGAGTAGCGGTATCCATTCCAAACTTCTTGACAATATTTTTTGCATACTTACTCTGAGAGATAAATATTGTCTCATCCATTTGCTTCACTTGTAGTCCAAGGAAAAATGTTAATTCCCCAACTAAACTCATCTCAAACTCTGACTGCATCTGTTTGATAAAATGCTCCACCATCTGACTTGACATCCCACCAAACACTATGTCATCAACATAAATTTGTGCTATCATTAGTTTACCATGTTCTTCTTTTACAAACAGAGTTTTATCATGTCCTCCTTTCCTGTATCCATGATTGACAAGAAATTCAGTCAATCTCTCATACCAAGCCCTGGGAGCTTGTTTCAACCCATATAAAGCCTTCTTCAACTTGTAGACATGATCAGGAAGATCTGGATTCACAAAACCTTTTGGTTGTTCCACATACACCTCTTCATTTAAGTACCCATTGAGAAAGACACTCTTAACATCCATTTGAAAAAGTTTAAATTTCAGAATGCATGCAACACCAAGTAACAGCCGTATAGACTCTAATCTAGCAACTGGGGCAAAAGTCTCATCAAAGTCTAATCCTTCCACTTGAGTGTATCCCTGTGCCACAAGCCTTGCCTTGTTCCTTGTAATAGTTCCATTTTCATCAGATTTATTTTTATAAACCCATTTAGTGCCTATAACATTCAACCCTTTTGGTCTAGGAACTAGATCCCAAACCTCACTTCTTTCAAACTGGTTCAACTCTTCTTGCATGGCAGTGATCCATTAATTTTCCGTGAGAGCCTCTTTGACATTCTTTGGTTCTATTTTTGACACAAAGCAAGAGTTAGAGATTATATCTTGATTTCTTCTTGTGGTGATACCTTCATCTGGATTGCCTATGATCTGGTCCTTGGGATGATTTTTCTGGACTCTGATAGATGGTCCTTTACTAACTGGAGCAGTAGTATCATCAGTGGTAGGACTATCAGGCGTCACCTCAAACTCCTCTATACTAGCAGTTTCTTCAGGCTGGAATTCAAATGCTTCAGCATCTGGACTTTCATCTGTCTTAGCGTCAGATGGTACATCATCTATCACAACATTCATTGATTCCATCATTACTTGAGTTCTGGAGTTATACACTCTGTAGGCTCTGCTGTTAGTTGAGTATCCCAAGAGTATACCTTCATTACTCTTTGGATCCATCTTCCTCATTTGTTCTCTATCTATCAGAATGTAACACTTACTTCCAAATACATGAAAGTACTTGATAGTAGGTTTTCTTCCTTTCCACAATTCATATAAGGTCTTAGTGGTTCCAGCTCTTAAAGTGACACGGTTGAGAATGTAACATGCTGTATTCATAGCTTCAGCCCAAAAGTGTTGCGGCAGTTTCTTTGATTGTAGCATGACACGAGCACATTCTTGTATTGTTCTGTTCTTTCTTTCAACTACACCATTTTGTTGAGGTGTAATAGGTGAAGAGAATTCATGTCCTATTCCTTCAGCAGTGCAAAACTCAGAGAATCTTGAGTTTTCAAATTCTCTACCGTGGTCACTCCTTATTCTGACAATGACAATTACCTTTTTCTCTTTGAAGTTGTTTACATAAATCCTTGAAAGAACTAAAAGTGTCTGACTTTTCTCTGAGAAAGTTGATCCAAGTGAATCTTGAGTAGTCATCTACAACAACAAAAGCATATCTCTTTCCTCCTAGACTTTCAACCTGCATAGGCCCCATCAAGTCCATATGAAGTAATTCAAGCACCTTTGATGTAGTCAGATGCTGTAGCTTCGGGTGTGGCATCTTTGTCTGCTTCCCAATTTGGCATTCACTACATATGCTTCCTTCTTCTATCTTCAGTTTAGGTACCCCTTTTCCAGTACTGGCCTTTTCCTCAGGTTTGTATTTTCTTACACCATTAAACTTTCTGTTATTATCAGAAAAATGGCCTTTAGCATTTGTCTTGCCTCTTCCATCCATCTTCTTTAGTATTCTGTTGAACTGCCTGCCTAGATGTGCTATAGTTTCAGATAAATTTTCATCAGTTTCAAAACTATTTTCTACTTCCTCACTTTCAGTGGTGTTGGTAACAAGAGCTATACTCTTCTTCCTCTTCTCGGTTTTCTCTTTAGCAGCCAGCTCATAAGTTAGTAATGAACCCACCAAATTTTCAAGCTTCATCACTCATATATCATGTACTTCTTCTATGGTAGTGACTTTCATATCAAACATCTTAGGAAGAGATCTAAGCATTTTTCTTACCATTCTTTCCTCGCTTAGCTTTTCACCTAGAGCATCAAAGTTGTTTGCAAAGTCTAGAATGGTCATGTGAAAGTCATGAACAGATTGATCTTCACCCATCATTAGATTCTCAAACTTTACGGTCAGAATTTGTAGCCTTGAATTCTTCACCTTGGCGGTGCCTTCATGTGTAGTCATTAGAATATCCCATGCTTCCTTAGCCACTGAGCACTGTTTAATCATCCTGAAAATGTTATTATCCACAGCATTGAATAAGGCATTTAGCGCCTTGGAATTTCCATGTGCAAGCTCATCCTCTTCCTTGGTCCACTCCGCTTCTGGTTTTAGTTCACCTGCAGTTTTACCATCTTTGTCGCGTATCACTGGATGTTCCCATGCCGTTAGGATAGCCTTCCAAGATTTGCTATCAAGTGATTTGATAAACGCCACCATTTTGGCTTTCCAGTAATCATAGTTTGATCCATCCAGAAGTGGAGGTCTGTTGACATAGCCACCATCCTTGTTCATTATGCCAGAAAGTAACTTCCCTGGTCCTCACCCACGCAGAACAGGGTGCCTGCTCTGATGCCAATTGAAATTCTGGCACCTACTGGGGACAGATGTTAAGACAGAAGCTATAGCAATTGTCGTACGTAACCAGTTGTAATGCTAAGACAAATGCTCTAGCGTATGTCCACAGTAGATTATAATCAACAAGTAAAAGCAACAGACAATGAAGTAAATAACACAGAGAATTGTTAACCCAGTTCGGCGTAAACAACGACCTACTCTGGGGGCTACCAAGCCAGGAAGGAATCCACTATAATAGATCTAGTTCTAAGCCCACAGCAAACATACAAGTTTACGACTTATCACCTAGACTCTACCCGTGCTAACTCAACCTAGGAACTCCTAAGTTTGAGACCCCGTCTCACTTCCTTTCTATCACGAACCTCGTGATTATGACAGTTGAACAAACAATGCGGTTTCACTAACCAAACAACAAACCGTCTCCGTGCTTAAAAGCTTGGGAGAAGTTTCACAAAATACAAAACCAAACAGGCCTAAGCTTGTGTTATAGAATCCACAAGAAAGGCTTACAATAAACAAGACTCAAACCCTAAAACTATATTCTTGAAATACGGCTTCAGTCATCATTTAGGTTTTAGTCTTCACATATTTATATGACCTGAGTTAGCATGGGCTAGGTCTTCATCTTGGGCTTTAATCTTCAGCTGTCCTTTTGCAAAGTCCAGCACACATGAAATGGAAAGAATCACTTGTTTCCATAAATGGCGTAGCATCTTCTGGAAAGTATTTCTTGGAGCAACCGCCTTATAAACCCTTGTTTAAAACATGCGTCTTGATAAGCAAGTAAGGCGAAAATAGTGCTTCAGAGAATCTTCAAAGATATGGCGCGCAATATAAAGCATTAATTACCGGCATGACAGATGTTGTACCCACATGCTACGGCATCTGGTCCAACATCTTGCTTGAACTTGTTTTTGCAAAATGAGGCCAACATACAAAACACCAACAGTTTTCAATTAAGAACAATCATTCTCCTTTTAATGTAAATTCGTATAATAAAACATATAATTTTTATCATCAATTTTGTGCAATTATTATAATTTTAATTTTTGTATGCAATATAATTTTTCAGCGGCCCACCCAAATATTTTTTCCTGGCTCCGCCTCCAACACTAGCTCATAGCGTCCAACACTAGCAATGTTGGCATTTATATCAGTTGAGCTAAGATTAGTAGACTAGAGTATCAAAATTTGATTGACACTAATTATTAGTATTTTTTGTGCAAGTGTTTGCGTGTCGATGGGTGCATGTGTGTTAAACAAGATAAATTATACAATTGATCTAAATAAATTTTAAAAAATATATATATATATATATATATATATATATACATTTTAAAATTGGTTAGGTTCTTATTGTAACACCCTAAACCCAATATTCATAATATTCTAATTTTAAAATGATTTTTCTAATCACGCAGCGGATAAAAACAACTTTAATTACTCGAGGTCAAAAATAAATGTATAATAATATTGGTTCAAAGCATTACATTCTACTTAATACATTGCTAAGGTAATTAATTAGCATAAACATCGGTTAAGAAAATTCTTTTCTAAAATGATACATTTTTAATTCGAAAACAAGACAAAATGATAAACGACTCTATGAACCCCTCTTAAATGTCACAATTAGAGCGGAGCTTTACCAAATAAATGAAACATCGAGAAACAATCAACCTGAGAACCTGGACTCCCAAAAGCCCAACACATAATACAAAGCATGGTGAGTTTATATTTATGAATAAAACAGGTGTATTGGCTTGGAACTTGAGAGTGTGCTCCTCCTTAAGGTCTCAAGTTAGATTCTCTCTAGTGCCAATTTGAGTGGGTTAATTTAACTTCTTCAAAAAAAATGAATAAAACGGGGAACAACTAAACAAAGTATGAAGTACACCAATTAACAACTAAACAAAGTATGAAGTACACCAATTAAATCATACATCAATTATTTTAGATTCACCAAAAATCACTTACACATCAACAGAGTAACCAACGCATAAGTTAACAACACTTACATACCTTCAATTAGATATGTAATGAATTCCTAGATGCAACTCTAAAGTATATGGTACCATCTTATTCACTAAATTTATATATCAGAGTTATTATGTTATTGAATTTATCCACGTCACGAGAATTTGTCACCAGAATACATGTTAATGATTTGACAATAATGCATAAATTTTAATTAATTCACATCATCAATATGTTGATGCAAAATTCCAATTTGATATTTTAAAGATAACAAATCTCTTAATTATATTTTAAGTGTAATTCTGGTCTTCTTGGTATCTAACAAGTGCTCTTGAGTGTTTTTAATTAAGCTAGGAACAATTGAGCTTTTAGATCAAATATTACGTTTTTATTTTGATAAAAACAAAAGCTTCAGAATCAGTCTCAGATCGCTTTCTGAAACTTGCGCAACATCCATTTTCACACAATCAATGCAAAAGCACTTATGCATAAGACAACCATGTACAAGACAAATGAACACTTTTATCTTGGGCTTAACTCACAAGATCTCTACAGTTCAAGAGTTCATTTAAGGCATTGAATATTTGGATGACTAGTGAAGTTACCACATTTGCCAAGTTCAATGATCAAACATGTGCAAATAACCAAATGACACAAGGATACATTTTTATACATAAATTGACTGTCATTAGCTGGTTTCAAATGGAAAATAGACAACACACACCTATCTATGACATAGTGTGTACTTGCAAAAGAATAAAGAAAGATCATTCTCCAATGGGGCCGCATCTCTCTCTATGACATTTGTACTTGCAACAATGACCTTTTTAGACATCAAGTACAGTCTACAACTGTTGTGCTTATCCATTACAGCTGGCCTTTGTGTGTATCAGTTCATCTACATAAAAGAGCCTTGTTCATTCACGCCCAGTTCCTGGAGAACGATCTCAGACCAATGCTGGAAAGAGAAAGTACTTACTTGGAATGACATTAGCTCACATACAGCTGTTTAAAGTTTATCCTACAGCTGCACAACGGTCTTACTTGTTTGATAAGCAACATACAACAACAATACAGCTCAACAACAGCTCACCATACGCTCATCCTTCAATTGTCAGAAGAAGAAACTTTGGTGATCGATCTCAGAGTGATCAGTTTTCTTCAAATATCATGAGCTGTCAAAATGCAGAGCTACTAGCCGTTATTTTCAAGCTTCTAACGGACATACTTCGTGGCCAAGACTCTCTGATCATCATTCAACTATAAATAGAGGTCTTTGACAACAATGAAGAGCAAGAGTTTTCACTATAACTTTTCAACACTTGTCTTTGTGATACAAGTTTTATCAAGAGCTCTTCTTTATCTCTCTCACTCAGATCTGTAATTTAATTATCTAGGATCAGATTATCCATTGAGTGAACTGAGAGTTTTCATCCATCTTCAAAGCTTCTCAAAAGTGTATTGAGTGAATAGGCTTTGATAACCAATCTTTCATCATTGTAAACTTGCCTCAAGTTAGTACGTAACTACTAATTGAGTGACACATTCATAGTCAGTTTGACTTAGGTAGATTAAGCTTGTAGGGCATAAAAGATTTTTGGTCTTGGATCTAGATCAAAAGGAAGTGTAACTTGAGATCATTAGCATCTCTTAGTGGACAATCTCACAAGGAGTGTGGGGACTGGACTAGCCCAAGTTTTTAGGTGAACCATGATAAGTTGTTTGTGTGCTTTCTCCTCTCTTTACTCTGATTTACTTTATGCCAACACTTATCACACAAATCACAAGATATCATTTTTATATACTGTCAGAGAGTGTTGGGTGAACGTTCTCCAGTCTGCAACATATTTTGAATACTTGATTTAACTAACAATCTAAGAATACTCATTGAGTATATTGTTTGTGATAATTTTTATAGGTAATATTTTAAAGGTTCACAATTCAAACCCCCCTTTCTTGTGAAAAACTTTGATACTTCACAATATACACCATTATTTGAATTGAACATCGGAGTTGCATTACTGGCATAATTCACAACACCAATTCATCACCAATATATTATTCATCAACACTATTATTTTTGGATATTGGAGTACTATCAGTGATAATATATCCACAACACGAAATTACCACCAATTTAGTATCATCAATTTAATTTCATGAATAACAACAATTGCATTCAACCAAACATGTGCATTTTTAACACCAAAATTCATCATTCACAACACCAAGATAAGTATGGATTTTCAATATATGAATCGCTCTTAGAATTTAGAGACATCAACAAGATTATTAAATCAACATAAATGTAACAATCTACACCCAACAGATTTGTCACAAAACCTTTTCCTAAATAGAGGGATGAACATATTTGGGAGAGATATTCTAACAATCGCATCTATTTGGTGTGAATTTTTTAATGTTGATCTAATCTTTAACTTTTCTTACCCATTATATATTTATAATTACATGACTTATAAAAAAATGAAATACAAAATTTAAAACGTGTGCAGTGCGCCTAAAATCTATGGGATGGCTATGCACACAAGTAATCATATTCGATTGAAATTATTTAAATTTATAAATACAATAATATATATATATATATATATATATATATTGGTATACAAATACAATAATATATTACCTAAAAAAATACAACAATACATAGTATCTTAAAGATAAATATAATAGGTGAGGTAAATATATTTACAAAAATAAAAAAATATAACAAATAAATAGACAATATATATATATACACACTCACAAATTAACTTTATTATAAAAATAAAAATTAACTTCAAAGAATATATAAATTAATTGTGAACCTTCTACCATTTTTAATTTTAAAAATATTAGCATACCGTGTGCATTTGAAAACAAAAAAATTATCGGTCGAATATCAATCAACTTCATAGTGGTTATATTATTTAAAATTTTTGCTTTAAATTTATAGTCGTGATTATCAATTAAGTGATATATTTTTTTTGTCAAGTAGCCTAATGGCTAGAAATTCCACCCTTAAATGGGATGACCGGGGTTTGAACTCTAACCCCCTACATATATAATGCAATATCCTACCAAGTGAGCTAAGCTCACGGGACATCAATTAAGATATTTATTATCTCATAACATGTTTACTCAATTATCATATATTGATATTTTGCAACATTATCACACCACGAAGTACATTAAAATTTGTTCTTCTAAAATACCATGAACAACAAAAATTAATAAAGATTAGCATATGAAAATAATTTTAAGTTAGTTAAAGTTACTCTCTCAATCTCAAAATAATTGATTTATCGGGTAGAATGAGTAGTTCAACTGATTTGAGTTAAGGGTTAAAAAAATTAAAGGTTTAGGGTTCAAGTTTCGGTAATGGTAAAAAAATACTAATATTAACAACTAATTACTAAGCCAGTGTCCAGTTGGTTGGTTGGTTGGGTTTTCTCCCACCCCAAGGATAGGGGTTCAACACTGGTGTGCTGTAATTCATATCAACTAATTACTAATTTTTAACGTTTCTAAAAAAAAAAATCACAAATATTATTAAAAATGTATAAATGAAAGAGATAATAACATGTTTGTTAAAGTAACCTTAATAAGTATTAGTGTATTTAATTACCATAAATGTAAAGTGCATGGAAGATGTTGATTTGAAAGTGATTTAAATAGTATTAATTAGAAGTACATTTGGAAAAAATAAATAATGTTGTATTGAAAATTGAAAATATCAATTATTTTGAGACAAATTCTTCTTTGCAAAAAGGTCAATTATTTTGAGACCGGGTGAATAATAAAAGAAAATTGATACATACTATTTAATTTAGGGTTTAATATGTTTTTGGTCCCTATAGTTTCGCAGAATTTCATTTTTAGTCCCTGAAGATTTTTTCCGCACTTTTTAGTCCCTGAAGTTTTATCAGTCAGTGTTTTTAGTCCCTACTTTTCATTCAACTCGTAGATATCATTCGAAATTTTTAAATTTTTTTTCGCGGTCATGTTTAATACATTATATGAATTTTTCTTACAAAATTTTAATTTTTTTTAACAAGTGATGAATTAAATATGAATTTTTTAGTTTTTTGCACATAAAAATTCATAAAAAATTCTAAATTTTTATGGGAGATGTTCTTATAATATTATAAACATGAATACAAAAAATCATTCAAAAATGCGAAAGTATACAAGAGTTTGATCAAAAGTAGAGATTAAAAACACTGACCGATAAAACTTTAGGGACTAAAAAGTGCGAAAAAAATCTTTAGGAACTAAAAACGAAATTCTGAAAAACTATAGGGACAAAAAACATATTTAACCCTTTAATTCATAAAATTATATCGATTAAATTAATTCAGTCACGATATTTAAAATTCAGTATTCTTCATATTCTAATGATGTACATTTTGTATTTATTGTTGATGATTATGTTATCAATGGAGACAAAATTTATAGCTATATTTTGTGATAAGAAAACATTGTGATAATAAAAGATAATTGATGATGAAATTTTATAGACATATTTATAAACATCTTTATATATTTTTTAAATTAAAATAATTTTATTTATGATCATAACTACATACTATTGCTCTTTTGTCAAAAAAATTGTAACCTTAATAAGTACTAGTGTATCTAAAAATTACCACCACTAGTACAAAAAACGTTTTTTAAGTCGGTTAAAAATGACTTTTTAAGTCAGTTCCGTTCCTGACTTAATAATTAATGACTTAAGAAGTTTTGATCTGTTAAGTCGGATTTTCAACTGACTTAAGAAATACCTCTTAAGTCAGGTTACTATATGACCGACCTAACAAATAACGTCTTAAGTCAGGTAATTGGTTAACAACTGCCTTTACAAAGTGCTTCTTAAGTTAGACAATAGTTTAACCGACTTAATAGGCTTATAATTATTTTTAAAAAAAAACCGGTAGCCCCATGTTTGTCAGCTCCGGTATGAACATATAAAGGAATCTCTAAAATAAAAATAACTCTAAAACACAAATAACAATGATATACAATGAGCTTGAAGCAAAATTTCGTTATTTCATGTACATAAGCTTGAAGCACAACTTTTCTATACAATGAATAATATTCCAATACATGCCTTAATTTAAAAATATACAAATAACATCTTCTAACAACACCACAAACTATTATCGAGAATTAACAAGTCTAGGAGTGTAACAATTATGCAACAATATAACAGAGAGAGCAGGCGCCATACGTTATTACCATAACATAAAAAAACAACTCCAACATGGAACTTTAAAGACACATGTAACACTTCAGCCCAATTCATCTACCAGACTTGAAGCATCACTCCATAACATGGAATATCAAAGAAATCAAAACAAACTGTCAAAAATCTGCAACACAACCAAAAGAATTAAAAAGCTCTCATTCTAGGTAAAGTGTTAAAAGATAACTCACATCATAAGCCTCATTAGTTAGGTGAAACTACAATCTCTCCCTCTGCTCACATCTGGATGGTACTGAAACTTAAATATTTAACATTTTTGCAACAAAAGTGAAAGAAAAGAAAGAGAGAAAATCCTAAAACAAACCCAATAAATCAAAAGGGAAAATCAAAATACATCAATAAAGCTCTCACCATGCTCAAACCCAATTAATTGGTCATTGACCTCCACTTGTCACCAGCTTCTTTACCTATCTATTGTTTTCAAAACAAGTATAAACATAATTAATCCTTACATAAGTTTACCAAATAGTGCAGATTAAAATTTTAATTATACAAGTATGGTCTTGGTAAATCAAGAGTAGAAAGTAAGTAAAACCATCGCAACTTCACTGGCATCTACCCTGCATCAGATGCCATAAACATTGCACGATGTAAGCACAAACTTCTAAAACTATAATCAATGAAGCATCAACAAATAAATGTATCTCCAAATTAATATAATTCAGATAATAATAGAACTATTTGAATAATCAACAAATAAATGTCCTAGAGTCACTTGTTTCCATGGCAATATATAATACACGGTAATGGCTTACATAAATAAAATAGTAATAAGTCTAACATAAATATGCCTTACATGAATACCATGCTACTTTAGATAAAAAAACTTTATGCCGACAATAATCATTGATTAAGTAAGACATTTTTTTTGCACTTACCACCTAAAAAGGCCCACTTTGTTCCACACTTTAACCAACCAATGTTTACTTGTATACTTGAAGTGTATGCCTTGAATTTGTACACAGAAAGTTTACAAATGAATAAAAGTTAGAAGCATTTAGAAGAATATGAATAACAAAATGATAAGACGGAGTTTGGTTTCTATTAGAAAGAGCAAACCTCAAATGCAGTCTCTAGTCTCTACGCACACCAACACATGTTAGCATTAAGAACTAAAAGGTACTCTAGTTAAATATACAAGCATACAAAATTGTACTGTATCATTTACCAATAGGAATAACTTAATTCAAATAAGATCAATATTCACACCATATCCCCAACCTTCATATTTTATAGATTCACTTCCATTATCTAAATGCAAAATATTATTATTTTGAAAAAGGGGAAGATTAGGAAAAACCATCAACACCTTTTGTCTTGGATTCCATAAGATTCATTCATAATTACAACCATTTAAAACCTCAGTTCAAAACCCCCTTGCTTATACTAAACCCAAATTTATAAAAAAGAGAATATCATCAATTTCTAAAACCTAAATTTGGAACCACACAATCTGGCTTCTCTGATGATGGAGACGATGTCTCTGAAGACCGAAAAGGGTTGTGTGAGACTATGAATGAAGGAGACGAAGGTGGGTGGAAACGGAAGAGAGATTGAATGCAATTTATAGGGTTTCACTATAGGGTTTCACAATGGTAGGAAAGGTAAGGCAAATTGAAGATTTTGTGAAAGAGAAAAAGAAAGTGGGTTTCATGATAGGGTTTGCAGTGAAGAAGAAGAAGAAGAAGAATGGTTTGAGTACTGGGTTCTACGTATTGATTTATTTAAAAGACTTACTTATTTTATTTTATTTTTTTGAGAAAGAGACTTTAAAGATTAGGATTTTTCTTTTAAAAAATAAGATTAAGATATTTTTTTTTATAATGATTAACATTTTTTTTATATGGAGCGACTGAGTTCGATTCTCGTATACCACACATTATAATTTAATTTTGAAAAAACAAATGATACTTCTTAAGTCAGGCTTCCCTCACCTGACTTAACAAAAAAGGTTTCTTAAGTATAAGAGCAGCACCTTACTTAACAAAAATGTTTTGGGACTTGAGGAATTCTATTCGAATATTATATTATTTATTTAATATCTATTAAGTCTGTTGATAACGAAACCGTCTTAATAAAGTTAAACTTATTTACGGAATTGCCACCGCACGTTTTGTTAAGTTAGGTGGCAATGTTAACTGACTTAAAAACGTTTCTATAAAGGTATTTTTGTACTAGCGCACAAATACAAAGTGAAAGATGTTGAATTGGAAGTGGTTTAAGTAGTATTAATTAGAGGGTATAATTGGACTAAATAATTAATGTTGTATTGAAAATATAAAATGTTATGACATGGGTGATGTGGCTAAATGAAATGTTTTCATTGGTTTAAGTGGATTAGGGTTTATATATAGTCTGGACAACTATCTATGAATTATATATATATATATATATATATATATATATATATATATATATATATATACACACACACATACTAGACGCTTACCCGTGCGATGCACGGGTCTTATGCACTGTTTTATACTATAACGTCAAAAAATTATTTGTATAAAATTGAAACAATACATATTATCAAAATAATAGTAACAATAGATGTTATCTAAATGCGATATAGATATCAAATATGTGTTTATACATTTAGAAAAACTTATTTATACACTACATTTGAAGTTACATGGGTTAGCAATATCTTTAACCTTCTTTAAAATAACTCTGAAAATTACAACGTATAATTGACCATGGAAAAAATTGATGTTGAAACAACTCTGAAAATTTGAAGTTATTTTAAAGAATGTGTTAAAGATATTGCTAACGAATGTAACTCCAAATGTAGTGTATAAATAAGTTTTTCTAAATGTTTAAACACATATTTGATATCTATATCACATTTAGATAACTTCTATTGTTACTATTATTTTGATAATACATATTTTTCTATTTTAAATATACTACCTATACAGATAAATTAATAAAAATGTATAAATGAAAGCGATAATAACATGTTTATTATTTTATTTATTTTTAGTTTTTTTTTACTTTCACATGTTTAATTTGATTCGGGGTTAGTTCTGGCAACAAGTGGTTCCTTCCCCCCTGGTCGCTGTTGCAGGAGATCGAACTGTGGTCCTCCCTATCAAGTTCAGCGCCAATCACCAACTTCTGCAAAAAAACAGGACAGGGTAAAAGTACAACTATAAAGTACTTTGCAACTATAATGAAAAAAAAATGGTATCATGTGGTACACTAATGTTATTCAAACACAATTGTCTAACATATATATATATATATATATATATATTTTAATATTATTTACATGCCCAATGGACGATTGTTACGAAATAAAGCATGTGACGCTGAACACTAATTTTGTGTTCCATACGAGATTATCCAACAAAATACCCAGAAGCTCAGTGTTGGCTTGACTCCGGAGGTAATCAATGATCTTGAAATCCTATTGAAAATGGAACGATTTGGCATAAACTTTGCAATTACCGTCAGAATGAGCTACCCTGAGGATGTTTTCAAGCCCTTCAAGAACCGAACGAAATATAAAGAAATGAAATCCACCAAATGCAAAGATAACAAACATATTAAACATATTTTAAATATTAAAAAATTCAAAAATCTAAATCTGTTGTTTATTTCCAGCTGTGATGTTCGATATTGCCCAACATACTTTTTTCTTGATGCTATTTTCATAATCATTAATCAAAAGATCCCTAAGACAACGAAAAACTTTAGGGTCGATGAATACCTACGCAGAAAAACACCAAATTAACACAAACTAAAAACAGAGTAAAATAATAATCAAGGACACAATTCATTTTGGCAATACAACAATTGCAACGTTGTTAGTAGTAAGGAGGAAAAAGAGATGGAAGAATGTAACAGAATATGTGTGAACACTAATGTTATTCAAACACAATTGTCTAATAAATATACACTTTTTTAATATTATTTACATGCCCATGGACGATTGTTATAAAATAAAGTGTGTGACGCTGAACACTAATTTTGTGTTCCATACGGGATTATCCAACAAAATACCCAGAAGCTCAGTGTTGGCTTGACTCCTGAGGTAATCAATGATCTTGAAATCCTATTGAAAATGGAACGATTTGGCATAAACTTTGCAATTACCGTCAGAATGAGCTACCCTGAGGATGTTTTCAAGCCCTTCAAGAACCGAACGAAATATAAAAAAATGAAATCCTCCAAATGCAAAGATAACAAACATATTAAGCATATTTTAAATATTAAAAAATTTCTAAAATCTGAATCTGTTGTTTATTCCCAGCTGTGATGTTCGATATTGCCCAATATACTTCTTTCTTGATGCTATTTTCATAATCATTAATCAAGAGATCCCTAAGACAACGAAAAACTTTAGGGTCGATGAAGACCTACGCAGAAAAACACCAAATTAACACAAACGAAAAACAGAGCAAAATAATAATCAAGGACACAATTCATTTTGGCAATACAACAATTGCAACATTGATAGTAGTAGGGAGGAAAAAGAGATTGAAGAATGTAACATAATATGTGTGAACACTAATGTTATTTAAACACAATTGTTTAACAAATGTACATTTTTTTTAATATTATTTACATGCTCATGGACGATTGTTACAAAATAAAACATGTGACGCTAAACACTAATTTGTGTTCCATACGGGATTATCCAACAAAATACCCAGAAGTTCAGTGTTGACTTGACTCCTGAGGTAATCAATGATCTTGAAATCCTTTTGAAAATGGAACGATTTGGCATAAACTTTGCAATTACCGTCAGAATGAGCTACCCTGAGGATGTTTTCAAGCCCTTCAAGAACCGAACGAAACATAAATAAATGAAATCCTCCAAATGCAAAGATAACAAACATATTAAGCATATTTTAAATATTAAAAATTCAAAAACCCGAATCTGTTGTTTATTCCCAGCTGTGATGTTCGATATTGTCCAACATACTTCTTTCTTGATGCTATTTTCATAATCATTAATCAAGACATCCCTAAGACAGCAAAAACTTTAGGGTCGATGAAGACTTACGCAGAAAAACACCAAATTAACACAAACCAAAAACAAAGTAAAATAATAATCAAGGACACAATTCATTTTGGCAATACAACAATTGCAACGTTGTTAGTAGTAAGGAGGAAAAGGAGAGGGAAGAATGTAACGGAATATGTGTAAACACTAATGTTATACAACCACAATTGTCTAACAAATTTTTTATTTTTAATATTATTTACATGCTCATGGACGATTGTTACGAAATAAAGCATGTGACGCTGAACACTAATTTTGTGTTCCATACAGGATTATCCAACAAAATACCAGAAGCTCAATGTTGGCTTGACTCCTGAGGTAATCAATGATCTTGAAATCCTATTGTAAATGGAACGATTTGGCATAAACTTTGCAATTACCGTCAGAATGAGCTACCATGAGGATGCTTTCAAGCCCTTCAAGAACCGAACGAAATATAAATAAATGAAATCCAACAAATGCAAAGATAACAAACATATTAAACATATTTTAAATATTAAAATATTCAAAAATCTGAATCTGTTGTTTATTCCCAGCAGTGATGTTCGATATTGCCCAACATACTTCTTTCTTGATGCTATTTTCATAATCATTAATCAATAAATCCCTAAGACAACGAAAAACTTTAGGGTCGATGAATGTGAAGAAGATTTTCTTCTTGAACTTGATTGGGTTTTGATGATAACAAACTCACATCACAAAAGAAGAAAACTTATGGATGCTAAAGATAAGAAATCAAGATGGAGACCAAGACTTAGACTTATTATTTAAATTAATTGTAAGTATGGTTTTTATCTTTGATTTATTACGTTTAATAATTATATAACTTAGAATGCTCATAAATTATTTTAAAATTAATTACAAATAAGTTTCTAAGTTAAATATAAAAGTCCATATGAAGCAAGCTTTTAAAAATTATAAAAAGCTAATTTTTGAAAAATAGCTGTCATACATAGTTTTCTTCATTCTTGTAACTTTGTAGTATTGTTTGTTGTCCAAGTTTGTGGAAACAAGTGTATTTGAGAGAAAGTGGATTTCTTTCTCTTGTGTTGTATTTGGGAAAAGGTTCTTTGAATCAGGGAGATTCAAAGTCCACCATAGGTTTAGTGCTTGTGAAATCAAGGAAGTGGTGTGCTTCTTTGTTATGTTAGAAAGATTGTAGGATAGGTCTTGGTGTAAGGCTTGTACAAAGATTCTAACATAGTGAATTCCTTCAAGGGTGTGAAGGGAGTGGATGTACCAATAGGGGAACCACTATAAATTTCCTTGTGTCTTGTTCTTTCCCTTCTCTCTTTTATTTCTCTACATATTGATTCATACCTTTGTTATAACTTTCAAGAAAATAATCAAAAAAAGGGCATTGAAACCTAATTCACCCCCTCTTAGGTTTACATCATTAAACTTACAATTGGCATCAGAGCAGGTTCAAGTAACTTGTTCTTGAAGTTCCAGAATGGCTTCCGCACAACATGTTTTTAGAGATGGTGAATTAATCAAGAATTTTGAAAAAAATTAAATAAGGAAAGGATAAAAGAAATGAGTTAGAAAGAAGCACCAAGAAGGAAAGTTACTTGTTTTGAATGTGGAAAAAGAGATCATGTCAAGAGTGAATGTCCTACACTTGTAAAGAAGAATAAATTCAAAAGCAAGAAGAACAAAAGGTCAAGGAAAACATACGTAGCATGGGATGACAATGAAATTAGTTTATCTTCAGATGAAGATCATGCAAACAAGATATTGATGGCGTCACATCATTCAAGCGATGAAGAACATGAGGTTAGTGATTCTAAAATTGATGATAAACTTTCTTATGATGAATTACAAAGTGCCTTTAATGAATTATATGAAGAATTTTTTAAACTTTCTAGAAAATATTCAAATCAAAAGAAATTAATTTTATCCCTAGAAAGTGAGGCTAATAACATGAAAATAGAATTAGACCAAGTCAAAAATTCTACATGCAATAAATGTCAAGATCATGAGTCTAAAATTGTTGAATTAAACCAAGTGATAAAGAAATATGAAAAAGGTCAAATTGGTTTAGAAAATGTATTAAGTAGTCAAAGATTCTCAAATGATAAATGTGGACTTGGGTTCTCCAATTTTGATAAACTAAGTACAAGTCACAATACCTTTCTTAAGGCTACTTGCAATAAATTCAACAATCCAAAGAAAGTGCATTTTGTAAATCATCATAAAAGGTCTTATAATAGAAATAACTTGTATGTCAATAAAAAGAATCATATCTTTAGACCTACTTGCTTTTATTGTAATACAAAAGGTCATACTCCTAATGCTTGTTATGTAAGGAACGTTGGTGTTCCTAATGGGGAGTATATATGGATAAAGAAAGGAACTAACCCAAAAGGACCCAAAGAATGTTGGGTACCTAGAATGTATTATTAATTGTTTTGTAGGTACTTAAAGACCATATGCTCAAATTGTCATATTAAGTTTGGTTTCTTCAAGATACAAGACCATATGATATGGTAGGATTAAAACTTCATTGAATTATAAATGATTTGAGAAAGATTGACACTTTGATATCTTTATTAACATCGAATCATTGTAAAGAAGATAAGTATTCTTTTTCATATATAATTGTATATCATTCCCCTTATATTATTATTCTTTGAATTCTACTCTTTCTTCTTTTTGATGATGTCAAAAAGGGGAGAAGGAGTATATGTTTGTATGCTTGTGTTTTGTGATAAAATTTTTCAGGATATTCATTTGCAAAACAATACAAGATAGGGGGAGATTCATTGAACAACAATGTCAAAAAGATATGGTTTGTCATCATCAAAAAGGGGGAGATTGTGAAGAAGATTTTCTTCTTGAACTTGGTTGGATTTTGATGATAACAAACTCACATCACAAAAGAAGAAAACTTATGGATGCTAAAGATAAGAAATCAAAATGAAGACCAAGACTTAGACTTATTATTTAAATTAATTGTAAGTATGGTTTTTATCTTTGATTTATTACGTTTAATAATTATATAACTTAGAATGCTCATAAATTATTTTAAAATTAATTACAAATAAGCTTCTAAGTTAAATATAAAAGTCCATATGAAGCAAGCTTTTAAAAATTATAAAAAGCTTATTTTTGAAAAATAGCTGTCAGCGCAATTTACATCATGTCGATCGTGAAACCGATTTAAAAGGATCTGTTGTTGTTGTTTGTAGTTCCAAAACAGTGCAACGTTTGAATTTTGAAAACAGACCTTTTAAATCAGTTCCTGCGTATCGACCATATTAATTTGTCCCAGGCAGAATGTAGAATTTACTATTTTCATGAACCATTGTGTTTTTAAATACATAATTTTGTATTATAAGATTTTTTGAAGAGTTGTCTTGCTTCATGGACATTTTCTAAAGCTTCTTTAAATATATTTGTGATCATTAGAATTAAAAAAAACTTTCACATTCTCAAAATTTATAATTAAAATAATATCACTTTTTTCTCATAAACTTTCAAACATATATATATTGTGAAACTTGGTCTATACTTTCTTATTCATAAAAGTTTTCGAGCACTAAGATATATACATTATTAAAGTGATATTGATTTGATAACAACCATACATAGTTTTCTTCATTCTTGTAACTTTGTAGTATTGCTTGTTGTCCAAGTTTGTGGAAACAAGTGTATTTGAGAGAAAGTGAGTTTCTTTTTCTTGTGTTGTATTTGGGAAAAGGTTCTTTGAATCAGGGAGATTCAAAGTCCACCATAGGTTTGGTGCTTGTGAAATCAAGGAAGTGGTGTGCTTCTTTGTTATGTTAGAAAGATTGTAGGATAAGTCTTGGTGTAAGGCTTATACAAAGATTCTAACATAGTGAATTCCTTCAAGGGTGTGAAGGGAGTGGATGTACCAATAGGGGAACCACTATAAATTTCCTTGTGTCTTGTTCTTTCCCTTCTCTCTTTTATTTTTCTACATATTGATTTATACCTTTGTTATAACTTTTAAGAAAAATAAAAGGAATCCACAACATCTCTAAAATAATCAAAAAAGGGCATTGAAACTTAATTCACCCCCTCTTAGGTTGACACTATTAAACTTACAATGAAGACCTACGCAGAAAAACACCAAATTAACACAAACCAAAAACAGAATAAAATAATAATCAAGGACACAATTCATTTTGGCAATACAACAATTGCAACGTTGTTAGTATTAAGGAGGAAAAAGAGATGGAAGAATGTAACAGAATATGTGTGGTTGCAAAATTTGAGAGAGGAGATTTGTGCAATGGGATAATAAAGAAACTGTGAATGAGGAGATGGCGGGAAATAGTGACAAGACAAATCATAATGAATAAATTGGTGGCTTATGCCAACAAAGGTAGAAACGTTCAATCAAATATGTTTGTTTATCTCTTGCTACTTTTGCATTTTTACTGATTGAACAATTTTCTCCTCTAGAACATGAGGTTTCTTCCATGAGTTTGAGAGTAAGTATTCAAATTATCAATCCATGTGTGAATTACTATTTTCCTCTGTGCATAATTACGAAGTGACTAATGTGTATAAGAGAATAATGAAATATGAGAAATTATTGAACTTAATTACTCGGGTCTACTTGTCATTTCCAGTGACAATATTTTCAACTGTACGACGAGTAGCAATAATCACAGAAGGAGATGGGTGCCTGAACAAGAGGAGAATAATCTTTAGAACATGATAGTATAATAACAAGGGGAAACAACTTTATACATCCCACTATTCAAAATACTCGCCGTGGAAGCACAACTAGTCTGCGACAGACACCACATCAATTACACCTTCAATTTTGTCTTTTGGATCAGCTAGATATGAAAGTGCCCAACAGGCATTGGACGAGACTTCTTCATCATTTTAACGGATGAGACATGCAAGTACATGAAATACGACTTTAACCTATATGCGAACGGGTGTAATGGGAGCGGTATACAGTCAAATAAGAATCTATTATTACTCGCTAAAACTGCGTATTCGGCAAAAAAAAAAAAAATTGGAAAAACTAACAATTAGCAAACAAATAGCTCTGCAAGTGTGAAATGCATATTAAATAATATGACCATCACATTAAACCATAAATTTAACCAACTATCATTACCAAATGCCACTAAAGAACAAGATAATGACACACACTACAATTTCATATTTTTTCAATGAACACATGTGTTGATGAAAGCACACATAACAACAAGAAAATTCAAAATAATGGAGCAAGTAGAAGATTGTCATTACACAACAACAAATTATCTAAACAACAAATATAAAGGGCACAACACTCCTTGTTAGAATTCTAGGTATTGGGCATACATTAGAGTATGTGTATAGAGCCTTGTAATCACTCATCTGGACATAAGTAATGAATCTTATTTTATTAATATTATGCATAACTTCATACCGATCATGATTAAAATCAGGCGGTGGCTTCCCCCTGCAAAAGTTTGAGAGCGTCCAAGTAGCGATTTTGCGCATAGAAAGTTCGTTGTGCTCATTTAGTTGCGCAAACATAGGAAGTAGAACTCCATGACTGATAATAAGATTACGACATTGAATTAGAGTCTCTAGCAATAAATCCTAATGCCTACACAGCCTGACAATCCACAAATCACAGGAATGATGTTAAACTTCAAATGAGATATATCACACTAGATGGTCCAACACTATTGCAAAGACCCTGCCATCATTCTTGCACATAGCTTCAACAAAAAGTTAAGAAATAATAAAACTCAAAAACACATGGATTCAGCTCAAGCTCATTTGTACGCACAAGAACACATGCAAAATTCACACCTAGAATCTAGAAACAACATACCAACCAAATTCAAAATCAAAGTGATGTAATGCTCTGTGTGATTTTTATCATATTTGATTTTGAGTACGGGTTAAGTTGGTTTATCTTTACTCCAATATGTTTCAAATTAATATAAATGACAGATTCGATAATGAAGTAGTTTATCAAACTCGGAATCATCCAATGAGATTTATAATACAAAAAAACTTATGTTTCAACATCAATTTTTTTCAAGATCAATTATATATTGTCATTTCCACAGTTATTTTAAATAATGAGTTAAAGATGTTGCTAACCAATGTTATAAAGAAGATACCAAGATAACTTCAAAAGTGTTGTATAACTATTTTTTTAAAAATGTATAAACACATATTTGATATCTATAACACATTTTATTCTTGACACAATATCTATATCACATTTAGATAACTTATATTGTTACTATTATTTTTTTTTTAGGAGACAAAGGGGCTAAAGCCCAAAAAAAGAGAGAAACTACAATGCTACTAGTCGGAGGAAGGAAACACCCCTATTATCATCATCCAGCAGTTGCCTCAGGTTAGTAAGCGGTTGGTTGTATATCAAGGTTCCATGATTATGAACACACCCCATATTAGCGAGCATATCCGCGCATCTGTTTGCTTCTCGGTAAAAATGACAAATTTTAACACTCCAATCTAAACTCAAAAGACTACGAATTTTCTTAATGATACTCCAACCGGAGACATTTCCATGACCATGCTTGTTAATGATGCTTACTATAATTTCTGAATCCATTTGCACTTCCAACTTGTTAAACCCCATGCTTCTCGCTATAGATATACCTTCCAACAATCCCCAAAGTTCAGCTACATACGCAGTTGCTGATCCTAATGATTTAGAAAAACCACGAATCCAATGACCATCTTCATCACGAAATAATCCTCCACAACCATCCTTTGTATTATGACTCTTAAAAGCATCATCCGTGTTAAGACAAATCCAACCATGCTCCGAAGGGTACCATCTCATATCTTTATTCACTCTACTCGTGTTGTTTTGTAAGCTTCGATGAGAATCCATACTCCTCATATAATATGTCAATGAATTCATAATAATTTCCCATGGCTTATACGGATCCTGAAAGCTAGCCTCATGTTCTCTTGATTCCTCCATTGCCACAAGTAATGACAAGTTGTGGCCCATGTTGCATCCCATTTAACCTCTTTATTCCTTTCAATATGTATAACACCCCATATCAATTTATCTAGAATATCAATAGGAGTGTACATAATTGAATCGGGACACAATAAAATTTCGTTACATAAAGATTCGATACATAATTGGATTATAAAAATCCAACAAATAATACATACTGAGCTAACTACTATACATGACATAACTGAATCTTATACTACGATAAGAATAATCTGGATGTCAGCTCCTCCATGTAATCCATGTATTCCGAATCTTTACGCTTCAGCTCCGCGACATATGCGAACCTGTAATCTGAAAGGATGAAGAATGGGGGGTGAGACTACTAAGCCTCGTGAGTTCTACTACCCACCTAATGGTGACTACACCAGGGGAAACCTGTAATGAGTCCTCACGCGATCTCACGTGCAATACATGTATATATATACAAACAATTTATATAGTGTAACACAAAGATTATCTGAGTTCGTTTTAGCTATGCAAGGACGATCTGAGGTGAGCCGGTCTCAGAAAGCCTTACGCTTTTCCGTACCAATCTTCGTGAACTATAGCACATATGGTACGGAATAACTATGGCATCACAATCAATATTATTAATATCTTATCGCTATGGATTCCTCGAATCCCCTTTGGTGGTGTCAAGCAACCACACATCTCTATGGACTGATACTACACATAATTCTAATGTGTTAACAACTACCAATATATCCCAATCCCGGGGAACTAACATAATACATAACCTAGGTTAAGTTCATAATTTTCCTAACGTGCAATTAACATTTCGATTATTATTACCTCGTAATGTCAATGGAAATAGACCTGGAAGGATAACAAATTTAAAAAGCAATATTGAGTTTCAAAAGCCAAAACAGATGGCTAAAATTCTGTCATGGTCGCCCAGCGAGAGCTAGCGACTACTAGCGACCAGAGTCAGAAGGTTCTGGCCAGCCAGCGACTGCCAGCGACCAAAACCTGC
Source organism: Trifolium subterraneum (assembly GCA_951799995.1). Taxonomy (NCBI): domain Eukaryota; kingdom Viridiplantae; phylum Streptophyta; class Magnoliopsida; order Fabales; family Fabaceae; genus Trifolium; species Trifolium subterraneum. The sequence goes on from OX637463.1 coordinate 36,163,194, forward strand.
AACTCATGGTTGCACGTTCGCCAGAGCTCGCTTAGCGAGTATCACAGGATTTTAGCCCTGTTCTGCAAAATCAGTGAAAAACTAGAAATTTCAAATCAAAGTTTCCATATCCAATCCAGCCATCAACAATATGAGTATAATAACAATTAAAATGGAGAAGAGTTTTGAGTATTAAACTCCTCTCATACACAATTCAATTGCTAATCCTATGTTATCATGCTAATTCAATTGTTTGGGATTTCTAACTATCTAAACCTGAGAACCCACCTGAGATAGACGCTTGATCAATCCCATCGCCATCTCTAGAGCTCGTCGTACAGTGGAATTTGCAATTAGAAATACTTCGAACTCCAATTCAGATTTTTCTGCACAATTCTGCTTTATACGTCCAACTTCAGAAAATTCTAGCGACCTCATTTCTCATCCAATTTCAACGAAACCAAAACCACGAAATCGAGAATTGAGTTAGCTTTCCAATGAAACCAGCCTCGTTCAATTTGAAGTTATAGAGAGGGAGTTCATACCATTTTAGTGCAGCACTGTCAAACAGCACTGTCAAACATCAATTCTGCAGAAATCCTGAGTTGATCCCTCAACTTCAAAAATTCGTCCAGACCTCAATTCTTGTCCAAATAATATGAAACTGGTGCCCAATTGACCGGAATTAAGTTATCTATCCATAGAAAAAAGCGGAATTCCAATCGGAGTTATGAGGAAAGAGTACTGACCCTTTTTGTGAAGGTGTATCCCCAAATACGATTTCTGCATAAATTCCTCCAATGTTTGAATTATTCAAACCCACAATCTCTTGGTCCTTGAACACCCACTTACAGCCCTCAATTAATAAAAATGGAGTAATAATCAGATTTTAGGGTTGATAGATAGGAAGGGAATAGAAGAAAGATGAATCATTTACCTTACTTTCTCATCATCCAAAGGTCCTTGAATTGCTAGAATCCATCACATGCAATTGAAGAACAGAATTTTGAGATTAGAATAGGGAGTGAAATTCTGGCACCTACTGGGGACAGATGTTAAGACAGAAGCTATGGCAATTGTCGTACGTAATCAGTTGTAAAGCTAAGACAAATGCTCTAGTGTATGTCCACAGTAGAATATAATCAACAAGTATAAGCAACAGACAAAGAAGTAAGTAACACAGAGAATTGTTAACCCAGTTCGGCGTAAACAACGACCTACTCTGGGGGCTACCAAGCCAGGAAGGAATCCACTATAATAGATCTAGTTCTAAGCCCACAACAAACATCCAAGTTTACGACTTATCTCCTAGACTCTACCCGTGCTAACTCAACCTAGGAACTCCTAAGTTTGAGACCCCGTCTCACTTCCTTTCTATCACAAACCTTGTGATTATAACAGTTCAACGAACGATGAGGTTTCACTAACCAAACAAACAAACAATCTCCGTGCTTAAAAGCATGGGAGAAGTTTCACAAAATACAAACCAAACAGGCCTAAGCTTGTGTTATAGAATCCATAAGAAAGGCTTACAATAAACAAGACTCAAACCCTAAAACTATATTCTTGAAATACGGCTTCAGTAGTCTTTTAGGTTTTAGTCTTCACATATTTATATGACCTGAGTTAGCATGGGCTAGGTCTTCATATTGGGCTTTAATCTTCAGCTGTCCTTTTGGAAAGTCCAGCACACATGAAAAGAAAAGAATCACTTGTTTCCATAAATGGCGTAGCATCTTCTGGAAAGTACTCATTGGTCCAACCGCCTAATAAACCCTTGTTTAAAGGCGTGCGTCTTGATAAGCAAGTAAGGCGAAAATAGTGCTTCAGATAATCTTCAAAGATATGGCGCGCAAATAGAGCATTAAATACCGGCATGACAGATGTTGTACCCACATGCTACGGCATCTGGTCCAACATCTTGCTTGAACATGTTTTTGCAAAATGAGGCCAACATACAAAACACCAACAATCTCCCCCTTTGGCAAATTTTGGCTAAAACAAATTAAGACCAGTTCTGGAGAGATGCAGTAAATACCTTCCTTCAAGTCAACGCAAACACACAGCTAAGAAAGAAGATAATACATTGTCACATTATTTTCAAAAGAGATCTTCAAGTGAGAAATAATGAACAGGCAGCATCAGAGGCATGCAACAGCGGAAATACACAACTTAGCCTCATAGGGTACAAGATAGGAGAGAAATAAACTCTCACACATAAGCGCCATACAGTTAAACCAGGGAAAAATAAATTCCCACAAATATGAATCACCATAGGAAAAATAAATTCCTAGACCACTGAGAAAAATAAATTCTCCGGTAAAAAGTAAAAGTGGATTCCTTTGAAACAGACAAGATGCCTTAGCATTTGGAATGGCATCTGTTACACACAACATGCATCACAACAAAAGTAGATTGCTCCCCCTGAGTTCATGCATATATCACAGTAGAGAATACTCCCCCTCAACAGAACAAACATACACATACAGATATAGCATACCTGCTCCCCCTCAATCATAGCACACCAGATGGTGTAACATGTGTCACAGTATTATCACGAACAGAACATGCATCTTTACTACTACTCCCCCTTTTTAGCCATAATTTTGACAAACATAATGCGTCATGCATTGACAAACAGAAGTAGCAACACATCATAGTAGCATAATTACAGACCAACAGCACATGGGAGTGCACAAGATATCCTGGGCGTAGCCCTCAAGGTTCAGACAGACAAAAACAATATGAGCAGTAAAACACAGGAGCAAGGACATCATTCAGAGGAGCTTTCATCAGAGCTCTCTATCATAGGTTCACCATCAGCATCAACATCATTATTTCCAGCACCAGCTTCTTCAATCAAGCTCACTATATCAGTGCACTCCAGGGCTTCTTCTCCAAGCTCTCTTTCCAGAGCTACCCTTCTCTGAACATATTTCCATTTGTCTACATAGCTAGCAAGATGAAAGAAAATATTATCAATAGCAACCTCAGGTACATTAGCAAGTACCTTCTTGTCACCTACACTTTGTCTGCCAACATAAGCTTCACCAGATGCTTCATCTTTAGACACTTCTTCCTCAAAGACAGAGTCACTCTCTACAGCCTTTCTCTTCAACTGTTTCTTCTGGACAACAGGAGTATCAAAACGACTCTTAGGTCGAGAGGGACCATACATGGGTTTCTTGGCAAGTTTCTTCACTGATTCTACAACAGGGGGCTGTGGGGCAGATGCTATAGCTTTACCAGAACTGCTCCTCAGTCTCTTAGCAACACCAGCACCAAATGTCTTCACCAGGGGTGGAGACTTATCAGTATCATCACTACTAAAACCAGTATCAGAACATACGTCAGCTACAGTATTAGGACGAGGAACCTGTTGGTCCAAAGATGCTTCAGCATCTGACACAACGTCAGATTGAGGAACAGGGTCCTTGATGAGATTCAGACCATTGTCAACCATGATGTCACCAGTTTCAGTAACCTTTGCTACAGGATCAATATCCACTTCCATGTCATCAGTACTAGGAGCAGCCTCAGGATCCTTAACAGTATTCACATCAACAATATCTAGGGTTTCAACCTGATCAGATTTCCCTAAATGCTCCAACTCAACATTCTTTTCAACTTCTTCAACAACAAGCCTAATCTTCTCAGTCTCAGAACTAGAGTGATGCTTAACAACAGTATCAGAACTTATCACACTAATGTAGCGTGTGATGAAGTAGTTGAGGGAAGTTTTTAAGACTTTCCCTAAATTAGCGTGCGCAACATAAGAGTAGAAAGAGAGAATAACTGCTGCACGCTTTTCAGACATTAACTGCTACAACTCCTCATGCAGGCAAATTCCTAATTTGCCTCTTAGCTTCTCAAATTGGTTAGCATCTAGTGCTTTCGTGAATATATCTGCGAGCTGTTCTTCAGTAGCAACATGTTTTAAAACCACCACATTCTCTTCTACTAAATCTCTGATAAAGTGATGACGAATGTCTATGTGCTTTGTCCTACTGTGTTGTATAGGATTTTTTGAGATATTGATTGCACTCAGATTATCACAGTACAATGCCATAGCATCTTGCTCAACATTATACTCCCTTAGCATCTGTCTCATCCAGACAAGTTGTGAACAACTACTCCTAGCTGCAATGTATTCAGCTTCAGCAGTTGAGAGAGACACACAATTCTGTTTCTTACTGAACCATGATATCAAATTTTCTCCCAAGAAGAAACAACCACCAGAAGTGCTTTTTCTGTCATCAGCACTGCCAGCCCAATCTGCATCACAAAATACAATGAGTTGAGAGTTGTCACTGTGTGAGTACATCATGCCATAGTCACATGTGCCGCTAACATACTTGAGGATTCTTTTCACTTGAGTTAAGTGACTCATCTTTGGATCAGCTTGATATCTTGCACACACACCCACTGCAAAGCTAATATCAGGTCTACTAGCTGTAAGATACAGGAGACTTCCTATCATACTTCTATAGAGACTCTGATCAACACTAACACCCTTCTCATCTTTTGTCAACTTCAAATGAGTAGGTGCTGGAGTCCTTTTGTGAGTAGCGGTATCCATACCAAACTTCTTGACAATATTTTTTGCATACTTACTCTGAGAGATAAATAGTGTCTCATCCATTTGCTTCACTTGAAGTCCAAGAAAAAATGTTAATTCCCCAACTAAACTCATCTCAAACTCTGACTGCATCTGTTTGATAAAATGCTCCACCATCTGACTTGACATCCCGCCAAATACTATGTCATCAACATAAATTTGTGCTATCATTAGTTTACCATGTTCTTCTTTTACAAACAGAGTTTTATCATGTCCTCCTTTCCTGTATCCATGATTGACAATAAATTCAGTCAATCTCTCATACCAAGCCCTAGGGGCTTGTTTCAATCCATATAAAGCTTTCTTCAACTTGTAGACATGATCAGGAAGATCTGGATTCACAAAGCCTTTTGGTTGTTCCACATACACCTCTTCATTTAAGTATCCATTGAGAAAAGCACTCTTAAAATCCATCTGAAACAATTTAAATTTCAGAACACATGCAACACCAAGTAACAGCCGTATAGATTCTAATCTAGCAACTGGGGCGAAGGTCTCATCAAAGTCTAAACCTTCCACCTGAGTGTATCCCTGTGCCACAAGCCTCACCTTGTTTCTTGTAATAGTTCCATTTTCATCAGATTTATTTTTATAAACCCATTTAGTACCTATTACATTCAACCCTTTTGGTCTAGGAACTAGATCCCAAACCTCACTTCTTTCAAACTGGTTCAATTCTTCTTGCATGGCACTGATCCAATAATTGTCAGTGAGAGCCTCTTTGACATTCTTTGGTTCTATTTTTGACACAAAGCAAGAGTTAGAGATTATATCTTGATTTCTTCTTGTGGTGATACCTTCATCTGGATTGCCTATGATCAGGTCCTTGGGATGATTTTTCTGGACTCTGATAGATGGTCCTTTACTAACTGGAGCAATAGTATATCAGTGATAGGACTATCAGGTGTTACCTCAAGCTCTTCTATACTTGCAGTTTCTTCAGGCTGGAATTCAAAAGCTTCAGCATCTGGACTTTCATCTGTCTTAGCGTCAGATGCTACATCATCTATCACAACATTCATTGATTCCATCATCACTTGAGTTCTGGAGTTATACACTCTGTAGGCTCTGCTGTTAGTACAGTAACCCAAGAATATACCTTCGTCACTCTTTGGATCCATCTTCCTCCTTTGTTCTCTATCTATCAGAATGTAACACTTACTTCCAAATACATGAAAATACTTGATAGTAGGTTTTCTTCCTTTCCACAATTCATATAAGGTGTTAGTTGTTCCAGCTCTTAAAGTGACACGATTGAGAATGTAATATGCTGTATTCATAGCTTCAGCCCAAAAGTGTTGAGGCAGTTTCTTTGAGTGTAGCATGACACGAGCACATTCTTGTATAGTTCTGTTCTTTCTTTCAACTACACCATTTTGTTGAGGTGTAATAGGTGAAGAAAATTCATGTCCTATTCCTTCAGCAGTGCAAAACTCAGAGAATCTTGAGTTTTCAAATTCTCTACCGTGGTCACTCCTTATTCTGACAATGACACTATCTTTTTCTCTTTGAAGTTGTTTACACAAATCCTTGAAAGCACAAAAGGTGTCTGACTTTTCTCTGAGAAAATTGATCCAAGTGAATCTTGAGTAGTCATCTACAACAACAAAGGCATATCTCTTTCCTCCTAGACTTTCAACCTGCATAGGCCCCATCAAGTCCATATGTAGTAATTCAAGCACCTTTGAAGTAGTCAGATGCTGCAGCTTCGGGTGTGGCATCTTTGTCTGCTTCCCAATTTGACATTCACCACATATGTTTCCTTCTTCAATCTTCAGTTTAGGTACTCCTTTTACTGCATCTTCAGCTATGACTTTCTTCATACTCCTTAGATTAAGATGACCCATCTTTTGATGCCATAACTTGACTTCATCTTCTCTAGTGATGAGACAGGAGGAAATTTGAGCACTTTCTTCAGAAATCCATAAATAGCAGTTATCTTTAGACCTGGCTCCTTTCATAACAGATTCACCATCTTCAGTTGAGACAGTGCATTCAGATTTCGTGAAGTTCACCTTCATTCCTTGATCACACAATTGACTGATGCTTATGAGATTTGCAGTCAATCCTTCCACCAAAAGAACATTCTCAAGTTTAGGCAACCCATTTGCAGTGAGACTTCCAATGCCTTTGATCTGACCTTTGGCTCCATCACCAAAAGTAACATAACTAGTAGTGTAAGCTTTAACATTGGTTAGATAACTTTCAACACCAGTCATATGTCTTGAGCAACCACTATCAAAGTACCAATCATTTCTGGATGAAACTCTCAGAGATGTATGAGCTATGTGAGCAACATCATTTGCCTTTGGTTTCCATTCTTTCTTTGTATTGCTTGAATCAGATTCATACCTGGGATTATTATACCATCTTGGAAACCCATACAATCTAAAACAGAAAGTTCTGATGTGACCTCTTCTACCACAGTAATGACAGATCCATCCCTTAGGTTTAGGAATGATTTTGGCCGGCTGATGTTGTTGAACATGCTGTGGCATATGTCTGGTTTCAGTAGGATCATAAGTGTCTTTAGCAGGAACAAATGTACTAGTGGAAGTAGCATTTTTCTTTTTAGGATAGTTATATTCTACTCCAATACCCTTAGGTTTCCCAGCAATTTGACCCTCAACCAGTATATCTAATCTTTCAGTTCCATTATTTAGCAGTCTAAGCTGTTTATTTAAACTAGTCAGCTGATAGTTCAATGTGGTTACCTCATCTCTAAGAGCAGAAGCCTCGGACAGATGCTTTGCCTTCTCAGATTGTAGCTGCTTTGTGAGTTGAGATATTTGAGTCTGATGCTTCACCTTCTCATCTTGCAATTTACTTATAACGTTTTGTTGCTGCTGACAAACCTTTTCACTCTTCTGACTCAGTGCTTTATAGGACGCAGCTAGTTCATCAAAGGTCAATTCTTCATCATCTGATTCAGATTCAATAAATCCAGTAAGTGCAGTAATGTGATTTGCAGACTCAGAGTTGTCATCATCCTCAGAGTCATCTTCATCAGACCAAGTGACAGCCATAACCTTCTTCTGTTTCTTCAGGAATGTTGGACATTCAGCTCTAATATGTCCATGGCCTTCACATTCATGACATTGAACACCTTTTCCAGTACTGGCCTTTTCCTTAGGTCTGTATTTTCTTTCACCATTAAACTTTCTGTTATTATCAGAGAAATTGCCTTTAGCATTTGTCCTGCCTCTTCCATCCATCTTCTTTAATATTCTGTTGAACTGCCTGCCTAGATGTGCCATAGTTTCAGATAAATTTTCATCAGCTTCTAAACCATTTTCTACTTCCTCACTTTCAGTGGTGTTGGTTACAAGAGCTATACTCTTCTTCCTCTTCTCGGTTTTCTCTTTAGCAGCCAGCTCATAGGTTAGTAATGAACCCACCAAATTTTCAAGTTTCATCACTCCTATATCATGTACTTCTTCTATGGTAGTGACTTTCATATCAAACATCTTAGGAAGAGATCTAAGCATTTATCTTACCATTCTTTCCTCGCTTAGCTTTTCTCCTAGAGCATCAAAGTTGTTTGCAAAATCTAGAATGGTCATGTAGAAGTCATGAACAGATTGACCTTCACCCATCATTAGATTCTCAAACTTTACGGTCAGAAGCTGTAGCCTTGAATTCTTCACCTTAGCGGTGCCTTCATGTGTAGTCATTAGAATTTCCCATGCTTCCTTAGCCACTGAGCACTGTTTGATCATCCTGAAAATGTTGTTGTCCACAACATTAAATAAGGCATTTAGCGCCTTGGAGTTACCATGTGCAAGCTCATCCTCTTCCTTGGTCCAATCCGCTTCTGGTTTTAGTTCACCTGTAGTTTTACCATCTTTGTCACGTATCACTGGATGCTCCCATGCCGTTAGGATAGCCTTCCAAGATCTGCTATCAAGTGATTTAATAAATGCCACCATTTTGGCTTTCCAGTAATCATAGTTTGATCCATCCAGAAGTGGAGGTCTGTTGACATAGCCACCATCCTTGTTCATTATGCCAGAAAGTAACTTCCCTGGTCCTCACCCACGCAGAACAGGGTGCCTGCTCTGATGCCAATTGAAATTCTGGCACCTACTGGGGACAGATGTTAAGACAGAAGCTATAGCAATTGTCGTACGTAATCAGTTGTAAAGCTAAGACAAATGCTCTAGTGTATGTCCACAGTAGAATATAATCAACAAGTATAAGCAACAGACAAAGAAGTAAGTAACACAGAGAATTGTTAACCCAGTTCGGCGTAAACAACGACCTACTCTGGGGGCTACCAAGCCAGGAAGGAATCCACTATAATAGATCTAGTTCTAAGCCCACAGCAAACATCCAAGTTTACGACTTATCTCCTAGACTCTACCCGTGCTAACTCAACCTAGGAACTCCTAAGTTTGAGACCCCGTCTCACTTCCTTTCTATCACAAACCTTGTGATTATAACAGTTCAACGAACGATGAGGTTTCACTAACCAAACAAACAAACAATCTCCGTGCTTAAAAGCTTGGGAGAAGTTTCACAAAATACAAACCAAACAGGCCTAAGCTTGTGTTATAGAATCCACAAGAAAGGCTTACAATAAACAAGACTCAAACCCTAAAACTATATTATTGAAATACGGCTTCAGTAGTCTTTTAGGTTTTAGTCTTCACATATTTATATGACCTGAGTTAGCATGGGCTAGGTCTTCATATTGGGCTTTAATCTTCAGCTGTCCTTTTGGAAAGTCCAGCACACATGAAAAGAAAAGAATCACTTGTTTCCATAAATGACGTAGCATCTTCTGGAAAGTACTCATTGGTCCAGCCGCCTAATAAACCCTTGTTTAAAGGCGTGCGTCTTGATAAGCAAGTAAGGCGAAAATAGTGCTTCAGATAATCTTCAAAGATATGGCGCGCAAATAGAGCATTAAATACCGGCATGACAGATGTTGTACCCACATGCTACGGCATCTGGTCCAACATCTTGCTTGAACATGTTTTTGCAAAATGAGGCCAACATACAAAACACCAACAGGGAGGGTTAGAGCACGAATTTGGAAGAGTAGAGGAAGAGTTTGGGTGAATTCAAACTTACCACAGGGAGAACACAACCTAAGAGACCTTACTCTTTACTTGCATGCTTGTTTGAGTTGATTTGGAAGAGAGTGTTGAAAAATGGTGACTTGGGAGGGTTGATGTTGTTGTTCACGAGAGAGAGAGAGCAACAAGGAGAGTTTTATGTTTTTTTTGCTTTCATCAGGAAATGGCAAGTGAGTGTCATAGTGATTTTGTGAGTCACCTTAGGGTGGGACACATGTTTTGAATTGGAAATTAGTCTTCCTTCTTGTGACACACACTTACCCACTCACACTCTAGTGCTAGCTTTATCATGTGATGGTTTTAGAAAATACTCTCAATAGTTTATAATACTAATGTAAGAATTGGGGATGTTACAATATGAGTTTTCAAATTCAACTCAAACCATTGCTCTCTATTATAAATAAAAAACGTGCTCCAATGATTTACATCTACTAGGTGTTGCCACACTATAGATGCAAGGGGACAATCTCTCAATACATAAAGTAAGGATTCCTCCATTTGGCCACAATAATCACAATAAGGTTCTTTCAAGTGCCAAGATGCTAACCTGTCATTAGTTAATAACCTATGATGTAATATATGCCAAACAAATACTCTCACTCTTTGTGTTGATGCCAATTTCCACACCTTCCTCCATTTATGATCCTCCTCCTGTTCGGTTATACCTGCCAAACTATTATATGCATCAGCAACCATGTAATTCCCATCACTGTCACCCGACCAGAATTGCAAATCACCTCCTCGATCAATTTGAGGTGGTAAAATAACTTGTGTTCGATTTGACCTCAAGTCCACATCTCCGAGAGATTGTCCGCTTTGGGGTTAACCCGTCACGGTTTTGTCCTTTGTAGAAAAAGGCGCCTCGGTGTATCCAGAACAGAAGCCCCCCAGTCGAGGCTAAGGGGCTAACGGGTGTCGACCACGGGCATGCGCTGGGCACCCACAAGTCGTTTCCCACAGACGACGCCACCGAGGCGCCTTTTTCTACAAAGGACAAAACCGTGGCGGGTTAACCCCAAAGCGGACAATCTCTCGGAAATGTGGACTGTTGGAACAAAATGTGTTTAGTACACACCCTTGAGTTTTGATGATAACAAAGTATTAAATGGACAATTGACGTTACTAATGTTTAAATTAAGTGTGCAGGAGAATCCAAAGTTATATCAAGAGCACACTTGGTTTAAGCTCTGAAGGAACCTTATGGAAGTCTGAATCTTTACACTCTGAAAAAGTTCAGAAGCTAAAACGTGGTCAGAAGCTAAATATGTTCAGAAGCTCAAATAGGATCAGAATGTCTGCAAGAGTTCAGAAGCTTAGAGAAGTTCAGAAGCTCAGAGACGTTCAGATGCCTACAAGAGTTCAGAAGCCATCTGCTAGTCAAGAGTTATTCAGAAGATGAAGACGTTGAGAAGCTGAATTACGAAGGACTATCAGAGGCCATTTATTCAAGACCAATCAGACTTCAAAGACATCAAAGGTTCATCAGAAGCAAAGGAAATTCCACCAGTCATCAGAAAGGCTACATCAACTACTCTTACCAAGCTTGATGATTTGTTTAAGGACAACTAATTACAACAGTCATAAAGGATGTGATCCTACTCTCTCTAGGAGCTAGTTGTACCTTATTACTGTATTTTGGACATACAGTAAAAGTGAAGCTTAACTACGAAGAAGACGTGGCTTTGTTCAAAGGATATTCAAAAGCTACAGTTGTCCATTTACAACGGGAATTTCTACAACGTCTCAATATCTTTCTCCAACTCATATATATACATGAAAGAAAGATTTGATGAAAAAGAAACCTCAATAGAAAATATCTCTCAGAATTAAGTGAGAATTGAAACTAGCTCTAGCCTCTGAAGTTATTATCTTGTAATAGTTTTAAGCTTAGAAGTTAGTATTACTCCTGCGTGAGTAATTTGGAAAAGTCTCAATCTTAGTGATTAGAGCAAGGAAGTGTCTTAGTCTTGTGTGACTCTGAGCAAGGAAGTCTCTTAGTCTTGTGTGACTAGAGCAAGGAAGTCTCTTTGTCTTGTGTGACCTAGAGCAAAGAAGTCTCTTGCCTATGTGCTTGAGCACCTGAATTGTAATCTTAGTGATTATAGTGAAATCCCTTGGAAGTGCAAGGGGACTGGAGTACTATCGTTTTGTGAGGGGAACCAGTATAATTCTTGTGTCTCTTTCACTCTCTCACTCTCTCATTTACTCTTCCATCATTCTCTTAAATTCAAGTTGGTTGTGTTAATCATTCCGCTGTGCTTAAAGACTCTGATAGATACAAATATCTTGAAAAGTTTTTAAATATCTAAAACACAATTCAACCCCCCCCCCCCCCCCCCCTCTCTGTTTTCTCCACGCACCTTCATGGACTTTAGGTCAAATCTAAACAATTTGTATCTTTGACATAAAGGTATTTGGAACAAATGCATTAAACTTATTAAAATTCCATATACCTATATCAGACACCACATCCTTTAGTTTCCGGTTGATTATATCTTCAGGAATCCCTTCAACAACACATAAGACTCGTGCATCGCACGAGTAAGTGTCTAGTTAATTAAAATGTTCAATATGTTAATGATAATAATTGTTGTCTCATAGCTTTAGAGGTTAATGGCCTTCATAATTTTTATAATTAAAAAATAATTTAATTGATACCGATTTAATTAAAAGAACGAGAAATACATACACATTTGGTATTGAACCGTCATCAATTATATTACTTCTTAAGCCGTAAAAAATATAGTGGGCTAAAAACTGGTGGTGAAAATAAATAAAAATTGTGATAATAAAAGATAATTAATGATGAAATTTTGTAGACATATTTATAAACATCTTCATATATTCATTTTAAATTAAAATAGTTTTATTTTATGATCGTAACTACTATTGCTTTTTAGTCAAAAAAATTGTAACCTTAATAAGTACTGGTGTATTTACAGTTACCATAAATACAAAGTGGAAGATGTTAAATGAGAGTGGTTTAAATAGTATTAATTAGAGGGTATAATTGGAGTAAATTATTAATGTTTTAATTGAAAATATAAAATGTTAATTATTTTGGCACAAATTCTTTTTGCAAAATAAAGTGGGAGTTGGAATGTGTATTAGAGATGACCAAGGACGATTCGTGGTAGCAAAGATTAAATGAAAGTCAACTATTCTTGAGGTAGAGATAGGAGAAGCACCGGGTTTCTGAGTGCCCTCAAGTGGGCTAACGAGATGCAACTGCATGACATGGATTTTGAGATGAATTGTAAGCATGTTGTAGATATCCTCTATAGTATCAAAACTTATTCCTCTGATTTTGGGGCTATCATTACTGATTGTTGGCTCTTACTAGCCACAAATATGGTGAACTCTCATGTTAAGTTCATTTGAAGACAAATCAATGAAGTCGCTCATAGCCTTACTTGAATGGCTCCATCTTTTACTAGTTTCCATAGCTTTAACGTTATTCCAACATGTATACACTCTATTATTATGAATGAAATGAGATAAGTTATTTGCCTTAAAAAAATAAAAATAATAACGAGCCAAAGAAGACCCACAATTTTATTTCTATTTCGAGAATAAGTCACCAAATTCTATATTTTTCTATTTAAAAACAAAAGCAAACATCTTAACCAAAAAAAAGAAGCAAACATCTAATATTTGGGTGATTGTACTATTGTTGAAAGGATAAGATAATAACAGGATAAGATATAAAACAAGATAAGGACATGATAAGATATAAGCAGGATAACAGTTATCATATCTCGTGTTTGGTGCACACAAGATAAGAAACATGATAACTATTATATCATGTTTTTTACACATACTTCATAATAATATGATAAGATATATATCATATTTAAATGACAAAATTATTCTTGTAAAACAATTTTTTTTCTAAATTATTTTGTAATACTATAAATTTTATATAATTTTAAATAAAAATCATGATCAAATAAAGTGGTTAAATTTTTTATATGAATCATGATCAAATAAATAACTCAATTATATATATATATATATATATATATATATATATTAGATAAGCTAGATAAATATACGATATATCTTAAATGTAAATAATAAAACTATCATCGCAAGAAAGTTATAACTCGAGAGACATGATAAGATAAGCTTCAGGATTGACTTATCATATCATGTTACCTCACCAAACACTGGATTGCGACATGATATGATACAATTATTCTATCCTGTCTCTTATCCTGCGCACCAAACGGACCCTAAGAAAATATATTCCAATAAGATTTGCCGACTAGAAGACGTCTTTCCAATAAGTGAAGAGATATGAAGGATTATGAAAAATTCACGCGAGGGAAGAACAATTACCTTAGATTGTGTTTGGATGGAGGAATGTTTTGAGATAAAGTAATATTTTGAAGAAATTTAAATTCTTTTGTCTAAATACTCTTGTTTGGATGATTAATTTATAAAATTTTCAAAATGATGGGATTTTATGAAGTATTTTGTCCAAATTAAATTTAAGGAATTTCAAATGACACTAAAAAGCTAGGAATTTGAAATTCCTTCCTTCCATATGTTTCAAAATTTTCAAATTTGACCCTATAATATTTTTAAATTAACCCCTATGCTTTTCTTCAAATAAAAAACTATAGGGGTTAGTTCGCAATTTTAAAAAATTTATAGTGGTCAATTTTAAAATTTTGAAACATATTGGAGAAAAGAATTTCAAATTCTTATTATTTAGGTGTTATTTGAAATTCCTTAATTTAATTTGGACAAAATAATTTATAAAATTTTCATCATTTTGATAATTCTTCAAATTATCATCCAAACAAAAAAATTTAGATAGAAAATTATGAATTCCCCTAAAAAATTTCTTTACCTCAAAATATTTTCTCATCCAAATACAAATCTAATGGTGCATTTGTTTCAAATTATCATGATAGATTCTTGAGAATGAATTCATAGATTATTGAGAATGAATTCATATACTACCAACTAACCCCCAATTATAAAATTTCTGGAAATATTTAAATATTAACAAAATATATATTTTTATAACACAAAGAAATACATTTTCATCCTTATATTCTCTTTTTGTTGATAATTTCATCCTTGTTTGATGTGCAAAATGTAAGGACTGAATAAAACAGTACAAGACAGAAAAACATAAGGTACATTGAACAAAATTTATGTTGTACGATGTTCGGTGGATAAAAGATCATTTTGGCATTTTAAACAACTTATGTAGAGGATAAAAAGTTGTCCCGTAGTTCAGTATGAAACAAAAATTTCAATTTTTGTCCTATCCCTTGACCCTTAGTTTGTTCAGTACAACTGAAGTTGTCCTGTCCAATTCCTTATTTTTTATTAGATCAAACTCAAACTTATATTCTAAAGTAACTTTTTTGTTTTATTTGGTAGATGTCACACATACAAAGTGGAGTAACCGGAGTTCAAACCCTGATCATAATATTTAACCTATGAAGTCCGGATACGTGACACGATACGATACCGATACGGGAAAATTTTCAAAATCCCCGATACGATACGGTAGCGATATGATATTTAAAAATTAAATTTAAAATTAAATATACAAATGTACAATATATAAACATAACAAAATATATAAATTAACATATTGATAACAAAAAAATATATAAACATAAAAAAAATCGATAATGATAATAAACTAACATTCAAATTACTCAAACTGAGCAAACAAGTGATAATTACATATCTTAAGTACTATCCAAAAAGGACATAACTAGTATTATCCAAAAAAAAAATCATTTGTACCACCGGAAAAAGACATAGTTTGCAATTCAAAAAGAACATCATATTCTGATATTCACTATTTAAGAGGAAACACATATTGTATCTGGACCGGGAGTAAATGTAAAGGGTGTATTTAGCAAAAGCCCAAACATTAATTATTAATTTGTACAACCACCCAATACAACGGCCCAATACATAAGCGAGAGTCATGCCCAGTTTTCCTATGAGGGCGATAACCAGAAGGGCGAGTCATTCACTCAGGGCGAGACATGGCCGCGTGGGCGAGATGCCCACGATCCCATGATCCCCTCATTCTTCACTATAACTGCCATCTTCTCCACGATTTTATACACTTATCTTCATCCTCTGTATGACTAGGAACAAATTTTAAGAGGAACCATTATATTCAAACCACGTTCCCCATGATCACCTTGCAAATAGGCATGTGATCAAATGTATAGCAGGAACGTGGGATAGGCCAACGAAGGAAAGGGGCGGGAAGAACTCTCTTCCGATATACCCTATATATACTTGTAACATTGATGAAAAAGAGGACGGACTGAAAGACATTTGAGATCATATACTTGATTATTTTGTTTATTTGACGGTCCAATATCATTACTTTTCACACCCCTTTAAGTGTTCACCAGAACATTTTGGCGCCCACCGTGGGGCTGCGGTAAAACGATTCCATGCCTATCACTTAGAGAGAAAGCAACGCTGCAAGCAGAGATAAAACCATGGCTACCAATCATGGAAATAGTCCTTCAATCCAGGTTGCAATGGAAGAAATCAGAAGCTTGCAGAAGAAAGTTACCACAATGGAAAAAGAAAGGGCTGAGCAAAATGTAGATTATGATGATGAGAGTCTTATTGAATCTCAGCCCCTTCGTCAATCACTCTGGGATTCCAAAGTCCCAGATAACTTCAAATCACCCCACTTACCAACCTTTGATGGTAAGACAGACCCTGTGGAGCATCTGATGGCTGTGGGAACTCAAACTGCCATCATTGGAGCACCAGAGCATTTGAGGTGCAAACTCATGTCAGGGACTTTGAAAGATGCTGCACTACGTTGGTACATGAACTTACCCAACAATTCCATTGAAAGTTATGCTGACTTTCATTAGAAGTTCATACATCAATTCTCTGGAACTAAGCATGTCAAAGTTACAGCTGTTGAGGCAAAATCCCTAATTGATGTTTTAAAGATAACAAACCTCTTAATTATTTTTTAGTGTAATTCTAATCTTTTTGGTATCTAACAAGTGCTCTTGAGTGTTTTAATTAAGCTAGGAACAATTGAGCTATTTAGATCAAATATCATGTTTTTATTTTGATAAAAACAAAAGCTTGGAGAACGGTCTCAGATTGATCTCTGAAACCTGCGCAACATCATTTTCACACAATCAATACAAAAGGACTTATGGATAAGTCAACTATGTACAAGACAAATGATCACTTTTATCTTGGGCTTCACTCACGAATTATCTACAAATCCAAGAGATCATTTAAGGCAAAGGTTTCTCTCATGAATAGAGAACTTACTATTTTTATCAAGTTCTATGTTTGAACATGTGAAGATTGAGCATATGACATAAGGATATTTTTATACTCAATTAATGGAACTGATCTTGTATGGACCATGGAGAATTAGACAGCACAACCTAGTCTTGGAAATTGACTTGTACTTTAAAGGAATAAAGAAAGAACATTCTCCAACGTTGTTTCTCTTTCTCTATGACACTTGTACTTGCAACAAGGACATTATGAAACATCAAGTACAATCTCCAGCTTCTGTTGTTATCCATAACAGCTGGCCTTTTCGTGCTCTAGCATCTTTGCTCCAAAAGGAAGAAATTCATTCACGCCAGAATTTGGAGAACGGTCTCAGACCAATGCTGGAAAGAGAAAACAATCACTTAGAGTGACACCAGCTTGCATACAGCTGTTCAAAGGTTATCCAAAAGCTGCACAACGGCTATACTTGTTTGTTAAGCAACATACTGCAACATTACAGCTCAACAACAACTATACATACGCTCCTCTATCTTAAGTCAGAAGAAGAAACTTTGGAGATTGATCTCAGACTGATCTGTTTTCTTCAAAATACATGAGCTGTCATTATGCATAGCTACTAGCCGTTATTTTCAAAGCTTCCAACGGATATACTTCATGGCCAAGACTCCCTGATCATCACTCATCTATATATAGAGGTCCTTGGCAACTTTGAAGAGTAAGAGTTTCCACTACAACTTCAACACTTGTTTTTGTAATACAAGTTTTTATCACGAGCTCTTCTTTTCTCTCTCACTCAGATTTGTAATTCATATATATAGGATCAGAATATCCAGTGAGTGTTTTGAGAGTTTATCCAACCATTTTCAAAGCTTCTCATAGTGTATTGAGTGAATAGGCTTTGATTACCAAATCCCTCATCATTGTAACCATTGGCTCAAGTTAGTACGTAACTACTAATTGAGTGACACCTTCATAGTCAGTGTGACTGAGGTAGATTAACCTTGTAGGGCTCAGAAGATTATTTGGTCTTGGATCTAGATCAAAGGAAGTGTAACTTGAGATCATTAGCATCTCTTAGTGGATAATCTCACAAGGAGTGTGGGGACTGGACTAGCCCAAGCATTTTGGGTGAACCAGGATAAATTATTGTGTGCATTCTCTTCCCTTACTCTGATTTAATTCGTGCAATCACTAATCACACATATCACAATTTAAAAGTTATATTTATACTGTCAGAGAGTGTTGGGAGAACGTTCTCCAGACTGTAACACTTTTGAATATTTGTTTTAACTAACAATCTAATTATATTCTTCAAGTATATTGTGTTTGATAATTTTTATAGGGAATATTTTAAAGGTTCACAATTCAAACCCCTCCCCCCCCCCCCCCCTTTCTTGTGAAAAACTTTGCTACTTCAACAGCAACCAGTCTTTTCACAATCCGACAGAATTATGCTAAAACTCTTCGAGAATATCTTGCTCGATTCAGCGAAGCAACGATCACGGTGTCAAACCCAAACCAGGAAATGTTCATTGCAGCTTTTCACAATGGGTTGAAGGCTGGTCACTTCAACGAATCTTTGGCACATAAGCCTGCCACCTCGATGCAAGAGGTAATCAAAAGAGTCAGTTGCTACATCAAGGGTTAGGAGAGCAACGCAGAGAAATGCTCCAGAGATGCCAAAGAAAAGGATTCAAGGAACAACAATGGCAAATGACCAAATTCGCAACCACAGCGAAACTGGCAAAACCACGATACTCACAAACAGGGGTATCGTACTAAGCCCTATCACCCTCCTAACTCGGCTGGAGGATTGGGTTATCCACACTACAGGCGATACCCAGTGGATAGAGAGTATACGCCGCTAAACATGGCTAAAGTGCATGTGTTGCACAAAATTTTACAAGCAGGCTTGACACCTTTACCTCCTCCCAGGATGCACAACACCATCATGGGACAAGACACTGAGGCGTGGTGCGCTTACCATAGGTGCAAGGGTCATGATACTGAAAGGTGTTTCCGTTTGAGAGATTTAATTGATGATCTTATCAGAAGCGACCATTTGAGGAAATTCCCTGAGGACGCCGCCAAGGGCCAAATCACCCTCCCAAAACAAACGCCTAACCAACAGAAGGGCGAGGGGGATGGAAGAAACAAAGGAGAAAAGCAACGGGTAGCGGTTAACACCATATCCGGT
This sequence comes from Trifolium subterraneum, assembly GCA_951799995.1. Classification (NCBI taxonomy): domain Eukaryota; kingdom Viridiplantae; phylum Streptophyta; class Magnoliopsida; order Fabales; family Fabaceae; genus Trifolium; species Trifolium subterraneum. Next base: position 36,182,344 of record OX637463.1, read on the forward strand.
GGATTCGCAAGAGGAGGCGGGTCCATCTCGGCCAGAAAGCGTTATGTCAGGAAGTCAAAGTTTGAAATATGCTCGGTTGGAAGTTTAACTTTTCCCCGCACTCCAGAAATCTCGTTCAACCCGGAGGACGCACGAGATATCCTCCCACACGATGACGATCCTTTGGTGATACAAGTTCAAATTCTTAATTGTGACGTCAAACGAGTCCTCATTGATTCAGGCAGTTCAGTAGACATCCTATACTGGATGCTTATAAAGCGATGCACCTATCTGATGAGCAGTTGAATCCCTACTTCGGCACGTTAGTAGGGTTTGTCGGCAAGCAAGTGGACGTTATGGGTCACATCATGTTGTACACTACATTCGATGAGGATGAAAACGCCAAGACAATCAAGGTTAGATATTTGGTGGTTAAGACACTCTTCACTTCATACAATATTATCATTGGGAGACCGGCGTTCAATGCATTAGGCGCGGTCATGTCCACTTTATACTTGTCCATCAAATACCCTCTGAACAATGGTAAATTCGGAGTGGTTAAAGGCGATCAAGTCCTAGCCAGGAAGTGCTACGAGTCAAGTCTCAAAATCCGACACAGATCATCCATGCCTGTATCGCCCCCAGTCAGCGGAGAGCGAACTAACAGGATAAACATGGTCGACGTCACGGATCTAGATCCAAGGGAAGAATTCCAGGACAGAAGAGTCAATCCAATTGAAGATCTGGAGCAAGTCCAAATTGGCGAGCACTCACATCAGACGACCAATATTGGAACAAGCCTTCAACCAGAGGAAAGGGAGAGAATCGTCACCCTGCTGCGCAAGAATAGGGATTTGTTTGCATGGTAGTCATCGGACATGCCTGGAATTGACGAGAGCGTAATCACGCATAAATTATCCATCTCGCCCGTCAATAAGCCAGTGGTTCAACGAAAAAGGAAAGTTGGAGAGGAGCGAAGAGCAACCATCACTGAGGAGGTGGCTAAACTGAAAGAGGCGGAATTCGTAGAGGAAATCAAATATCCCACCTGGTTAGCAAATGTAGTAATGGTAAAGAAGGCGAGCGGCAAGTGGAGAATGTGTGTTGATTTCACGGATCTGAACAAGGCATGCTCTGAGGATCTGTATCCCCTGCCCAACATCGACAAGTTGATTGATGGAGCATCAGGTTACAAAACATTGAGTTTCATGGATGCCTATTCTGGCTACAACCAAATCAAGATGCATCCCATGGACGCCCAACACACAACGTTCATGTCCAACACCTGTAACTATTTTTACAATGTTATGCCCTTTGGCCTAAAGAATGCAGGAGCCACTTACCAGCGGCTGATGGATAGAGTGTTCATGGAACAAATAGGGAAGAACCTGGAAGTATATATTGACGATATGGTAGTCAAGACTCAGAAAGAAGGCGAGCACGATAAGGATCTGGAGGACATTTTGAAATCGTTCAGGAAATATAATATGCGTCTCAATCCGGCCAAGTGCTCTTTTGGAGTTCAAGCTGGTAAATTGTTGGGTTTCCTACTTACACACAGAGGGATATAGGCAAACCTAGATAAATGTCAAGCCATCATCGATATGAGAAGTCCTACCTCCGTTAAATAAGTACAGCAACTAACGGGGTGGATAGCAGAACTTTCCAGATTTTTATCTTGTTCAGGCGAGAAGGCCTGGCATTTCTTCGCCACGTTAAGAAAGAGCGAGAGATTTACATGGAGTCCTGAATGTGAGGAGGCGTTCCAAAAATTAAAGGTATTCTTAGCCTCGCCCCCTATCCTCACTCGCCCTGAACAGGGCAAAACATTATATCTGTATCTGGCAGTATCTGAGAAGGCGCTCAGCTCGGCGCTGGTACAAGAGGTTGGAGGAGAGGAAAAGCCCGTTTACTTCGTGAGCAGAATGCTACGAGGGGCAGAAACAAGATATCAGAAGATTGAAAGGTTGTGCCTAGCAGTGGTAATAACAGACCGCTAACTGAGGCAGTATTTTCAAAGCCATCAAGTAGTAGTGAAGACAGGCTACCCCATTAAGAACGTGTTGCGCAAACCAGACCTGGCCGGAAGGATGGTGGCATGGTCGGTTGAGTTATCAGAATTTGACATCACCTACATACCCAGGGGACCAATTAAATCCCAGGCACTGGCAGACTTCGTGTTGGAAATGACGGATCCTCCAAGCGAGGGCGAAGTCCATCCATGGACTCTCTCTATGGACGGGTCATCTAACTTAAGAGGCAGCGGAGCAAGCGTTGTCCTAGAAGGGCCTGATGGAGTGCTTATAGAGCAATCACTGTGATTCGCCTTCAAGGCGAGCAATAACCAGGCGGAGTATGAAGCGTTGATAACCGGAATGAAGCTGGCTACGGAAATGGAGGTACAAGAGCTAAAGGTGCAAAGCAACTCACAACTGGTCGCCAACCAGGTATCCGGCGAGTTCCAGACCAAGGATCCTCAACTCGCCAAGTACTTGGAAAAAGTTAAAGGAATGGCAAAGCAATTCTCCATGTTGAGTTGACGTATGTGCCTAGAGAACAAAATGCAAGGGCAGACCTATTAGCTAAACTCACCAGCACGAAGAAGCCAAGTAATCATCGTACTGTCATTCAAGAAACTTTGAAATCACCAAGCATAAATGAGGTAGAAATAACAATGGTGGTAGAGGAGGAAGATTGGCGAAGTCCAATAATTAGATATTTACAAATGGACGCCCTCCCCCTGGCGAGAGATGAGGCCGCCAAGGTAAAGAAAAGGGCGGCGTGTTATACACTGGTAGGAGGTAAGCTCTACAAGAGAGCATTCTCAGCCCTCATGCTTCTATGTGTGAGTAACACGGAGGCATGCAGGATCCTGAAAGAAGTACATGAAGGCTCGTGTGGAAGTCATATTGGTTCCAGATCCCTAGCAGGAAAGGTGACGAGGGCTGGGTTTTATTGGCCTAATCTACCTGACGACGCGGCGAGACATGTCAGAACCTGTGACAGATGCCTTGGCTATTCAAACCTTCATCACGCGCTAGGCGAGCCGTTAAAGTCAGTTCTATCCCCTTGGCCAAATGGGTTGGCCTGCCCAAATACATCGTCTCAGACAATGGCACTCAGTTCGCCAGTGAAAGAGTGATAGAATACTGCAGAGGCAAAGGAATTCAAAATACCTTCATCTTTGTAGAACATCCCCAGGCCAATGGGCAGGCAGAGTCAGCCAACAAGGTTATCCTTAGAGCCTTAAAAAGAAGAATTACCTCAAAACAGGAAAGCTGGGTGGAGCACCTTCCCGCGATATTCTGGTCATATCACACAACGCCACAATCATCAACAGGGGAACCACCCTTCACCATGGTTTACGGAGCAGATGCTATGATACCAGTAGAGATACAACCCTCCACCTGGAGAAGGGATACTTTAACATTGCAGGAAAATAGCGCCGCCCTAGAAGAAAGCTTGGATTTGCTCCCAGAGTTGAGGGAGAAGGCTCACTTCAGAGAATTTTATACCAAACAAAGAGCTGCAAGAAAGTACAACACTAGAGTCATCCCTAGAAAGTTCAAAGAGGGCGATCTAGTTCTGAAGAGACACATAGGTCAAGATAAAGGGGGGGAAGATGACAGCTAACTGGGAATGACCCTTCATAGTTCAGGAAGCATTTGAAGGAGGAGCTTACATATTAGAAACTATGGAAGGCGATACCCTACCCAGAACGTGGAACGTCGCCAACTTGAGATTCTATTACAGCTGAAAGGGTTTGTGAGTGAGTTCGCCACGATGAGCTCACGTTTATATTTGATTTTCAATACACTAGGATAGATGAGCTACATCTCTACTTTAGGATAGATGACCCTACCCAGAAGCTGGTGAATAAAGAACAGTGGGACACTCTTTTCTCTTGCAATTGCAAGAGTTTTTATTGAGGCCCACAGTTTTCAGAAAGATTACAGTGTGTCATTTAATTATTTCATTTATGAATTTTCAGCAAAATTGCAAAAATAAACAAAAAAAAAGAGAAAAAGAAGATCAACGCTGTGTACGTCTAAGGCCTCAGCCACAGAGAAATTAACACCATCATATAAGTCTGCGACGTTGATCAGTGAATTGTTATTGCCGCCATGTAAGTCTAAGGCTTTGGCGAGCTAAAAAAAAGGCCGCCATGTAAGTCTAAGGCTTTGGCGAGCTAGAATCTGGTAAAAAAGAATTATATAATACCAGCACCACCATGTAAGTCTAAGGCTTTGGTGTGTGAAAAATCAGTAGAAAAGAAATATATAATACTGTCATCATCATGTGAGACTAAGGCTTTGATGGTGAATTATAACGGCCGCCATGTAAGTCTAAGGCTTTGGCGAGCTCGTTTTCCGGTAGTAAGATTCATATGATCCTGGCACCGTCATGTAAGACTGAGGCTTTGACGTGTGATTTTTATCTGGCGAATTTAAGTACCCAGTTTTGCATCATGTAAGTCTAAGGCATCGATGTCAAAAATATTGTGTCTGACGAATTCAAGTACCTAGTAAAAACCGTGTAAGTCTAAGACATCGATAACAAAAATATATCAAACACCGTCATGTAAGTCTAAGGTTTTGGCGTGTGAATTATTAAAGGCCGTCATGTAATTCTAAGGCTTAGTCATGTGAATTATTAAAGGCCGTCATGTAAGTCTAAGGCTTTGGCGAGCTAAATCTACAAACACCGTCATGTGAGTCTAAGGCTTTGGCGTGTGAATTATTAAAGGCCGTCATGTAAGTCCAAGGCTTTGGTGAGCTAAAATTGCAGGTGAGCAAAAAGGGCGTCACCATAAGTTCATATTAAAGAAAATCAAAAGGCGATCCCCCAAAGAGGAAGTGCATCGCCCAGGAGAACAAGGTATTGCCATTTTTAGTCATTATCTAAATCGTTATAAAAACAGTGTTACCTATTAAATTGCGTAGAAAGCAGAAAGAAAAATAAATAGGCAAGAAAAGATAAAGCCAAAAGAAGTTTATTCATTAAGTATGATTTATCATTACATAACAGTGTTTCCACTACAAATCTGAATACAGATGTGACATCATTACAATGAACCTAGATCTAGAAAATAAAACAGAAAAAACAGGAAAAAATACCCAGAGGCCATTGAAATTCTGGCACCTACTGGGGACAGATGTTAAGACAGAAGCTATAGCAATTGTCGTACGTAATCAGTTGTAAAGCTAAGACAAATGCTCTAGCGTATGCCCACAGTAGAATATAATCAACAAGTATAAGCAACAGACAAAGAAGTAAGTAACACAGAGAATTGTTAACCCAGTTCGGCGTAAACAACGACCTACTCTGGGGGCTACCAAGCCAGGAAGGAATCCACTATAATAGATCTAGTTCTAAGCCCACAACAAACATCCAAGTTTACGACTTATCTCCTAGACTCTACCCGTGCTAACTCAACCTAGGAACTCCTAAGTTTGAGACCTCGTCTCACTTCCTTTCTATCACAAACCTTGTGATTATAACAGTTCAACAAACGATGAGGTTTCACTAACCAAACAACCAAACAATCTCCGTGCTTAAAAGCTTGGGAGAAGTTTCACAAAAATCCAAACCAAAACACGCCTAAGCTTGTGTTATAGAATCCACAAGAAAGGCTTACAATAAACAAGACTCAAACCCTAAAACTATATTCTTGAAATACGGCTTCAGTCCCTTTATGGTTTTAGTCTTCACATATTTATATGACCTGAGTTAGCATGGGCTAGGTCTTCATATTGGGCTTTAATCTTCAGCTGTCCTTTTGCAAAGTCCAGCACACATGTAATGGAAATAATCACTTGTTTCCATTAATGGCGTAGCATCTTCTGGAAAGTATCTCTTGGTCCAGCCGCCTAATAAACCCTTGTTTAAAGGCGTGCGTCTTGATAAGCAAGTAAGGCGAAAATAGTGCTTCAGATAATCTTCAAAGATATGGCGCGCAAATAGAGCATTAAATACCGGCATGACAGATGTTGTACCCACATGCTACGGCATCTGGTCCAACATCTTGCTTGAACATGTTTTTGCAAAATGAGGCCAACATACAAAACACCAACAACCATAATGAGGAAGACCGATGGGAGTGCCTCCTCCAACATATGGAGGAGGCACAAGACCGTAATGAGGCAAACCGATGGGAATGGCCTCTCCACAAATTAAACCATGGAGAAGCCACACGACCGTAGTGAGGAAACCCGGCGGGGATGGACCCTCCACAAAGAGGATTTTTATCCCTCCTTGTTACAAGGGGAATTCTTCTCCTTCCCCGGAATTAGCTTGGACTCTGCCGTTAATTGCGAGTCATCTAGATCTGAATCCCAAGATTCTTCTTCAGGACGGTAGGTCCTTAAAAACTCAACGTAATCTGAATCGACCTTGTCAGATTCAGAGCTTTCTATCACTATGACCTGACGTTTAGGTTTCTTGGAATTTTTAATTTTGGAAGTAGAAGTTTTCTTACAAGATTTGGGTGTGGAAGAAAGAGGTTGAGAAGATTTAACCCTAGAGCTCCTACGTGTGGGAGCACTAGGTTGTTTCTTGGAATATTTTTCCATGAGACTAAAGAAAGAAAGAAAGAAGAAGAAAAGTTGTGGAATATAAAGACCTAGGTATGAGATTGCCCCCTTTTATAGCAATTTTAAGGAAAACCCTAAAAAGGATAAGTACAAGCACGTGTGTTTCTAGGAGAAACAGTTAATACCTCTGACTATACTACTTTGGGAAGTGTGTTCAGGCGCGTTTTTCAAGGGAGTGGGGCAGTTTAGAGGAAAAGTTAGTTTAAAAAAAAACCGTTACAAATGAGAAAAAGAAAAGTGCGAGCGACGTAGAGTAAATAACATGCATTTAACTAAACAATAAAGTTGTAGGCGAGAAGAGAATAAGTGGAAAACAAATATAATTAAAATAACAGATGTTCAGGAATAAAGCGCCATGTAACACCCCACTTAATTCTACCCAAAGTTTCGCGAATAAACAGCAGATTAAATCAAGTAAATCAAGTAGAGCGTTACATGTATAATTTTAGAACCAAAAAAATAGCATGTCGTATCATACAAAACAAGGTCTAAAAGCAACGCTAGACATAAGTTCGATAAGACTAAACCCCAACACGGTATTACAACTACCAGAGCAAATGGACAAGACTCGATGCTAGAATAGTGACTCGTCTCCTCACCCTGAATACTAGCAACAAATGTCGGGTACTCCTCCTAAGCAAGCAAAGCAAATCCTCACGCCTGAGAATCTGAATCGCCCAACGATCCATTACATACAAAAATAGAGAGTTAGTTACTTATAATCAACATATAACAAATGTAAGTAAATACTAACATTTAATCCAACACATACAATGCATACATTAATCTATCGTACATATATTGGCATGTATATAATAGAAATCCAACGACATCAATGAGACGTGTACATTTAATCATTTGATACACATATCCATATTCACACCATCAATGATCGACAACTTATATGCACAATCACTTAACACATAATTAGACAAATATCACATCATCATCACATATAGCACATTTAAGGTTCACCTTCCTAAATGCATCTAATGTCACCTTCATGCCATGTCCCCTAGACGCGACTACATGCATGCGGTACCATTCACCAAAATAAGGATACAAGAATCCTATGCGTTATGGATCAAACGTCCAAGCTTCATCAATTCGTTATGGGTCAAACGCCCAAGCTTCATCAATAGACTCAATCATGATGCATGAACATATATATGACGTATGTTATTCACCACTATTATGTAACCTCATGTATACATAATCTTCACCATCAATTATTCATCAACACATAACATACTTATATACATTCATCATCATTATCAATAAGCATGAACAATCATTCATATAGAAACATCACCATCCGTCATATTCGTTATAAATCCAACATCAATCATTTATGTATTAATATAATACTAGCAATCCATACATCAACTACACCTTCAACAATTAATAATCAAGTAAGCCTGACTACTTCGCCAGCTCTCGCTAGCTCTCGCCATAGCGAGGCAAGTCAGAGGCTTCTCGCTATCCCTCGCTAGTTCTCGCCGTAGCGAAGCAAGTCAGAGAGCACTGGGCTGGCTGGCGAGCACTGGCGAGCCCTGGCGAGTTCCCTCGCTAGCTCTCGCTAGTTCTAGCCTAGCGACGCGTGCCCAGAAGTGCTGCTCTGTTTTACGACCGTTCGGATTCCACTCCCAAAATCATCCGAAACGTGTTCCAGTTTTAAAAAGGTATTTTCTTTGGATCATAAACATGTTATCATACATATGAGTACAAGTTTCATAACTTAAAACCATTAAAATCATCATTAATTAGGATTTATCATATTTTTCATCAAAAGCTCATGAACATGCAATTTCAAACCAACAACTCTAGATTTTCGAAATTGAAATCATCCACATATATTTCTAGCATTATAATACATGAATAACACTAAATCAACAAGAAAGATAACATTTTGATTCATAGAAACTCATAAAGTTATGAACTTTAGAGTGTGAAAGGTGAGAGGGTTTGGGCAAAGAGAAATGTAATTTCTCCCCCCTTCTTGGTCACCACAATCATAAATAACTACTCTCTTACCTCCAATTCTTCAAGAACTAGCTCCCCAATCTTCCCCTCTTAGCTCCTTCTTCTATGTTCTTCCTCTTCTTCTCTAGCTTTCTCTCTCTCTATTTCTTCACAAACTTATGACAAATGATTTCTCTCTCTAAGTTTTTCAAAACTTATACCTAGGTTAAAACCCTTTCAATTTACCAAATTACCCTTCCTCATAAGTCCACTCAAATCCTCTATTCACACCTCCTAAAAACACTACTATTCTATTCACACCACTACACTAAAAGCCACATATTTAAATAAATCACACAACATGGAATTTAAATAAATAAATTAAATCAAATAATTAATTAAATAAATAAATAAATAAAAAACGTGATGTTACAATCTACCCCCCTTAAAGAATTTTCGCCCTCGAAAATTTACCTGAAAACAAATCGGGATACGAACTCTTCATCTTGCTCTCCAATTCCCAAGTTGCATTCTCCCCCGCGGGACCTCCCCAAATAACCTTCACCGATGCAATCTCTTTGTTCCTCAACTTCTTTACTTCTCTTCCTTCAACTCTCAAAGGAACAGTCTCAATAGTCAAATTATCCTTCACTTGGATATCATCCGATTCAATTACATGAGATGGATCCGAAACATATTTCCTTAATTGCGACACATGGAACACATCATGTAAATTAGATAGTGTTATCGGCAAAGCAATCCGATAAGCTACCTTTCCAATCCTCTCCGAAATCTGATACGGTCCAATGAACTTCGACGTCAACTTCTTAGACTTCAAAGCCCTCCCCACACCGGTAGTAGAAGTCACTCTTAAGAACACATGATCTCCTTCTTGGAATTCCACATCCTTTCTCCTCTTGTCATGGTAACTTTTCTGCCGACTCTGAGATGCTTTCATCTTTTCTCGAATCATTCTAATCTTCTCCGTAGTCTCTTGTACAATATCGGGACCCAAAACTACAGTTTCACCGGATTCATACCAACAAAGGGGCGTACGACATCTCCTCCCATACAAAGCTTCAAAAGGAGCCATTCCAATACTTGAGTGAAAACTATTATTGTAGGTAAACTCGATCAAAGGTAAACATGAATCCCAACTTTCTCCTTGTTCTAAAACACATGCTCTCAACAAATCTTCCAAAGATTGAATCGTCCTTTCGGATTGACCATCCGTTTGAGGGTGATAAGCAGAACTCAACCTCAACTTAGTTCCCAACGCTTCTTGCAAGCTTTCCCAAAATCTAGAAGTGAACTTCGGATCTCTATCTGACACAATACTAGATGGAATACCATGTAATCTTATAATCTGCTCAACATAAATCTCTGCCAACTTAGGTACCAACGTTCCAATCTTGATAGCAATAAAATGAGCCGACTTCGTCAAACGATCTACTACAACCCAAATCACTTCGTTCCCTTTCGCTGTCTTTGGTAACCCTCCAACAAAATCCATGGCGATACTATCCCATTTCCATTCCGGTATGAACAACGGTTGCAATAAACCAGACGGTTTCTGATGCTCAATCTTCGATTTCTGACAAACCAAACAAGCATACACATATTCCGCAATTTCCTTATGCATTCTAGGCCACCAAAATAACTTCTTCAAGTCTTGATACATCTTAACCAATCCAGGATGAATACTTAATCCACTTTTATGACCTTCATCAAAAATCATTTTCTTCAACTCAGGTACATCGGGTACACAAACTCTTCCTCGGAATCTCACTACTCCATTCTCATCCATTTTAAAATCATTTTCTTGTCCTTCAATTACTAGTGCCACTCTCTTCATCAATTTCTCATCCTCTTTTTGACATTCTTTAATCTTCTCAAGAAAAGGGTGGTCAACTTCAACATTCCCAACTTCATACTATTGGAGGTGATTTCACATACCAAACTCAAGTCTCTAAATTCTTCAATCAACTCCAACTCCTTTGCCATAAGCGATGACATGTGCAATGACTTCCGACTCAAAGCATCCGCTACTACATTAGCCTTCCCAGGATGATAACTCAACTCAAAATCATAGTCCTTCAAGAATTCTAACCACCTACGTTGCCTCATATTCAATTCTTTCTGATCAAACAAATACTTCAAACTCTTGTAATCACTAAACACTTCAAATCTTGACCCATACAAGTAGTGCCTCCATACCTTCAAAGTAAACACTACGGCTGCTAATTCCAAATCATGGGTGGGGTAGTTCCTCTCATGAACCTTCAACTGACGAGATGCATAAGCTACAACTTTTCCTTTTTGCATGAGCACACCACCAAGTCCCAACTTTGATGCGTCACAATACACCACAAACGATTCCTTGGCATCAGGCAAAATCAACACAGGCGCGGTAGTCAATTTCTCTTTAAGCTCTTGAAAACTTTTCTCGCACTTCTCATCCCAAACAAATGCTTGATCCTTCCGAGTCAACAAGGTCAAAGGTAACGCCATTTTCGAAAATCCTTCAATGAACCTTCTATAGTAACCAGCTAATCCAAGAAAACTTCTTATCTCTAAAACAGACTCAGGTGTTCCCCATTTCATTACAGCATCAACCTTTGCAGGATCCACCGCTATACCTCCACTAGAAATTACATGACCAAGAAAACTCACTTCTTCCAACCAAAATTCACACTTAGACAACTTGGCATACAACTTCTTTTCCTTCAAAACTTGCAATACAATTCTCAAATGTTCTTCGTGCTCTTCCTCCGACTTAGAATAAACCAAAATATCATCAATGAACACTACCACAAACTTATCCAAAAATGAATGAAAGATCCTATTCATGTATTCCATGAAAACACCAGGGGCATTCGTAACTCCAAAAGGCATCACTGTATACTCGTAATGACCATACCTTGTTCTGAAAGCAGTCTTAGGAATATCCTCCGTCTTCACTCTTATCTGATGGTATCCGGACCTCAAATCAATCTTGCTAAACACACAAGCTCCAACTAGTTGATCCATCAAATCATCTATCCTCGGAAGTGGATACTTATTCTTGATCGTTACCTTATTCAACTGACGATAATCAATGCACAACCTCATACTCCCTTCCTTCTTCTTAACTAACAACACTGGTGCACCCCAAGGTGACACACTTGGACGTATGAACTTCTTTTCCAATAACTCTTCGAGTTGCTTCTTCAATTCGTTCAACTCCGATGCCGACATACGATACGGTGCCATTGATATCGGGCTAGTACCAGGTACTAAATCGATACCAAACTCAACTTCTCTTTCGGGTGGTAAATCAGATATATCTTCCGGAAATACATCCGAAAATTCACTAACAACTGGTAACTCCTCCAACTTAATTCCACCTTCAAGCTTCAATGATCCAAACACCATGAACAACTCTCCGTGATCATTCAAAGATTCCATCACCTCTTCTCCATTCATCAAGGACAAACTTCCTTCTGACTTCGGGAAAATCACAGTCTTCTCACAACAGTTAATATGAACTTGGTTAAAGACTAACCAGTTCATCCCAAGGATAACATCAATACCACTAAGTGGAATACATACCAAATCCATACCAAAATGTCTACCAAACACAGAGACAGGACAATTACGACACACAAGACGAGTAATAACTGAACCACTAGCAGGAGTCTCAATATTCATACAACCAGACATTTCATAAACAGGAATATTCAAACGCTTCATACAATCCATAGAAATAAACGAATGTGTAGCTCCGGTATCAATAATCGCAATTAAAGGAGTGTCATGAATGAAACACGTACCTCTAATAAGATTATCAACTTGATCAGCTCCTTCTCCATTCAAGGCAAACACTTTCCCGGTAACCTTCTTCGGCTTCTTACATTCCGGACTCTTGTGACCTTCTTCACCACAATTAAAGCAAGTAGGAGTAGTTGCTTTGCACTCCTTAGACTTATGTCCTTCTTTTCCACAACTATAGCACACATCTTTATCCTTCTTACACTCAAAAGAACGGTGTCCAATCTTGCCACACCTATAGCACTTGTCACCATCCACCTTCTCCTTTCCCTTTCCACCTCTAGCACTTCCTCTACCCTTAACCTCATAAGGTTTGGCACGGTCTTGACTCTTTCCTCTAACCGCCTTGAAGTAGTTACTTTTAGCTTTCCCATCTTCATCACAAATTCTAGCCTTTGCCACCAAAGTAGTGAAGTTTCTAATCTCCGCAAATCCAATGATATGCTTGATGTCGGGGCGTAGACCACTCTCAAACTTAACACATTTGTCGTTCTCCGCCTCCGGGGTATTGTAGTGAGGACTAAAAGCACACAAGGACTCAAACTTAGCCGCATAATCCGCTACCGACATGTTCCCTTGTTCTAACTTCATGAACTCTACCACCTTCTTATTCTTCACATCCGCCGGAAAATACTTGTTGAAGAATTCCCGCTTGAACGTTTCCCAAGTGATGACAACACCTCCATTACCTATCTTCAACTTAGCATTCTTCCACCATTGGTTTGCTTCCTCCCTAAGCATATAGGTTCCCAATGCAAGCTTGTTCTCATTAGCACACTCCATGGCATCAAAGATAATCTCAACTTCTTCAACCCACTTAACCGCTCCATCCGGGTTAAAACCTCCAACAAAGAAAGATGGCTTGTGCTTCAAGAACCTATCCAAGCGCTTCTCTCCATCCCTAGCTGGATCATCACCTCTTGCCAAAAGATGAGTCAAGGTAGCAAGTGATTCCGCGATCTGAGCATTAGCACGTGCCGCCGTCATGGTCCTGAACAACCAATTCCAATCAACAAACAAATGTTACAACAAAAGTACAAACAGTGCACTCTACACATGTTGTACCACGGGTTACTAAGCCTAATTGATTCCAATGAATCGACCTTGCTCTGATACCAATTGTAACACCCCACTTAATTCTACCCAAAGTTTCGCGAATAAACAGCAGATTAAATCAAGTAAATCAAGTAGAGCGTTACATGTATAATTTTAGAACCAAAAAAATAGCATGTCGTATCATACAAAACAAGGTCTAAAAGCAACGCTAGACATAAGTTCGATAAGACTAAACCCCAACACGGTATTACAACTACCAGAGCAAATGGACAAGACTCGATGCTAGAATAGTGACTCGTCTCCTCACCCTGAATACTAGCAACAAATGTCGGGTACTCCTCCTAAGCAAGCAAAGCAAATCCTCACGCCTGAGAATCTGAATCGCCCAACGGTCCATTACATACAAAAATAGAGAGTTAGTTACTTATAATCAACATATAACAAATGTAAGTAAATACTAACATTTAATCCAACACATACAATGCATACATTAATCTATCGTACATATATTGGCATGTATATAATAGAAATCCAACGACATCAATGAGACGTGTACATTTAATCATTTGATACACATATCCATATTCACACCATCAATGATCGACAACTTATATGCACAATCACTTAACACATAATTAGACAAATATCACATCATCATCACATATAGCACATTTAAGGTTCACCTTCCTAAATGCATCTAATGTCACCTTCATGCCATGTCCCCTAGACGCGACTACATGCATGCGGTACCATTCACCAAAATAAGGATACAAGAATCCTATGCGTTATGGATCAAACGTCCAAGCTTCATCAATTCGTTATGGGTCAAACGCCCAAGCTTCATCAATAGACTCAATCATGATGCATGAACATATATATGACGTATGTTATTCACCACTATTATGTAACCTCATGTATACATAATCTTCACCATCAATTATTCATCAACACATAACATACTTATATACATTCATCATCATTATCAATAAGCATGAACAATCATTCATATAGAAACATCACCATCCGTCATATTCGTTATAAATCCAACATCAATCATTTATGTATTAATATAATACTAGCAATCCATACATCAACTACACCTTCAACAATTAATAATCAAGTAAGCCTGACTACTTCGCCAGCTCTCGCTAGCTCTCGCCATAGCGAGGCAAGTCAGAGGCTTCTCGCTATCCCTCGCTAGTTCTCGCCGTAGCGAAGCAAGTCAGAGAGCACTGGGCTGGCTGGCGAGCACTGGCGAGCCCTGGCGAGTTCCCTCGCTAGCTCTCGCTAGTTCTAGCCTAGCGACGCGTGCCCAGAAGTGCTGCTCTGTTTTACGACCGTTCGGATTCCACTCCCAAAATCATCTGAAACGTGTTCCAGTTTTAAAAAGGTATTTTCTTTGGATCATAAACATGTTATCATACATATGAGTACAAGTTTCATAACTTAAAACCATTAAAATCATCATTAATTAGGATTTATCATATTTTTCATCAAAAGCTCATGAACATGCAATTTCAAACCAACAACTCTAGATTTTCGAAATTGAAATCATCCACATATATTTCTAGCATTATAATACATGAATAACACTAAATCAACAAGAAAGATAACATTTTGATTCATAGAAACTCATAAAGTTATGAACTTTAGAGTGTGAAAGGTGAGAGGGTTTGGGCAAAGAGAAATGTAATTTCTCCCCCCTTCTTGGTCACCACAATCATAAATAACTACTCTCTTACCTCCAATTCTTCAAGAACTAGCTCCCCAATCTTCCCCTCTTAGCTCCTTCTTCTATGTTCTTCCTCTTCTTCTCTAGCTTTCTCTCTCTCTATTTCTTCACAAACTTATGACAAATGATTTCTCTCTCTAAGTTTTTCAAAACTTATACCTAGGTTAAAACCCTTTCAATTTACCAAATTACCCTTCCTCATAAGTCCACTCAAATCCTCTATTCACACCTCCTAAAAACACTACTATTCTATTCACACCACTACACTAAAAGCCACATATTTAAATAAATCACACAACATGGAATTTAAATAAATAAATTAAATCAAATAATTAATTAAATAAATAAATAAATAAAAAATGTGATGTTACACGCCATAAGGCGAACAAAATAATTACAACAAAATAGGCACGCATGCCACCCAGAAACAAACCATAAACTACTCAGAAGGAGGAGCCATATAGGGAACAATCTTGCCCTCCACAATCTGGTTGACAGAGTCCAGCTCGCCTAGCTTAACAGCATCCACTTCAGGGAAGGCTACCTTCACCTACTCCAGATCAAACTTAAACCCTTCGTCAAATTGACCCGCCCCTTCCACCTTCAGCGTCTCAATTCGACCAGTTAGAGCTTCCGCGTTGAGAGAGGCTTCCTCCTGTTGGGTCTTCGCCTTCGCCTTCTCTTCAGCGAGCTCGCCCTCCACGGTCACTAGCTTTCCCTTCAAGGCCACCACCTCATCCTATTTGGCCTTCACAGCCGCCTTCACCTTCTCCTTCTGCTCAGCCTTCACTGCAGCCAAGTCCTATTCAAACTTGCTCTTGGCCGCAGCGAACTCCTTCTCCAAGGCACTCAAGCTAGTGTCAGCCGACTCCATCTTGTTTCTGAAGTCAATTGACTCATGCTCTTGGCGGTTGGAGAGGTAGTAAGTGAGCAAGACGCCCTGAATGTGATGATCCAAGGCCGCCTGCCTAAGGTCCTCAAACGGGAGGTCAGCAAGAGAGGAGGTGCGAGCATACTTCTGAAAGTCATAGTTAACCACATCAAAGGAGTCAAAATCCTTAGTAAATAAGTTGGGCGAGAGATTGATTTTCCTTCCTTTCTTCACCTCGGGGTTAAGAGGACAGCAAGGGATTGAGGCTCATTTGCCTTTAATAGTGGCGCTGGAGCCGCCCTCACCGGAGCCAAGGGACGTCAGACCTCTACCCTTTTACCTCTTGGGCTTGAGGGGCTCGTCATCGCCCTCATCCTCTTCCTCGCCAACCACAGTGACCTTCATCTTTTTGGGGATCTCAACGGGAATTCTCCCGGACCCCTCCGAATTCTTCCTCTTGGTGCTCTTAACACCACTTTCTTCAACCACCAACTGAGACATAGCGTCTGCAGAGGCGGCAGCACGCTCTGTCTCAGCCTTCTGGACCCTCGTCTTCATCACCAAGGTTGCCCTTTGTTGTGCCGAGATAGTAGACATTGAACCTACAAGAAACCAAAGGCGAGATTAGTACACTTAAAAATAAAAAGCCAACGTAACAACAACATAATAGAAATCACTCACCCATATACTCTCCAAGAGATTGAGGTTTATCCTCCCTAGAGATAAGTTCAACAGAACTCAACACCTGAAATTTGCTAAGTGCTGAGACTGCAAACCGCTCATACTCATTAAGGGTACTAGGACGAGTTCCCTTAATGAGGCAAGGAGAAGAGGACCAATAGAAAGGAAACAAGCGATTCCCAGAAGCATCAAACATAAGTTCTAGAAACCCCTCCCCACAGTGAAAACGGCCAAAGGTGTCCTTGTAGTTTTTGAAATTGGAAGCATACAAAGAGAATCGCCCTTTATTGGGCTGACTACTGAATGAAATGAGAGAGTGGGGAGAGACGTTCTTTACATGAAAAAAGCAAAAGAAAACCTCAGCAGTGGGGACTATATCTAAACCTTCACAGGCTACCTGAAAGGCTTTTAAAAATGTCCAACTGTTTGGGTGAAGCTGACAAGGGGCGACATTCATAACACTTAAGACTTGACATTCAAAAGAGTTAAAAGGAAGCCAAAGATGTAAGGTTTGGAGGACATGGGTATACATGTAAAAGTAATGGGGCTCTTGTTCATTGACAGTGGTCACGAACTCACCCAAGGCGACAGGGTCAATCACAACCCTATTCTCGCCGCCTTCACCAAATACCTAGACAGCCTGTCTAAAAGTAGATACAAATTCATCAGTGGTAAACCTAGAAGAAATTTCCATTGAAGTAGAAATCGTTGCGATGGAGTTTACAACAATTAAAGAGCGATTGTTAGGGTTTTTAGAACTAAACTCAGATGGAGAAATAATAACACAATCGCTATCATTTCCGCTACTATCACTAGACCCAGATTCCAAATCACTACACTTAACAGTAAACCCAAACATTTCAGAATAGTAACCATTAATGTTTAGGGTTCCATCAGCCCTAGTATAATGGGCACGTACTTGACGTTCCCAATCGGAACCCACAGGATGAATAACCGCGGGATAGTCTTTCGCGTCATCGAGTTCGCGTAAAAGAACCATGACTAAAACGAAAATCGAAATAATCAAAAGAATAGAGAGAAAAAAACGATAAGTACCTTTGTAGTATTACACGGTTGAAAAGCGGAGAAAGTAGTTAGATTACTATGAAACTTGAATAAAGAGGGGAAAGAGATCAAATCTGTTAAAATGCAGAAAAAATTATGAACTATGGAGAAATTGAGAAGTTGAGAAGTTGGGGAAAAGTGTTGAAGAAGGAGAGAAAAGTATTTATAGACGTAATAACTGTCACCGAAGTGGAAACGTTCAGTTACCTATTGGTTAAACCCACGGCTTGAGACGCGTATCAGCGTGGGAAACACGATTGACAGTTGTCAATTCAAAATTAAATCAGAAGAAGAATCGTTTTGGTATCCCATCTATGGCGTGACAAAACGTCGTCTAAGTCTATTATGATTTCGCCTTTGGCGAGACATCTCACCCGCCCTAAGGAGGCGAGACATATCATATCATATTATTCTTATTTTTATTATTATGTGCTAACATTTATATGAGCAGAAACTTGAGAAAGGAATTGCATTTCATTACTTGAAAAGGGAAAGTTACATAAGGAGAATTACAAAATGGAAATTGCAAAAGGGAAATTACTGAAAGAAAAGCAACAATGGAAACTACATCAAAGCAGGGAAACTTTATCCAAACATCATGGATGGCGTCTATTTCCATGGTCTGCATATCCTCCAGGGCACGTTTGTACTTCTTAGACGTTGTCAAATCATCGTTGATTTTCTTGAGACTCTCTCCTAGAGTTTTCGTCTTAATCTCTAGACGAGCCAATTCACGACGTTTGAACAACAAAGCAGAAACTTCATCCTTGTTACTCACACAAAGTTCCTCTTTCTTTTTGGCTAACATCTTCAATTCCTCTTCCAAGACCTTCATGCGATGTGTCACTGCCTCTTCTAAAAAAAATAAAAATACCACATAAAATCTCTAAAATTCAAGAAGATCTAAATATAATTTTTTCAGATTTTTTTAAATATATGGAAAAATAAAAAAAATAAAAAAGTGGCCTAAACAAGGGAATTTCAGATTTTCAGCCTGAATTTTCGTATCTTTGATACGAAAGTATTGTTCCTTGATTTTTTTCTGATTTTGTGACCAAAATTCAGACCAATCTGAGCTAGGCCGAAAATTGATTAATTTTTCAGCTTCAATGCAAAATTCAGCGTCAGAACCTGTAACACAGCAAAAACTCAAAACGAAAATTGTTAGTAATGTTAGTTGATTCTCAATTTTACTAATTTTAATCAGAGATCCCCGGCAGCGGCGCCAATTTGATCACGGTCGTTTCGTGATCAAATAATGTTTTAAGTTAAGAAAAGTAGTACAAGGCAATTAACCTTGGTCGTCTCACAAGGACCTCTGATTTGATAATCAGTGAAAATAAGAATCGAGTAAAAACTGTAAATTATGGGGGTTTCAGTTTGTTAAACAGAAACAGAGAGTATAGAAAATTTAATAATATAAAGACGATAAATTCATTAGTTTCGGGCAATCTTCGTTATTACATCTATCACAGGTTCTAATAGTTATTCGTTCAATTGTCTATTCTTGGTTGATCACAAAGCTAACTAAACAAGCGATAATTAACTTTGTACGAATTTCATTCGATTAAGCAACGAATGCGTTCAACTAACCATGGACGGCGAACAAGCGTCAACAAGAACACGGCTAATATCATAACAAAATTCACTCAACCTTGCTGCTAAGCGCCACACAACCTATATCAATTTCTATTCGAATGAATTTAAACAAGCGCAAATTAATTCGAATAATCTCAAGAACACACAAAAATGAACTCCTTGATTAAGCATCAAAGAATTGAATTTGTGCAAAGCATGATTAAAGAGGTACGAGATTGATACGGAAAGTAATGGACAATTAAACAAAATTAAATTATAATCCGAACCTCAAGAGTACATATCCGAAGATGCCGTAAACTAATGAATCGATATAGAAGGTTTAGTTCTCCATAAAAATGGAGCAGCCGCCTTTCTGTTCTACAGTGCGTGAATGAAGTGTAAGAAGTGACCTAGGTCAGAATTTTCGGTTTTTATAAGCAAGCAAAACGGGCCACAAAACAATTGGGCCGAAAAACATAAGTTATTCTGAAAAATAATTAAATCTTTGTAAGTCTGAAACATGACGAGTAAATATGACTCCTTTGCGCTCCAAATTGGCTTTCGGCTTCAACATGAAGGTTGTAGCTCTTTCTCTTAGCTTTCCAACGCATCTTCCCGCGCCTCAATCCGATATTCATAGCTCAAGTTATGGTCTGCACAATCAGAAGGTGTCAAATTACTGTTCATTACGAAAATAAATAGCAAAACATAAATACTAGCAAAACTAGACTCTAAACACAAAACATGATAAAAATACCAAATTAGCAGGAGAAGTCATAAAATTGCCATAGCACAGAGTGATTAAAAAGTGCATTAAAATGCACTGATTAAGGGGCTGTGGACCGGGAGTAAATGTAAAGGGTGTATTTAGCAAAAGCCCAAACATTAATTATTAATTTGTACAACGGCCCAATACAACAGCCCAATACATAAGCGAGAGTAAGGCCCAGTTTTCCTATGAGGGCGATAACCAGAATGACGAGTCATTCACTCAGGGCGAGACATGGCCACGTGGGCGAGATGCCCACGATCCCATGAGCCCCTCATTCTTCACTATAACTGTCATCTTCTCCACAATTTTATACACTTATCTTCATCATTCGTATGACTAGGAATAGATTTTAAGAGGAACCATTATATTCAAACCACGTTCCCCATGATCACCTTGCAAATAGGCATGTGATCAAATGTATAGCAGGAACGTGAGATAGGCCAACGAAGGAAAGGGGTGGGAAGAACTCTCTTCCTATTTTGTTTATTTGACGGTCCAATATCATTACTTTTCACACCCTTTAAGTGTTCATCAGAACAATATCAGTCTCATATCCTCCATTTCTATCATCAAATAACATTAATTGTCTGAAACTTCTCTGATGCGCGTATTAGAGAAGCATCCGCCACTTCTTTGATACGCATATCTGAGAAGTATCTGACACGTATCAGTAATTTGTTTTTTTTTTTTTAAATAATATTAATTGTCCGATACTTCTCTTATACGAGTATCAAGAGTATTTGACGAGTATCTGTATCAGATACGTATGACTTCATAGTATTTAACATTGATTTCAGCATTTCTTTCGGTTGAGTTAGAATTTGTGGACGATTTTAAAGATTAAATTTAATAAACTTGGAAACAAATATCCGAATAATATTTGATTCTTTTGATACCAAATATGGAAACTCAAACAATGTTAGACCAAATTAACAAAAAAAGAAGAAGGTTGGTCCAAATAAACAATGACCCATTATAGCTGGGGTCCTCCGGGTCTCTCCTACGTGGGACAACAAAAGCGCGTACAATGCACTCGCACTTATCATTTAACGGAAACGTCACGCCAACGTAACGGCAAATCCCATACTAACTCACGGAAGTCACGCTCCGTCAAACACATCTTCACCTTCTCTTAACGCTCACACTCTCTTTCCCTAACGTCCTCTACAACGCCGTTCCCTCAAACCTTTAACGCCTTCTCCCGTTACCCTTATGGCTTCTTGCGACGACGATGACGATTTCTCAATCCTCCGTGACGATAACCACCACTCTCACCATCTTCACCAAACCTTCGCACCACATCATCACCACCACAACCACCACACTCACCATCATTTCTCCACCGCTTCAGTCCATTCCAAACCCGTTACCGACGACGACACCGACGATTACGGAAATCCATTCGATGACGACGCCGGAAGCGAGAAACGTAAGGATCGAGACGAGATCGGAGACGGAACGACGTCGTACGCGTATAATAAGAGAGCAAAACCTGTTTCTAGCGGTAGCGGTGGAGTAGGAGGAGTAGGAGCTGAGTATAGGAAGGATCGAGAAGAATGGAGTGATACAGCGATTGTTTGTTTGTTAGAAGCTTATACTGAGAAGTTTACGCAGCTGAATCGGGGGAATCTGAGAGGAAGAGATTGGGAAGAGGTAGCGTCGGTGGTGAGTGAACGGTGTGAGAATCAATCGAAGAGTGTTGAACAGTGTAAGAACAAGGTTGATAATTTGAAGAAAAGGTATAAGCTAGAGAGGCATAGAATGAACAATGGATGCATCTCTGCGAGTCATTGGCCTTGGTATAAGCAGATGGAACATATAGTAGGAAATTCTCTTCCTTCTAAGTTCGCCGACGACGATAAAGCCATTGTTCCTGCTTCCATTTCACCTAGGCAATCCAAGAGGTTTATTTTCTACATTGTTCGTAATCAGTTTCATAAATGCTTAATTTACTTGGTGATTATGGATTGGAATGGTAATAATGTCATAACAGTAAACTTTATGGAAGTATACTTCATTAAGTTGTTTTTCATAAATGCAAATCAGTTCTTTTATGTTTGACTGTGCTATATACACGTTTTTTATTTTATTTGAGTACCATTTTTATTATTGCACTTAATTCAATTAGATGCTTACCAATTTGTAAATATTGTACAAAAATTCGTGCCGCAAGGCAAATCAATGTGCTGAAGCATTAGCAAATATTCGTTGCACGTTAGAATTTAATTTAGTAGTCTATGAGATGGGTCCGACTTGATTTAGTCATTTGTTTGTGGCTGATGTTATGGGGATCTCGTTTCTCCAGGCTTAAGCCCTCTATGATAAGTGCCACCATACCAGCCGACATGTGGAGCCGCCGTCCTTCATTAAATTGGCCGTGGAGGAAAGCCAAAACCCCACCACCGATATCCGCCATGGCTGATGTATGACAACAATGGTTGTTAAATATCGGCCATTGTGGCGTCATGGGTGATTGTGGTGGCGGGTTTTGTTTATAACTGCCATAGCCATGGTGTTTTATGGCAGATTTTTAGCTTTGCCATGGTCTGCCAACGATCATACTGCTATAGGCACAATTGATAGTGACATCATCAATTCTGGTAGTTTCTGCTGTGAAACTAAACACACAGTAGGATTTTGAAACGATTTACGGTATGTGGGATTAAGTGACACTGCAAATTGTTTTGTTGCAATGTACATCATGACACTGCCAAATTTCTAGTTCACTAATCACATGGGAACCCAAGATCTTGATTCCAATTCATCATTTGGACTATTTTATTTTGAATGTCATTCATTATACATTGCTTCATTGTTCTTATTCTTGTAGTATTGTGAGTATTGAGCCTTCCCCTTCTTTATTTTTAGATATGGAGTGGCAACGTCCAGCAGTGGAGGTCAAGTGAACAGCCTGAAGTCCAAAGCACTGCCGAACCTTAGATGGCGGAGAGTTGTTCTGAAAATTAGTGGATCTGCACTTACTGGATCAGATACCTGCAATATTGACCCTAAGGTTTGTGCGAATGTACCTAAAATGAAAAAAATAGCTGCAGTCTGGTTATATTATATATATGTAGATTGTTTGGCAGTTTTGACTCATGATCCTTTGTCTATACTAAGTAGAAGTCTAATTGTTGCCTGGATGACAAAACTTACTCCATTTGCTTGCTTAAATTTATCGCCAGGTGGCCATGTTAGTTTCAAGTGAAATTGCAATCGCTACCCGCCTTGGTGTGGAGGTATCAGTTCTCATGATTGTCCTCACAAGTCTGATATTTTGCTATCCTGTTCAGTTTAGCTGAAGCTTGCTTCTTTTTCTTTGTGATATTTCAGGTAGCAATTGTTGTTGGAGGTCGTAATTTCTTCTGTGGAGATGCATGGGTGACTGCAACAGGTTTAGAAAGATGTACTGCATACCAAGTTGGGTAAGGTTAATCACTAAAAGTTCAATGTATAATTTATTTATGGTCTTGCAATTTTACTAGAAGTCTATCAGAAAGTAAATATATGGAAAAATAGATTTAGATAACCATGAATATCCTGATTAATGGATGATCCAAGGAGAACAAAGAAGAGCTAGTTGAGGTTGTGATGTGGTGAAAGAGAGCATCTTGGTGACAGGCCAGGGTAGGCCGCAGCGAGGGAGTGAACTTTGACTCTTATCTTGTTTGGGATATTGGTAGTGTCAATTGCAGAGCAATTGCTTTGTCTGGATCATTGGACTGCAAAGATGACAAAGACTCATCTCATTTTTAAAAAACAAATAGGAAATCTGAAATTTGAATTTTTATGTGGAGTAACGTCAGAATCACCAGGGAATAAACCTGTACTGTGTTTTGTATGTAATTTCTCTTCTAACTGGATATGCTTTGCTGATGATTTGCATAAGCCTATCCTCGACCTTCCTAGAGTTGAACTTCTGACCTTTGTTTATGAGGAATAAGTTTATATTGAAATACTTATGCCAAGGATTTATATTTTAAAAGTTTCATTTGTGAATTTTTGTTGTATTTTTTTTTATCTGGTTTATATTTTTTATTATCCATAAGCCTGATACTCGAACTTTATTGGCACCCCATTGTGCTAAGGCAGGTATCTTCTTCATGTCTTGCACATGGGTACTATGAGGATTGGTGCTTTATGGTTTCTAGTTCATTAGATGTATTTTTGTTGCCATAAGATCTTTTTAATCTTTCTGCTTAATATATCTTCTAAAGTGATACTTTATTTGAAAATATTGACCTGAATGAGTAGTTGCTTCTTAAATATGGCAGCATGATGGCAACTGTGATGAACTCATTACTGCTCCAATCAGCTCTGGAGAAGATGGGTGTTCAGACTCGTGTACAAACTTCAGTTTCAATGCAGGAGTTTGCTGAACCATACAATAGGCAGCGGGCCATCAGGCATCTTGAGAAAGGAAGAGTTGTTATATTTGGTGGCATTGGTTTTGGTGCTGGCAATCCACTTTTCTCAACTGACATAGCTGCTGCTCTTCGAGCATCAGAGAGTATGCTGCCGTCCTTGCTTAATAATTTTCTAATTACTATCTCCTCCACATCATCTATTATTTACACTGATGGGGAAAACATGGATTTTTTTCTTATAAGCATATTTCTCTTGCTATGCAGTTAATGCTCAGGCTGTCATCAAAGGTACTAATGTAGATGGTGTATACGACTGCAACTCCCGAGACAACAATTTCACTTTTGAGCACATATCTTTCAGGGAGCTAGTGTCTAGAGGTTTCGCCTCTATGGATGTGCAAGCCCTGACATTCTGTGAGGAAAATGCTATTCCTGGTAAGTAGTATATTGCATTTGGTATTTTTATGGGCATGTTTCAGGTTGTGGTCTTTTATTTATTGTTCACTACAAAATAAATATGCATTGTCATTTCTATATGTGGCTTGCAGTGGGTTTAAAATAAGTCCTGTTGCATCATATTTAAATGGCTAGGCACTTCTGTGCAAGAATTTTCTTTTGTGGAAGTTTGTGTATCCCAAGGTTATTTTCACAAACTGACGATGATACTCATTGAAGTCGTAACCAACAAAGTAGACAATTCATAACAAAGTATTTGATGAGTTTTTTTTTCACCATTTGTGCAGTTGTAGTTTTCAATCTATTGGCACCTGGGAACATCTCAAAAGCTTTGTGTGGAGAACAAGTTGGCACACTAATTGACCAAACTGGAGCTATAAGCTAACATTTAATTCATCCGATTCAATTGTTATTAGGAAAGTTAGAACCATTAAGTTGATCAGATACTTACCACCACTGAGATGTTTGGAGAAGAAAATATCAAATCTAGACAATTTGGCGTTATTCAGCAAAGTTCACGGAAATTAGAGCTGAAGTCACAAATTTCCTATGCCTATGTTGTTTTTGGGGTGGTTGTACTTTAATATATATATTTCTGTAAAATGTAAAAAGAAATGCCTCTGTAAATTATTTCCAGATGAGTTGTAGCATTGTAATGTATTAGCTGTAGCCTCCTTTGTTGGTAATATGTGAACAGATACGGAAGTATTTTAACTCAAATACAACTGTCTATTATTGCTAGTATACTGATAATCACTTTGATCAAGTCCATTTTCTCTTGTTTTTTTGGTAAAGGATATATAGATTCAAAAGATGAAAAATAGAGGAAATAGATTAAAAAAAGTAATTATTTCTTTTAGTGGACCTGCACGGCCACCAGGGGGTTGTATGTCTCGCATTTTGATTGTGTGTCTCATCTCAATATGTAACTGTGACATCTTTTGTGGCAAGGTTTAGAGTTTGCATGCTTAATGATAATTTGAAGGGATTCCTCATCAGTTGCAACTTGTAAGCTATTTATGCAATGCGATTAATTCATAATGATTTTGATGGAAATCATGTGTCGTTTGCATTTATGGGCACTTTTTTTTTTCTTGGTAAACATTTGATGGCACTTTTATTGATGTATATACACATACATTAGCGCTTCTAACTTGATTCCATGATTCAGAGTTATATGAGAGATTTACAATTCTAAATCAAGCTACTTGCAATTATCAAGTGTTGCAGATACAGCAGACACAACTCATGATTGCAGATTCGGGGTGCAGATGCAATTGAACCAGGCATGACTTTATTCCAAACTCAACCTGAAGATCCTCAGATTTTTGCAACGTTCAACAATGGAATTACACAAAGCTCGCAAATTTTACAAAGAACACTTAACATGATTGAAGAGCTAGCTAATTGCAGCAACACAATGCAACTGGAAGAGGAACAAAGATAAGTTAAATACTCCTCCCTCCCGAACTAGAAAGACATACATATATGTATATATACCATACAATAATATTGCACTATAATTCCTAAGCAAGACCATCTTCAGTGGTGGGAATGGAAGGTGAAAGTGAATTGCGTGATTCATCATAGTCCTCACACAGAGGAGATTGCTCTACCCTGATATCCTCAATCAACTTAACAACATCTACCATAGTTGGCCTCTTCTCCGGTTGCGCCACCACACAAGCCAACCCAACATGCAGCATTGACACAAGCTCTTCCTCAATATTCTTGTATCGCAGAAGTTCTTGATCAAAAACCTCTCCAGTCCACTCTTCTCTCACAACTGATCGAACCCATTTGGGAAGATCCACCATAGTTTGTTCCTCTTCATCTTTACGAGGACGAGCCGTTCCCGGGGAAGGATACTGTAATGAAGGAGCTCTCCCTGTGAGAACTTCCAATAGCAACACTCCAAAACTGTACACGTCAGCTTGCTGAGACAGTCTCTTTTGTTCTATCTGTTCAGGTGCTCTGTACCCTCCCAATCTTGCAATTGCATGAACAGGATTTAATAGTAGTGACAAACCAAAGTCAGATATGCATGCAACACCATTCTTGTCAAGTAGTACATTGGATGATTTCACGTTCCCATGTGGCACTTTTGCTGCACTGTACTCTGTATGAATCCTAGCTAGCCCTCTTGCTGCTCCTAACACCAAGCTTATTCTTGTTGTCCAATCCAATGGAATCCTCCCAGGTCCACGGTTCCCTATCAATACAATAAATTAGATATACAACAATCTCACAATAAAACAAAATAAAAAAAGATCATTGATGGTTTATTGGTTCAATTGTTTCAATCTTAGTTCCATTTTATTGAACCAGACTGTAGTACTATTGGGATCAAACCAACCATCAAATTGGCTGGTTCACGATTCAACCGATTGAATCACCGTTTTGGTCTGGTTTTTAAAACTTTGCATTGACCACTTTCCCTAGCTCCACCAGTGCTTCTTATTGGTGTTTTTATTTATTATAATTTTTATGTGAAAGTAAACATAGCAAAAGTTGAAAACTAATGAATCATAGACCAATTAAGAAAAATAGTTTTAAGACTAACCATGAAGAAGAGTATGCAAACTTCCATTTGAGAGATAATCATAGACAAGAAGCTTTTCTTCCTTAGCATAATAATAAGCTCTAAGTTTAACAATATTAGGGTGTTTAAGCTTCCCAATCACATCCATATACTGCTCAAACTCATGCCTAGCACAGGGATTTGCATCTTTTAACCTCTTAACAGCAACTGTACTGCCATCATCAAGCACTGCTCTATAAACAGTTCCCAGACTACCCTTCCCAAGCATCTCGGCAGAAGCACGCAACAAATCCTCCAATTCAAATCCATTCCTCCTATCAAAAAACACAAGCTTGCTCATATCAGTTCCACTAGTCCCATCACTACTATCACCACTCCCACCATTTGCATTATACACCTTCTTCTCACTACCATAACTCTTTCTCTTTCCGTTTCCACCCTCACTGCCCACTATGGAATTACTATTAACACCTCTCCCTCTAGCACAACAGTGAGCAACAACAAACGATGTTACCACTAACAATGCAACACAAATTGCCACCACAATGGCTACAATTGCACCAGGTCTTAACCCTTTATGGTGTTGACTTCTCGGTCTTGCGACTACACTTGTTTCAGGGAAAGAACTTGGGTTCGAAGGAACGGTCTGAGCCGGTTCAGAAAAAGGATGATTGTTCTCTGTGGAGGAACAGACTCGGAACGGTTTTGAACCACATAAACCTTCGTTACCGGAGAAGCTTTCATCACCAAATGTTTTAACCATGGAACTTGGTATATGACCATGGAATTCGTTGTTTGTCATGTTGAGCTCTGTGAGATTCAGCATTGCAGAGGAGAGGTCAGGGATGTTACCGGAGAGTGCGTTGTTTTGAAGCCTGAGAGTGAGGAGGCTAGTTAAACGGGAAATTTCATTTGGAATTGCACCGGCAAGGTTGTTGTCGGAGAGGTCAAGACGGAGGAGATTAACCGGAGACGAGATTTCAGGTGGGATTTGGCCGGAAAAGTCGTTTCCGGCGAGGTAGAGGAGTTTGAGGTTTGTGCAGTTGGAGAGGAGAGAGGGCGAAACAGAGCCATTTAGGCGGTTGTTATGGAGGTCGAGGAGGCGGAGATGGGTGAGGGGAGAGAGGGTGTCGATGGGTCCTCGGAGGTTGAGGGATGGAAGTGTGAGGGATGTGACACGATTGTTTGGGGAGCAAATGACACCATGCCATGTGGCCGAGCATGCGTCAGTTCCGGTCCAATTGGTGAGGAGTTGGCCATGTATGTCTGTTTGTTGGCGGAAGAGAGTAAGTGCATAAGTGTCATTATGTGTTAGACACGGTACAATGTAGGTTCCTAAGAAGAGGAAGAAGAAGAACATGATGACACAATTCATCATTGGATGAAGATGAAATTGTTATGGCGGGAAGTGGAAATAAACAATGTTGTTAATGTTTTAAAAAATATTCATAAAGCAAGTGAAAGTCATGCGTGCTCTCATAGTTTCTACGGGAATTGGAGAGAGAATGAAAATATGAGATAATTTGAAATTTGAAAGGACTCTTATTGTGTTCTTTTTTATTTATCATGTAGCATGCATGAATGATTAGGGAGAGTGGTGATTAATTTAGGAGAGAGGGAATATATGAATGATGATTAAAGGTAGCAATTGGTTGTGGTGGTTGTTGTGTGAATGATTGCTGTTGTCCACTCTCCTTTATAGAAAAAAGAAAGAAATGTCACCAATAATATTTTGCTTTTTCTTTTCTTTGTTCTGTTATGCTCTGTAACAGGTGAAAAAGAAGATAAATGTTATGCTTCTTACCTTATGGATTATTTTAATAAAGGGACTTGCTCTCTTTTCTCTATTTACCTTTGGTTATGCAAAAAATGATATACCATATACTACTTTTGCTAGCTGTATTAATACTTTGAAGTATAGTGTAATGAAATTCAAGAGCCTAGCTAGCTTAAGAGGTTGAACTCCTTTATTGTGGAAACATAGATTTGAAATTGATATTCAGTGATGCATATATAGTATATCATAGTACATGTTTTCAGCAAAGGAAGGCTACTGATATGTTCTATCCGACAGAATTACGTGCCTTCTTTCCTACCTATATTTTTACTTCTTTATTTAGAGATCCCAAATCATATTTCCACTTTTGACTTTTTACATCAATTATTATATAAATGTCCCCAACAGCATGCGCAATATAAAGTGTATATAAATAAGCTATAGATAGTAATTTTTTTTGTGTGGTTGTATTATCAATTTGTAATTGCATAAATTAGTCCCTCCAATTTGTATTGGGTGGAAAAGTTTTCTTAGAGTTTTAAAGCCTCTATATTCCTATAACTAAATTTGAGCTCAAATCACCGGTTAAGTCGGAAGAGACTTTAACATTATCCAAACAGTCTTGGTTAAAATAATTTGACTGCCCGTACAAAGTAAGATTTACTCATGTATACCGCTTGATATGTTACAACCTTTAAATTTTTACTCTTTGCTGATATACGGTCTATAAGTCTTAGCTCAATTGAGATTGTCGATATTATTAGATTAAATATCTTGATTTGAATTCGAATTTGAAATCTTTGCAGTTGTATGTAAATTTTGGCAGTGCTTACTATTTCGTCTGTGGGAAAAAAATTATAAAACAAATAATTAAATGGTAATAAGAGTAGTACTTTGTTTTATTATACACCAATAATAGTAAGCTACTCCGCTTTTCCCAAGCTAATTGACCTTATGAAGGCTTCAAAAGTCAGAGTTTTACTTGCATAGATAGATTATTGCATATGTTTTTGGAACAAATTAAATATAATGTGAAGTCATTACCAAAGTCAGCTCTCTAATAATTCCATTGATCTTCTTTTGGATGTGAAATTGTGTGTACAAATTAGTCCTTGGTTTTAATAATCATGACAATGTATGTGCTCGAAATATTTTGATTTTATGCTTTCCTTGGAGTGAAAATCTAAAAGAAGCGTGTTCTGATATCTAGAACCCATGTTCACAACAGCGACGACGGAACAATGGAAGATACTATTCGGACCTACGGACGTGTGGTGTTTGGCCAGAATTCAGATCTCCGGCTCAATAATAGGGTTGTACATACAAACACTCCGACACTATATGCTAATGCTTGACGTGGAGGCTAGCTTTAGAATCAAACATATATTGAGAATGAGAAGTGGGGATGAGATCTACGCTTATATATGTATATATATATAACCTAAAAGATAGTAGACCATAGAATCATTGACTTTGTTGACGCAATTCATTTGAGTAATTACTTTCATTGATCATATGTTCAACCAGAATGAAAATAATTTGTCTAGTTGGGCAAACTTTTGAAGATTTCAAACAAAAGAGAGTGGTCCATTGATTATTTGATTTGTGTCTGCTTTTCTTTTTCTGCGTCGTAGAAGAAAAAAGAGGCCTTCTTCACTTTAAGTCATGAGCAAGCAAAGCTTTTCTAACACCAACCATGAAGCGATTGAATTCAGTACTATTAGTGAACAAGAAATAACAAGGAAGAACTAGATTGAACTTTTTACTTCAAGAATTTAAAATTAGCAAATGGCATGGCCATTGTTTTTTGTGTGTAGGATTAATTGGCATGGCATTTTAGTCAAAGTAATAGAAATTGCCCCAAAAGTATGGATAAAATATTTTTAGAATGGTTTTATTATGGAACTCTTTTCTAAGACCTGTTATTTGAACATCAGAATTGGGACAACAAATTGACACCGTTTCTCTTTTCCTCTCACAACATATAACACGATGCATGCAAAAAATATTAAAAAAATAAAAAGTGTATATTTCTTAGACAATGATGTTTAAATAACATTTTTATTATTAGAATATGTGTCTTAACTTGCGATTCGGTCTAAATCACCGCGCCATTTAATGGCTTCAAGGAGACCCCATGGTTCAGCTTCTTGAGCCATTGGAGCACACCATTTGTAACCATGGTCAATTATACTTAATCATTACGGTCATGGATGCACATTCGAACGTCGAATATGTTTTGATCCAAAACCATCAAAGCATCAATGTTACACTTCACTTCCCCGATCATAGGCCAATTCCATTGCTATGTTAAACCCGTACGTATTGAAATCTGTTGGTTCCTGCTGGAGCCGGTCAAAACCATTTCACTTGGGATATATCATTTTAATGTTTTGCAGTCTTGTAATATAGATTTAAGGGTTAATAGAGTTTTACCCCCTGCAAAGTTGGTGAGTATTGGATTATCCCCTGAAATTATTTTTTTTAGGATTACCCCTGTAAAGTTTAGATTCCATCAATTTGCCCCCTGCATGCTCAACTAGCATGTGACATGGATAGAATCGTGATGTGGCATGACACGTGGCGATTATTTTACTTTTTTATTATTTTTAATTTGTCATGTGTAAAAAAAATATTTGTTTTTTAAAAATAGAAAAAAATAATTATTTTAAAAAAAAATTCAAGAAATGATTTAAAAAAATCATAAAATTGAAATAAGAAATAAAAAAAATAATAAAACAATGATTTAAAAAAATAAGAATTTTTTTTAAAATCAGAAAATTGATATAAAAATAATAAAAATTGATTTAAAATTTTTTTTTCTTTCAACTTTCTAATTTTTTTTAAAAAATAATAATAAAATGATTTAAACAAATAAAAAAATTTGAAATTTTTTTTAAAATCAGAAAATTGGAATAAGAAATAAAAAAAAATGATTTAAAAAATAATTAAATCAAAATGTCAAAAAAAAAATTAATTTTTTTAAATAAATTTTTATTATTTTTTGAAATCAATTTTTTTATTTTTTATTTCAATTTTCTGATTTTAAATTTTTTAAATTTTTTTTATTTAAAATAATTTTTTAAAAATAATCGACACGTGTCATGCCTAGTTGTGCATGCAGGGGACAAATTGATGGAATCTGAATTTTACAGGGGTAATCCTAAAAAAAAGTTTTGCAGGGGGTAATCCTAAACTCGCAAATTTTGCAAGGGTAAAACCCTATTAACCCGATATTTAATTGATGGGTGACAAATGGATAGGGTGAAGGATGTTACTGTCACCAAAGTTTGAGTAAATATCTAATTTGGTCTTAAAATTATAGGACCATATCAATTTAGTAAATATTTTAGGTGAATGTTAACATGTGCATCAATGACACATGTTAAGAAAGCAAAAATAGAAAGTATTAAATGTTGAAGCATTAAATTTTAACTTTTTAAGCATTAAATTTTTGTATCATTAAATATTAAATTTCTATATTAAGATACCTTAACATGTGCCCTATATGCACATGTTAACAGGACCCAATATTTTATATAAATTTAATCTTAGAATATAAAATATTGATCAAATTTATCCTCCTGTTTGTATGTGTTAATTTTCAAATGCATTTCCGACCTAATTCATTTGATTTTAATACATCTCTAAAGGAATGAATCTAATTAAATAACATTTTGTAGTTTCATTAATCATTTTAAAATATTGTTAATATATAAAATTATTGTTACAAAAGGAGCGTTAACATGGGAATCGTCTTGAAGGCGATTGAAAGAAGATTATCCTCTTGGAAAAATTGTTATGTTAGTTTGGGGGAGGGTGATTCTTCTCAATTTGGTGTTGGTATCAATTACAATTTTCTACCTTTTTTTTATTATCAAATTACCAACTTCGGTTAGAATGGCTATTGTGAGGCTACAAAGAAATTTCTTATGGTGGGGCTGGGCGGGTTGTAAATTCTTTTGGATGAGTTGGATGGATGTATGTCGACTAAAAATGGCACGCGGATGAGTGAGAGACCGAAAATGGTTCAAAATTTCATTACTAACAAAGTGGAGTTGGAGGTTACTAGTAAAAGGTAAATCAATATAGAAAGATGTGTTGGAGGCTAGATATGGGGAAGTAGGTAGGAGGGAATTGACTTTGAGAAATAGTATAAATGTTTCATTATGTTGGAAGGATTTGGCGAAGGTGGTGATTGAGCTCATGATGCTTTTATTAAGAAGTTGGGTAATGGAGGGTCAAACAAATTTTGGACCAATGTTTGAATTGGAAATGCTTCACTTCGGGAGTTGTTTCCTCGTCTATTCAAGGTATCACTACAATCATCGCAAACAAACAAGGAGGTGGGAAGTTGGATAGGTGGTCTATGGTCTTGCGAATTTAAGTGGCGAAGGAATTTTTTTATGGGATGAAAGGCTCTTAAAGGACCTATTGGTGGTGATCGAGCCGGTGGATTTAACACATGATGAAGATTCTTGGTATTGTCGCCTCGACGGTAGAGGTATGTATTCGGCCAAAACTACCTAATTCTATCTTTTTAATAAATTTCTTTTTATTGTTTCAATGGGTAGGGAGCATCTTGGGGGTCTGGAAAAGGTGTGGTTAAGTTGGGCTCCGTCAAAGGCCATTGTCTTCTTATGGAAAACACTTGGCCGGTTACCAATGAGATCGAATCTATTGCTTAGAGAATAATTCAACAAAGGGGAGCGGCTTCATGTGCCTTTTGTGATAGGTGTTTGGAAATGGAAAACCATCTTTTTGTTCAATGTCCGGTTGCTATAGAAGTTTGGAATAACATTCATAGATGGTTAGCAGGGGCAGCTCTATACCATGGCCAACATGTGCCGTGACATAGGGCCTCTTAAAAAGAAGGGCCTCAAAAAATATTATATAGGGTAATAGTATTAGTAAATTTGGGGGTGTAAAAAATAATTATATTACAATACTACAATACTGTTAGGTTCAGGCCCAATTTTTGTAAAGGAAAAAAATAAAAGGAACAGTGACATAAAATACGAAGACTTGATTGATGAATTTGCTTCAAAAAATGCTGGAAGAATGACTCGTTTTAAGTAGCTATATTGTATTTTGTTGTTATTGTTAGACAACGAATCTTTTTTATGTTAATTACAAGATTGATTATATTTTTTATGTTATTTGCAATTTAAATCGATGATGGTTTTTTTATAAAAAAATTTACGTTTCTTTATTAAAGGGCCACTTTTATATTTTTGCACATGGCCTCCAAAAACTCGGAGACGCCCCTGATGGTTTGGTTTTGCTACGGTATCGCCTAGTACAATTAATTTTTTGTTTGAAAGCTTCCTGATGAATGAAATGTTGAATCTTTTGATTGTATAGTTAGATATTGGGTGTAGCATTTTGATCTTGACATCTAATAGTATTTGGATTTAGTACTATCTGCACCGTTCCTTACGACTATGTGGTGAGTACCTCTTGTACTTTTTCCATCTCCTATATACACACACATACACACTTATTTGCCCTTAAAAAAAACATTGTTGCATTTCTACAATTTCAAGAATCAAATAGAATATTCAAATATTTACCCAATATTTCCACCCTTCTATCAGTCATTTAGTATATAATACAGTATGTGGCAATGCATGCATGGTGTCTCAAAAAGAGAAGGAATTGTTTCAGCCTTTACTTCTGATTAGATTAGACTGACACTACATGCTTTTTGGCCCAACAACGAGCATACAAAAGCAAAAGAGAAAAATAAAGTTACTAAAGATTGAAGGCGAGATTGGCGTTCTAAAATCTAAACCTTTGGTAGTCACTCAAATCAGCAGCAAGACTTGAGAAAGCCACCACACTATAGTAATTGTACTGAATGTAGTGGCATCTGGGAATCATATTTATCATTCTTTTGAAATCGAAATCACTTAAATCTTCAAATTTGAATGTTATAGTATTTCTCGTCTTCATTGAGATAATGAATTGATCGTGCTTAATTTAACAAAAATATGAGGAGGAATTTGATTTGTATTTGGCTAAATTGTAGTTTTAGATCTCTAACTTTTACAATTTGCAATTTTATAGTTATCTAACTTCATAATTGCACTTTTCACCTTTAACTTTAACTCCTTTTACAAAAAGTTGACCATTCACTGATTTTGACAAAATCAATACACATTCAAATTCGAATGGGATGTGCAGCTCAACTGGTTAAGTTAGTTGAGCTAAGGGTTAAGGAGTTGGAGGTCTAAGGTTCAAGTCTTGGCAAGAAGAAAAAACTAACATAAGTGGTAAGATTCACAATTCGTCATTCAAAAAAAAAAAACACACAAACACAGACACACATTCAAACTCATGCCACGTGGATAATGACTCACATGTCACGTTAGTATGAGTGGTAAGATTTGTTGACACGACTTGCGAGTTACTTATCACATGTGCGTTGACTTGGTCAAAATCAGTGACGGACCAACATTTTGCAAAATGTGCTAAAGTTAGCGGCCAAAAATGCCATTATGAAAATGAGGCAAAAATCGCAAGTTAAGCAACCAAAAGTGCAATTTTTTGGTCAAGTAACCTAGTGGCTAGAATTTCACCTATAAAGATGAATAAGTGGGTGCTTCGGAATTCGAACTTCGGTCCTACTTTTTATATACAATGTTCCTATCAACTAAGTTATATATCACGAGGGCACCAAAAATGCAATAAG
This sequence comes from Trifolium subterraneum, assembly GCA_951799995.1. Lineage (NCBI taxonomy): Eukaryota > Viridiplantae > Streptophyta > Magnoliopsida > Fabales > Fabaceae > Trifolium > Trifolium subterraneum. Next base: position 36,218,279 of record OX637463.1, read on the forward strand.
GAGTATATTTTGCAGCACTCATTTTCTTCCGGCTTTGTTTTTTTCTTATATCAACACCAAAGAGATCAGTTTGGTCTAGTGTGGTGAGGAATTTAGATAGTATGCATGAGGTCCTATGTTTGATTCTCATTACCAACATTGTAAACAAAAAAATACCAAAGAGATCAATGTGAGAACGAAAAGAACTGTGATCTTCTACTTCAGAAAAGCGGCGTCAATTGTTTTTAAGCAAGTAATCAAAACCGCCAACACTGAATTTGTCCATATAGAATTTTATTTGCGACAAAAGAAGTGTTATGCATAGTAACTTTAGGTTTAGCTGATCCAAGAAATGTGTCTAATGTCGGGATAAATAATCATTAAAAGAGACAAAAGAACACTATCATATGACACCAAGAGTGTCATTAATTTTAACTAACATGCAGCAACCACTAGCTTCTTAATTGGTGCTAAGCATGGTCTTGGGAAAAAAAGGACAGAGGTGAAAAATGGATTTGGATTCTTTCCTTCCCTTTTCTCTACATCTCTCTCCTTCCTCTCTATCTCTCTCTTAACTTCAATCTCTCTCTTCAATAAAAAATTAAAAGATAATCATGAGAGAGAGTGAGATTAAGAGAGAGATAGAGGGGAAGGAGAGAGATGTAGTGAAAGGTGAAGGAGATGATCCAACTTCGTGAAAAATTAGGAGATGAGAAGCTTTGTAAATTGTGACACCCTGCAACCACCACCAGGTTGATACAATAGGTTAAAAACTAATTTTCTTTTATATCAGTTTGGACAAAATGTTATCATGTTTGTGTGTGTAGCCTACTGATAGGTGGCATGTTTTTACTTTTAAGGTTGTTTCCGCGGTTGAAGGTCCCTAGTTCAACTCTTGGTCACCACCAATTTTGCATTTTTTTTTTTATTTTAAAAAAATCAACTTTCATACAAGAAGGGTTTAAACCTACTTTCTTAAGCTTATTCCAAAAAAAAAAATGCTCCCTTCGTCCCAAAATATAAGAACTCATTGACCATTGCAACACCAATATATAATTTTGATTACAAATATCTTTAATTGTCTATTAGTAAAAATTATAAAAATTTGATATTTTGAAAATATTCATCGAAACAAATCAAACAAGATTTTGTATGATAATATTCACATTTATATCTTTTTAGAAAAATACGGTCGAAACAAGATATATAAATAGTGCAAAATAAGCCACATTTTTCTAAACTATTTAATTTTCATATGTATATATCAATATAGCAAAAATAAAAATGTATAATTTCTATTTTCTAAAAAAAACAACTTTTAATTTAAAATAATATAATTTTCGTATTTAATTTACATGTTATAATTTTTTTCGGCCCACCCAAACTAAAATTTCTGGCTCCGCCACTGACCATGTTGACCTGCCCGCTCCAAGTTAAGAGTTGATCAATGGATCCTAGGTGAAAGCTTACGAGTCATTGGTCCTAGACTATTTATATTTAAAATCGGATGCTAATTATTTCCATAAAACACTAGTTAAGAAAAAAAAAAAGGGAAACTACCATTTTAGTCTCTGAATGTGCGCATCGCTGTCATAGTAGTTTCCAACTCATAAAAATACAAAATAATCATCGACTCTTCATTGTGTTAGTCATATTAGTCTCTGACGTTAATTTATATTGTTAACTCTAAAAAAAGCTGAAGTGACCGTTTTTTTAATGTTTTTTATATTAAAAAACTCGCAAAAATACACCTTCATCACTTAGTTCATCAATGTTCATCATCATCAACAAAAGTCCAGAAAAATTCCTTCAACATTAAGAGGCCCGAAAAATCCGGATATCAACGATTATAAGAACAAACTTAACCATGAACATCAACTGACATAAATTCATTCAACCCATATAAATATTGGACAAAATCCATAAACAAAATCACAATAGAAAAAACCCATCAAAATTAACGTCTTATGCATTTTTAATCTCCAATATAAAAAAAAATTCAAACTCTGTTACGGTCCACCCAACATTTAGTCTAGCTCCGTTACTGTTATATTTGATAAATTATTTTATAATTAAAATATATGTAAAATAATAATATTAATACTATAATTCAGTAATTTTATTAAAATACTATTATAAATTTTAAAAAGTTTAATTTTTAATTTCGTCTCGGACCTCTCAAGATGTTTGTTTGTGCATGCCGTGACAACAATTAGGATGAGAAGAAGAAAACACATCTATGGCAAGTGCTTTAGTTACTAAAACATTATTATAGACAGTTCTTGACTAGGTAATGTGAATATGACACTAATTAATATGCCACTAATTTGCATCAACGAAGTCATGTCTAAAAGTTGATGGTTAATAAATTATTCACATGGTAACTGGTCCCAATTTCCCAATGCGTATATGCATAAAGAGGGCTCATAATATACGATGTTTTTTAAGCTCTTTTAGCCTTGGCATATTTGATACAAATGGTACCACTAATGTACGGTACGTATATTTTCTTGTAAACGTACATTGTATTTGTATTTTTATATCAAAATCAACTCACACATTAATTCATGTGCGATCGATGCAAACCTTTCATTGATCTCAACTATGATTTAACCAAAATGACGTAAGAGTTAGTATATTATTAGCCATATCAATTTGGAGTTCTAAATTAAGATTAAAAATTGTGCCAAAATATAAAGAATCACAAAATATATATACACGTCAAGGGTTGCATGTGACTCACCGGGTGGATAATTACCATGAGGCGGTTTTAATGCATAAAGCGGTTCAGTTATGTTGGAAGCCGCCGGTAGAGGGTTGGGTTAAACTCAATACAGATGGTGCCTGGGAAGGAAGAGTAGTTGAGTGTGGTCGTGTTAATGTTATTAGAGGTAGTGATAGTGAGTGGCTTGGAGGTTTTGCCAAGTGTTTGGGAATTTGTAGTGCTTTTGTTGTGGAATTGTGGGGAGTGTTTAAAGGTTTGAAACTAACTAGAAAGATTGGGGTTTACAAAGGTGGAGTTGAATGTGGACACTATTGTGGTAGTTCAGATATTGAAGGATAAGACGAAGGAGAGTGCTTTTGGTAGATCGTTGGTTGGAAGAATTATTGTTAATAATGTGTAAATTCAAATCCTAATCAAGTTAGTTAGTTTGTTTGATCTAGGTTGTTATGCCTAGCTGTTTTGACAGTCAGAGGAAGTTAGTTAATCACTTTAAGTAACGTGGTTAAGCTAACTAAGGGGTTAGAAGCTAAGAGATAAGATAGAATTAGTTTTAATTTTTTGCCTATATAAAACTATATGTTTATCGCTTATTGTAACTCTCTCTCTTGTATTCATTCAATAAAAATCTCTTATCTTTCTCCCAAAACATTCATAGATTCATCACATTCATCTTCTTTTTCACTTACTTGCTCTGCAAGATTCATTCTCTTTTCATTCTTCTCTTGTTTTTCTGGTTTATGCACTAACAAGAATTCGTTCGTTGATGGAATTGAAGTGAGAAGTGGTGTTGCAACATGTTTATCGTGAAACTAATAAGTGTGCGAATGTGTTGGCTAATATTGGTTGTTCACTTGATGCTAATATGATTTTTTACGAAACTTGTCCGAGATAATGTAGTCATATTGTTCCTGCTAAGTATGCAGGGGTGTATATTCGTAGTCGATATGTAACGTTTGTGTGTTAAGTGTGTTAATCCGTCTGTCCTTTGTTATCAATGGGATGGTCTATATATAGTGGTCCAGAGGTAACTGCCGAAGCGTTGGACTCCTCATTTCCCCACGATCTCCACTGGGGAGTTGGATGATCGTGGTCACGGGCTCAGCTGTTCGCCCTCCCCACGTGAATTATGGGTGAACGTGGGATTGAGCTGGTCACCTCTTGTGGTGGATGGACTTGGGCGAGTAGATAAGTCAGGGTGGCCCATCAGTGGATACATATTGGGCTTGGGCGAGTTGGGCCTTGGTTGATCCCCCGGTACACAGCCCCCCAAGCACAAGGCTCAAGTATTGAGGTGTAGTGCTGATTGAGTTGGGTTTTGTTTGATCCCCCGGTACACAGCCCCCCAAGCACAAGGCTCAAGGCTTGAGATGTAGTGCTGATTTGTTCCTTGTTTATCGACGATCATTGTTGTCGTCTACGTCTATAGCTGCGTTAACTGTTGCGATCTTCTAAATTTCGAATTTCCCTGCTTCCCTCAACGGATACGTCGTCCGAAACGGGCAGTCCCGCTCCCACAACAATATCACCTTATAAGTGTGCTCCGCTTGCCTTTGACGTTCATCACAAGAAATTTCGTCATTCATTAATCATGAGTTCCCCAGTGCCATCTATCATCCAGGATTTGCTGAACGAATTACTTCAGGGGCCGGATCATCTGCTCCGTGAGGTGGAGACCTTCTCCTCTCTTGTTGACGACCTTAGAGGCTACTCATGGAGATTGTCGTCTCATGAGTCCTGTTTCCTTACGCGTTTGCTCCGCTTGAGGGCCGAGCTGGTTGATAAGGTTGCGCTTGTATTTTCGATCGAAGACGCGGAGCGGCGGCATCGTCAAACGATGTCCAGGACTTTTGATCAGATCTGGTCTGTTAGTGAAAGTATGCGGACATACGAGAGTAACCTTGCTGCCCGCTTTCATGAAGAGGATAGCTGCGACGCTCGGATAGCTGAGCTGAAGGGGGAACTGGCCAGGCTAGAAGGGCGAAAGTTGGAGCTGCAGGCTGGCATTAAGGAAGATGTTGCCAAACTCTTGGAGAAGAGGCCTGTTCTCTTGGAGCTGGAGTCTCAGAAGGCGAATCTTGGGGGTACTTATTCAAGGATAATGACGGACATGGAGCTTGTTAAGACCTGTCGACGCGAGATTGAGAACCTGTGTGCTGAGGCAGAGGAGGCTGCAGAATTGTTATAAATATCTTTCTTGGCCCTTTGGCCATGTATTTCCTTTTCTGCAAAATGAACCCTGTGTTTTTGGTATTGATTGTATACAAATTTTGCTTGTTGATTTTTCTAGTATTTCGAAATTATAATAAATTTTGCTTGGCGATTTTTCTAGTATTTCGAAATTATATGCACTGTAGTATATCGTATCTGTTCGCCGATATTATCCCTGGGCGAGATGAACGAACAGACCAGACACGGGCGACAAAACGCGTGTGATCGACGAAAATGTGCCCGGTGAAAATACTTGGTGTTCCACGCGCCATGTGTCAATTGTGTGTACTTTTTCCTATTTGTGTTAATGAAGTGTTCCCTCTCCCTTATATCCATTGGATAAAAGGGTGCTTCTTTTATCCTATAAGAACACCATTTGTGTTGTTCTTCTTATTTGCTCACAAATGATATTTTCTCCCATTTCATCAATTGTTTCTTCTTCCTCCATGGTGTCTTGTTCCTCTTGCAATTTCTAAGAAGCTTGGATCTTTGTTTTTTGTTCCTTCTTGGTGTTCATTTTGCCGGTAAGGATCTTTATCTTCTTCTTGTTGTTGGTTTTTGTTGCCTTATTTCATGCCTAGATCTCTTTTCCTTTAGATTTCATCCTCTTTAGTGAAGTTTTACATTGGATTATGCAACCATATAAAAATTAGTCATGATTAGATGTCTCATAGTGTGGTTTATGCAATCATATAAAAATTAGTAATGAGTAGATGTCTCATAATGACTTTCACCATTGGCCATTCACAAGAACCTATATGCAAATGACACTTTACTAGATGCATTCGAGGGGAATTGCTCGCCCTGTGAGAGGGCTGCTCGCCCGCGAGAGGGCTGCTCGCCCGCGAGGGGGCTGCTCGCCCACGAGAGGGCTTGATCGCCCTTGGGCTACTCGCCCATAAGGCTTGACCGCCCTTTAAGGGCTACTCGCCCGCTAGGGGCTTGTTGTTGCTCGCCCATGAGGCTTACTCGCCCTCCAGGGCTACTCGCCCGCGAGGGCTTGTCCGTGACCTTTGGGGTTTTGATCGTCGCGGGGGTTATACGCCTGTAGTTTCTTAGTGATTCCTGTCATGGTGCTCGCCGGGATGGATGTCACGTCAAAGTTCACTTCCCCTGAGAGTATTCTCCGTTTTAGGGAAGGTTATTCACTATTCAACGGTGATGGTGAGGATAAACTTGTCATTGTTGAACCTGTGCGAGCAGACGAGTTAGTCACTGCGGTTAACGGGAATGAACCTCACTATTTTTACATGTATGCTAATGTGATTCAAACATTGAATTTGTGGTTTCCTCTTACCATTTTCGAGGATACTATATTGAGACTTTTGAATGTGGCGCCTAGCCAATTTCATCCCAACAGTTGGGCCTTCGTTAAAGGGTATGAACTTCTATGCTATGCCTTGGATTTAGAGCCTAGTTTGGGGGTGTTCTTCTCTTTTTATCATGTGAAGAGTCTCACCCCAGGAAGATTGGTGTCAGTTTGTGCTCAACCGAACAAGGGATTATTCAAGTTGTTCGCCTCTAATTTTAAAAATTATCAGGACTCCTTTTTTCGTGTAAGGTATGGGCCTGGGTTGCATTCTTTGATGTATGATACTGACGGCGATCGTTTGTTTCCGTTTTATTGGACGGAGGATCCTAGGGCGATTAAGGGAGTCTATGACGACGTGCTAACGTCCTTTGAGAAAGAGACGATAGCCTTTTTAGAGAACTTTAACCTTATTGATATTAAGGATTTGCTTCGGCGCGAAACTAATGCCAAACGTCTTACGAACTTTATACGTAAGTTGTTGTTAGTGATTTTGAATGTTGGCTTTTCTTTGTGGCTTTTTCTAACCTTGTATTTCCTTCTTGTTGTGAATTTTGCAGGGAGAATGCAGACCGTTTCTGATGAAGAGTGGATGTCCTTCTTGGCCAAATCTAAAGCAAAAAAGCTTCAACCTGATGAAGTCGCCCTTCCTGACGACTTGCTGGTGGTGGGTGAGACTAAAGGCTCCAAGAGAAAACGAAGGGGTGATAGGGCGATACGGGGCGATAAGGGGAGGAGTACCCAAGATGTGGGTTCCTCCAGCCCGGCGGCTAACGTAGCGTTTGGAGTTTCTATTTCTCGTTCGCCCCAGCCTAGTGGTAGTCGTGTTTTGCGAAGTCATTCTACTGATGTTACTCAGGCTGAGGATGTCCAGATGGGCGAGTTTATTGTTGATGGCGGGGTGACCGTTCAGACTGCTGGTCCACCCCCCGCTGTCGTTGGTATCGGGTCATCTGTTTGGGGGAGTACGTTCGATCCCGCTGCTTTTGTTGAAAATACTCTTTTGGGTGCGGGTGACTCAGCTAGATTTGATTCCTTGACGACTGCGGAGCTTCGTAACTTAGCTCTTAGCTATGAAGTGAAAGGGACGGTACTTACCCATCTGTTGTCTGCCCGTCGGGACAAGGAGATTCTGGAGGCGAATTCTAAGGTCACCCGTGCGGAACAAGCTGTTTCCGATGCTGAGAGGACGATAGCTGAGATAAAGAAACAATGGGTGGATGAGGTTGATCGTTTGAAGAGGACACACAGAGAAGCGTTGGCTGAGATGAGAGGTGCTCACGGGCGTGAGATAGCGGAATTGCGAAAGAAACACGCTGATGAGAAGGCCTCGCTACGGGCGAAGGCGGCTATTCTTGAGGCCGAAGTGACTACCTTGGAGGTTTTGCGTAACAACTTGATAGTATCATTGACTCAGAGTAGGAAGGATATCTCGGAGTTGGAGGAAGATGTTGATGAGTTAGAGGAGACGAATATCGCGTTGAAGCAGTCTATGGCTGACAAGTATGTTGATGGTTTTTGGTCTTCCATCGAGCAAGTGAAGATACTTTTCCCTGAGCTTGATCCGGATGTGCTGGCTCAAGTGGATGTAATGAAGAGGATTAAGGATGGCAAACTTATTTGAAGGTGGTATCACATGTGATGTTTTGTGTTCGACTCTTCCTTTGTTCGTGTTAGTGTTGCTGTATGGTTCCTTTTGCACTTAATGATGTATTTTGCTTATTTAGCCTTATGGTGACTTTGATGTATTCGATGTATTTTGCTTGTTTAGCCTTATGATGGCCTGTTTGGTGTAGTTGATGTATTTTGTTTCGTGTGACGCCTTGTCTATTTTCATCGTAACAATGTTTTTTGTTGTTTGTAGCGTTCTCTGTTTTTAAGTACACACTTGTTTTGATCTGGGTATGCTCGCCCAAATAAGGGGCATCTCGCCCAACTTCTTACTCGCCCAAATAAGGGCATCTCGCCCATGGGCTACTCGCCCAAATGGGGGGCACCTCGCAAAAGGGGCATCTAGCCCATGAACAATATTTTTTACGGCAAGTCTTGGTAGACGCCTGTTTTCATGGCAAGTCTTGGTAGACGCCTGTTTTCATGGCAAGTCTTGGTAGACGCCTTTCTTCATGGCAAGTCTTGGTAGACGCCTGTTTTCATGGCAAGTCTTGGTAGACGCCTTTCTTCATGGCAAGTCTTGGAGAAGAAACGATGATGTTTAAAAACGATAGGCCTCGATAAAAACTCCTGCCCTTGCAGGAGAAAAGAGTGTCCCATCGCCTTTTTTATTTAATTAAAAAGCCAAATGAAACATGTTCCTGTTACGACCTATGGAAAAAACATGAAATAAATTGCAAGAAGAAACTACTTTAAATAGGGCGACCATGCGACCTAGCTGTAGTAGAAACGTAGATTAACCACATTCCACGCTCTAGGTAGCGTCTCGCCCTTCAACGTCTCCAGCCTGTAAGCACCTCCTCCTAATGCTTCTTGAATCCTGTATGGGCCTTCCCAGTTGGGGGCTAGCTTTCCTCCCTTGTTTCGTCCCATCGGCCGCTTCAGCACTAAGTCTCCTTCTCGGAATCCCCTTGCCATTACCCTGGTGTTGTATTTTCGTGATGCTCTCTGCTTCACCGTGAATTCTCTGAAGTGCGCAGTTTCTCTTACTTCGTCTAGCAAATCCAAATTCTCTTTGAGCGCCTCATTGTTCACTTCTGCTGTCAGCGTTGCTCTTCTCCAGCTTGGTGGGTCGACCTCTGCTGGTATCATTGCATCAGCGCCATATACCATCTTGAAGGGAGTTTCTCCAGTTGAGGAATGTATTGTGGTATGGTAGGACCATAGTGTTGGGAGCAGATGTTCGACCCAATTTTTGTCTTTTCCCTCTAATCGTCTTTTGATGGCTCTCAGGATGACCTTGTTTGCTGACTCCGCCTGCCCATTTGCTTGGGGGTGCTCCACTGATATGAACGTGTTACGGATGCCTTTTTCCTGACAGAAGTTGATCACCGACTCACTGGTAAACTGAGTGCCATTATCGGATACTATATATTTAGGTATGCCGAATCTGCAAAGGATGTTCTTCCAATAGAACTTTTTGACTCTTTCCGCCGAAATAGTAGCCACCGGTTCTGCCTCTATCCACTTGGTAAAATAATCGACAGCTACTAGTAGGAACTTTGCTTGACCCAGTGAGGTGGTAAACGGTCCCAGTATGTCAACTCCCCACATGTAGAATGGCCATGGGGACATAACTGACTGCAAAGGCTCCCCTGGGGCATGGTGTAAATCTGCATGCCTTTGACACTGATCACAACTTCTTACATGCCTATTGGCGTCGCTAAGCAATGTTGGCCAGAAGAATCCTGCTCTGGTTACTTTTCCTGCTAGGGATCTCCCTCCTATATGACTACCACATGAACCATTATGGATTTCGTTCAAGATTCTGCGAGATTCTGTTTCTCCTACACACAACAGCATTGGGGATGAGAACCCCCTTTTGTATAGTTCGCCACCAACCATAGTGTAGTGTGCCGCTCTCTTTTTAATCTTAACCTTCTCTTCCTTCTCCTCAGGCAGCTTTTCATTCTCCAGATATTGGATGATGGGCGTTCTCCAGTCATCGTTTCTTGTTACCATCCAGACCTCCAGGTCGCCTGTGCTAGGCTTTGCAACTGTCTCTTGTATGACTGTTCTGTTGTTGCCTGGTTTCTTGGTACTTGCAAGCTTGGACAGCAGATCTGCTCTCGCGTTCTGCTCCCTAGGAACATATATTAACTCGAAAGTATTGAAATGCTTGGCTAAACTTCTAACCTGTTCGAGATACTTGATGAGCTGAGGATCCTTGGCTTGGAATTCCCCTGACACTTGACTTGTGACTAGCTGTGAGTCACTTTTTGCTCTTAGATCTGCTACCTCCATCTCCTTTGCTAGCCTCATTCCTGCAATCAGTGCTTCGTATTCAGCTTGGTTGTTGCTTGCTTTGAAGGCGAATCGGAGTGACTGTTCGATCAAAACGCCATCAGGTCCTTCTAGGACTACGCCAGCTCCGCTCCCTCTTATGTTTGATGCTCCATCGACTGACAACGTCCATGGCTGCATGTTCGTCGCTTCTGGTGGTGATGACAGTTCCAGGATGAAGTCTGCCAGGAGTTGTGACTTAATATTTCCCCTTGGTACGAATGTAATGTCATACTCTGATAACTCGACCGCCCACGCCACCATTCTTCCTGCTAAGTCTGGTTTCTTTAGCACGTGCTTGATTGGATGGTCTGTTTTCACTACTATTTTGTGACTTTGGAAATAATGCCTCAACCGTCTGGCGGTGGTTACTACTGCAAGGGACAACTTCTCTATTTTCTGGTACCGAATCTCCGCTCCCTTGAATATTCTGCTGACAAAGTAGACCGGTCTTTCCTCGCCTTTGACATCTTGTACTAGGGCTGAACTCATTGAGTTTTCTGATACAGCAAGGTACAGGTACAAAGGGCAGCCCAGTTGTGGGCGAGTCAGTATTGGCGGAGATGATAGAAATACCTTAAGCTGTTGAAACGCGTCTTCGCACTTGTCAGACCATGTAAATCTCTCGCCACTTTTCAATGTGGCGAAGAAATGGAAAGCCTTTTCTCCTGCACATGAGAGGAACCTCGACAAGGCTGCTATTCGCCCTGTGAGTTGTTGCACTTCCTTTACCGATGTCGGGCTTCTCATATCTATTATGGCCTGACATTTTTCTGGGTTTGCCTCTATCCCTCTGTTTGTAAGTAAAAATCCTAAAAACTTACCGGCCTGAACTCCGAACGAGCATTTCGCTGGATTGAGCCTCATATTGTACTTCCTTACCGAGGCCAGAATGTCCTTCAGGTCCTCGTGGTGCTCGCCCTCGCTTGTAGTTTTAACTACCATATCATCGATGTACACTTCCAGGTTCTTTCCGATTTGATGAGCGAATACTCTATCCATCAGGCGCTGGTAGGTGGCGCCGGCGTTTTTTAGACCGAACGGCATGACAGTGTAATGATAGTTGCAGGTATTAGACATAAATGCTGTATGGGGAGCATCCAGGGTGTTCATTTTGATCTGGTTGTACCCGGAATACGCGTCCATGAAGCTTAGAGTTTTGTAACCTGAGGCGCCATCAATCAATCTGTCGATGCTGGGTAGCGGGTACGGGTCCTTGGGGCATGCTTTGTTGAGATCTGTGAAGTCAACACACATCCGCCATTTCCCGTTCAATTTCTTCACTAACACCACATTGGCGAGCCATTCCGGATATTTGATTTCTTCAATGAAGCCAGCCTCTTTCAACTTGTGACCCTCTTCATCTATTGCTGTCCTTCTTTCTTCTCCTACCTTCCTCTTGCGTTGTGACACTGGTTTCGAATTTGGAGCTATGGCCAGTTTGTGAGTTATGATGGTTTCATCAATTCCTGGCATGTCCGACGGCTTCCATGCGAACAAATCAACATTTTTTCTCAGGATTTCAATGATCTTCTCCTTCTCTCCTTCATCGAGATGGGTTCCCAGGTTTGTCAACTCGTGTGGTGCCTCACCGATCTGGATCGGTTCCAGGTCTTCTATGGGACTAACTCTTCTATCCTGGAATTCCTCCCTTGGATCGAGGTCTGATGTTTCCACCATATTTGCTTTGCTTATCATATTCACCCTGGATATGATTGGCTGATCGGCTGGGGCATGGTTCCTTTTTAATCTCAGACTTAACTCATAGCATTGACGTCCCTGTGCTTGGTCTCCTCTAACCGTTCCAACTCTTCCGTCGTCTAACGGGTATTTCATTGACAGGTATAAGGTTGACAATACCGCCCCCAAAGTGTTAAAGGCTGGGCGGCCTATGATTATATTGTACGATGTAAAAGCAGTTTTAACAACTAGGTACCTTACTTTGATGGTTTTGGCGCTCTCCTTTTCGCCGAAAGTTGTTAACAGCGTGACGTGCCCCATTACTTCTACCTGCTCGCCTCCAAAACCTACCAAAGTTCCATTGTATGGCTGCAACTGCTCTCCTGCTAATTGCATGGCTTTGAAAGCCTCCCAGTACATGATGTCTGCCGAGCTGCCGGAGTCTATCAGAACTCGCTTCACATCGCAGTTTAGTATCTGGACTTGGATTACCAGAGGGTCGTCGTCGTGGGGGAACACGCCTTCTCCATCACTGGGTGAGAATGAGATTTCGGGGACTCTTGAAAAAGATACGTGTGCCCACCGTGTTTGTTTCCTGGATGATCCTCCTGAGGTATCGCTTTCTGGCTGCTTTGGACTCGCCTCCTCCCGCGAACCCTCCGGCTATCGTGTTGACTGCGATCCTCTTGGGTTCCTTCTCATCACCCTCTCTTGGAGGTGATCTTCTTGGGGAGCGAGGGGGTGAGCGTTTGTTCAAGTCGCCTTTGGCTGCTCGTTCCAGGAATTTCCGCAGGTGACCACTGCTTATCAATTTCTCTATCAAATCTTTTAGCCGGTAACATTTTTCAGTGTCATGTCCCTTCGCCCTGTGGTAATGACACCATGCGTTCTCATTAGCACCCATCCTCGCACTGCTGTCCGGTGCGGGGGGTAGTCTCGCCAGCCCTGAACTCAGAATTTCGTCCAGCACGTGCACTTTCGAGTCGTTTAACTCTGTGTATTCCTCTCGTGCTCTATAGGTCCTTTCGTTGTTCCGCCATGGCTGACGGTACCTTCCGGCGCCTTTATCCTCATAACGGCCATTCCGTTGACTGTTTCCTCTGTTGTATCGCTCTGGAGACCTTCGGCTGAAAGGCTTCTCTCTCGAGTCCCTGCTTCTCTTCTCCGCGTTGCTTTCCTCTCCCTTGATGTAGCATTCTGCCCTTTTCATAACCTCTTGCATCGTGCTCGCCGGTTTTTGCGCCAGTGACTCGTTAAAGTGACCAGCTTTCAAACCATTTTGGACGGCCGCTACGAACATTTCTTGGTTGGGGTTGGATACTTGTATGGTAGCTTCATTGAACCTGGCGAGATACTGACGCAGGTTTTCGTTGTGTCCTTGGCGAATTCCAAACAAACTTGTAGCCGTTACCTGCACATGCTTGGAGCCGGCAAACTGATGGATGAACTTCTTATGGAAATCTGTGTAACTTGCGATGGAGTTCTTTGGTAGATTCATGTACCATCGTAGAGCGGCGTCCTTCAGGGTGCTGGACAGGAGTTTGCACTTCAAGTGTTCCTCCGCTCCTATGATAGCAGTTTGAGTACCGACGGCCATTAGATGCTCTAGTGGGTCGGTTTTTCCTTCGAAGGTTGGCAGTTGGGGGATTTTGAAATTTGCGGGGACCTGAGCATCCCATAGAGCTTGGGCTAGAGGTTGTGAGTCTTGAATGTTGTCTAACTCTGCTTCCTCCTCCCTTTCTGCAGCTTTCTCTTGCTCTATGGCCGTCATTTTGGCCTTGAGGCGATTTATCTCGCTAACTGCCGCTTGTAGGTTCATAGCAGGTCCCCCGTCGTTGGTAGAATTGCGTTCCATTGTGATCGTCTGATCAGTTGTTGGTAGGGCTAGGAATAGTTTTACCGTAGCCCCACGGTGGGCGCCAAATGTTCCTGCTAAGTATGCAGGGGTGTATATTCGTAGTCGATATGTAACGTTTGTGTGTTAAGTGTGTTAATCCGTCTGTCCTTTGTTATCAATGGGATGGTCTATATATAGTGGTCCAGAGGTAACTGCCGAAGCGTTGGACTCCTCATTTCCCCACGATCTCCACTGGGGAGTTGGATGATCGTGGTCACGGGCTCAGCTGTTCGCCCTCCCCACGTGAATTATGGGTGAACGTGGGATTGAGCTGGTCACCTCTTGTGGTGGATGGACTTGGGCGAGTAGATAAGTCAGGGTGGCCCATCAGTGGATACATATTGGGCTTGGGCGAGTTGGGCCTTGGTTGATCCCCCGGTACACATATAATTTTAGCTGATATATTGGGAATAGCAACCTCGTGTTTGATTTCAGTGTAGTTTTTTTTTTTTTTTTGGGCTTAGGCCCTCATTATTATAAAAAAAAAAAAAAAAAACTCAATACTAAGTTGCACTCCTCCCAATAACTTATACATCTCCCCATTCTTTTGGTTAACAGAAATGAAAATATTTTTCCGCTTTAGAGATTGCGTTTTGCTTCTAGACCTTTGAAATATAAAATAAAAGAATTTTATAATTTAAAATTAATAAAGAAAAATGGTTTAAGAGTTAAGATTTGACAATTGAGAAAACTTGAGAGGAGAAAAATGAGAGGATCATTTTTGGTCATAATCCCCTTACTCGAAATATAGTATATATTCCTTCGGGTTTGTATATCATTGTTTGAAAAATAATGAGTCAAAGTTGATCTACCACTCCGAACAAAAAAAACACCGTACTAAGACTTACTCTTATTATATAGAATGTTGTATTTGTTTAAAATAATTTTTTATAGCTTCACCACTTTTGAGTTTTATATAGAATGTTGTATTTTTTTAAAATAATTTTTTTACATAGAATTTACTCTTATTATTTCTCTAATTGTAAAAAATAGTTCATGGATAAATAGAATCTTATATGATGAACACTCTTTAGTTTTATTTAATAATAATTGCATGATTATTTATTATCAAAAAAATAATTCCATGATTAAATTGTTTGCCTAAACACCCTTTTTAAATGAAGCCTAAACACCCTATCAATCCTATTTGGTTTAGCTTATGTAAAAGTTAGCGTGTGGGACACTTATGTACAAACTTTCTTTTAGGCAAACCCAAGTACAAAATTAGGAAGTGGAATGAAATTTTAACATAAATTTAAATACAAAGACAAAAACTAGAAGGTGGAGCATTTTTTCTTTATGAAAAGGAAAATATATTCGAAGACACTAGTTCAAGAACAAGGTGTAGACAGTAGAGCTTTAAAAAAAAATCCGGTAAAAGTTGCCAAATTTGTGTGGAAATTTATTGTCCACAAGGCTTGTAATGATTGAGATTATTTACACTTTTGTGGAGAAATTTTTTATTTTAATGTTCTAAACATGCTTGCAAAAAATCATTCAAAAACATTCGATAACTTTTTTGATTTACATTGAACTGAGGATCGAACACATGACCTATAGCCTACTACCCAAATCTCTCACCACTAAATCAAACCTAGTGGCTTAAACATTCGATAACTTAACAACGAACATTAAAACTATTTGTAGAATAAAGTGCAAACTTTTTTAAAGGGGTAAAATAAAATTTGGATAGCAGTAATTAAAAATATATTTAACCATAAAATAAAAATGCAATTAAACCTAAAAAGTTTGTCCAAATTTAGTTATGAAAAGCATTATAAGCAAGCCCTGCACTGCACAGGACACCCCTGTTTCAACAATAAGGGTAAATACATCCTTTTCATTTCAATAATGGCATATTAGAGGTATTAAAAAATAATACAAAATAGTAATAGCATGTAAGCATGGGACAGAAAGGACTACAGCAAACTACCATACCCAACCTTCATCAAAACATTACGGATTTGGTCCAGTCGTTTTCCAAAGCACACAAGATGTCTAAAACTTGTCAGATGAAAAAATATAAGAGACTGCACTGTATCAAGTTTCAGTATAATCCAATCCACCACCAAGAACCTCATCCTCAATATTAACACTGCAGCTGAAGAAAAAACATGGCGTGCATGTGGCGCAAGAATGCCTGCAACGGCAAGAAACTTCCGTCAGACGTGCCGCGAGGCCACTTGGCTGTTATAGTAGGAGAGGCAAATAGGAGGTTTGTCATAAGAGCTGACTACCTGAATCATCCAGTGCTTCAACAACTGCTTGATCAAGCATGTGAAGGATATGGCTTCAACAAGAGTGGTCCTCTGGCTATACCTTGTGATGAGTTCCTATTTGAAGATATTCTTCATTCCCTTGGTGGAGGAACTCGCACACGTCGATCCTCTTCCCCTGTGCTTAAAAAAAAGCTAGATTTGTGCTTTTCCAAAGACTCTGTACCGTTACTTGAAATCTTTGACAGTAAAAGGAGCAACAACTACAAGCATTAAGCATACGGGTTATTGTAGTCGCCTAAGGAGAACAACTTTATCGTTCACTTTCCTTAGTCGCTTACATGCACTGCTGTCCAAGAGTAGTTCTTAACAACCATGTTATAATTCCAAATGATATCATTTGGATTGTCCGGATGCAATATCTGCTACCTGCCTGTTTTTCTTCTGTAGATTAATTTGTATGAGCGTGTGTTTATGTGTGTGTAGCGTGTGTAATTCCCACGTACCTGAATATATAATGATGCATGTATCTATTTTTAAAAGATATGATATACGACACAATCTCTGGTGATGCATTAATACAAGTATACAACTAAGTAATGGTTTGAAGCGGTAGAATGAAGTCTTTAAACTGAAAAAAAGTGGGAAAAAAAAGTATTTGAACATTAAAAAGAAAGCAGGTCATAAGTTGTTTTGAGGACCATAATCATTAATAAATCAAAAGTTGATTGACTATACACCAAAGGTCCAGTTGCAGCACAAATTGATTGCGATATACTCGAGTTCAATTTGATTTACTGAATTAATGTTTCAATCAAACTAGGTTGCAGCCAGTCGGGCCACATTCAGTTTTCTAGTACTTTGTTCACAAAATTCAAAGCCACATAGGAAAACATTGCATACCATAAGGGCTTTTTGGGAAATCCTCGCTTAAGTGCAAAAGTTGGCGATGAGTGTTGTTCAGCTCATAAACTTGACGTAATGAAGCACAAACTTACCATTGTCGGCACAAAATAAATACTTCACAACAATGTGGTAAGTATGCAAACACTTGGAGTACGTACCTAGCTATAAAGGGGGTAAGAACCCACTTAAATAATGAGCATTTCATACGACTCGATATGGGACTTGGACATCCTGTAATTTTTAAGTCCCTACCATTCCCCCACACCTCCCCGAGTGTTGCCGTTCAGTTGCACTCTAAGTTTGCCCTTTTTAGACAGTCCTTCCATAAATAGCCCTTTTTGAGCCAACAACAACCAACCCTGATACCAAATACCAATTGATAAGTATTCGCACAGTTGGGAAACCTTCCCTTCAAAATTAGCTATCAAAAGTAAAAAATGCGCTACTTAAATACTCCACTGATCATCTCATACTACTCAACGAGGGATTTGGGCACCCCATAATACCCAAAATCCCTATCACAATGCTCTTGGATGAAAGTGAAAATCTGGCATCTACACTCTTCAAGCTTGCAAACGAAATACTAATAGAACTTCAGGAGTAAGAAAGCAACTTGAATAGACTGATGGCAGCACCTTTAAGCAAATACACAAAAACATTTGCTTATGCTAATTTGGTCTTTCCTAGCAATTTATTGAGAAAACAGACCACTATTACAGGAAATATGGTAGCAGTCTGAGTATACTTTTATCTCAGGTTAAATGCCCTAGACCCTAGTTATAAAGTTTCATTCTTCACAGTCTTCGCCGTGATATTAAGAGGCTTCATGTCAGTAAACAATCTACTAAAAATATGAAAATTTAGCAAACTCCATATATTCGCAACAATATCACTGGACAACATACAAAATGCTTCCTTTGCAGCTCTACGACGAGCTTCAAGAAGTGTTGTATTTGTGAAGAGCTCAATGAGAGAACTTTCAAGCTCCATTTTTCCAGAAACCTACAAGTGATAAAAGATCACAGTTTAAGAATATTTGTTTCATGGTGTAAAACAATTTCGATTAGAAAATGAGATGTCTTTACCACCTGAAGTACAGACAGAGGATTGGATTGTTGCATTTCCAGTACCATGTGGGAGAAATGGCCAATGTGACGACCTGAAATCAATTGTGAATTCCAGCCACTAAAATAAAGTATTGAGATTTAAGAACTACAAAAAAGGTTACAACATGCACCTGTCAGAATAGCACAGCCAGCTGCTGCAGCTTCTGAGATATTATGGCCAGATAAACCAGGGAGGAATGAACCCCCAATCACAGCTATTGGTGTTAATGTGTACAACTGTCTTAATTCGCCTGTTAAACAAGTTGGATGATACGTCATGCATGATATCCCTAATAAAAATAACAATAGCATCTACCATTTTCCATAGTACATAAAGTTCAATGTGGCATTGCAAATTTTCTAATGAAACTATGTTCAGCAGACTTCACCAATCTATCCTTAAGTAAACCTGAGTAACATATGTTGTCGGCTAATACAGAGGACAAGTAATAGGTGATATGGATATGGTGATTATGGAAACTGCTCTAGAAATCATGTGGTCTATGTTCTCAGCATCACATATTGAGTTTTATGTATGAGAGACCATTTCAATTTCATGTCAGTGAAAGAAAAGAATTTTTACCCAAAGTGTCCACCACATAAATATTTGTTTCTGGCGTAAACCTCTCTTGTTGTGACCTCAAAACAACATTATGTCCTTCTCTCTCCAATTTCTGCACTACACAAAGCAAAAGCATAATAATTTTCAGAGGCGATAAAAGACTAGGTCATTATAAAGGGCAGTGATTTTGTATAAGCATCATTTCTGTTGTATGCAAATGACGTTAGAAAAGAATTACAGATTATATGAGTGTATCTAAACATAATCATTTAGAAATATAATAATTCCATGGAATTTTCATTTGTTAAGTAGACAATAATGAAGTCATATTATTATCAGTAATAGTATGAAGAAAAGGACCCTTGAATTATATTCAGAGTGATTGGAAATGCACAAACTGAAGCATCTGGATTGGATGGTGAGAAAACATAAAAGCAGTTATAACTAATAACAGACATAACAAACATGTTTTGAAAGGAAAGAATATGGAATCAAAAACTGACTTTGGCAATCTCTCGTCCATGCTGTGGATGCCGAGGGACAATAATAGTCACAATATTAGGTTGCAGCTGCATAAGTACAGTGTGAACTCCTAATATTACTGCAGAGAAAGCAAAAGGAAAGTAAATACAAATGTGTCCTTCAGAGGAAATAGCGAATAATATGTAAGAACCATGTATTGTAATCTCTCCCGGCCTAAGAGTGAACAGAAAAGTTGATATAGTGACCAATAACAAAACGAGCGCAAATGATTTCAAAGCAAATCTAAGGATGACCAAACCGCGAATGTTATGTCAATTTTCCCAAATCAAGATTGTCAATCTCATTTCTTATGTAAATCAAAATGATCAGGAATTTCAACAGACTCTAAAGAACAAACATGTATTTACAGCATAATGGCGGAGGCATAGACGAAGAATGTACTAACGTTCATCTTCCCCCCTATGAATGGAAGAAGCCATCCAAACCTGCTTGTGAGAAAGGTGTAGTCTCAGATCATCTATACTTTTTCTGCCACTTTCATTGACTCCAATGTCTCCTATTACTGAAAGAAGAAAGCGATAAGACCAGATTAGTACATACCAATACCATTTTGTCACTTTGAGAAGAAATAAATCAACAATAATAAAAAAAAAAATTGTTCGATGATAGTTATCATATTAGCAACAAAATGACAGTAAACTATGCAATATGCTTTCCTTGAAAGTTCAATAAAGTACTTTAGAGAGAAAAACAACACATATACATTCAATTTCAATGATTTTGAATAAAGAACTTTTATGACATACCATACTTTAGATCACCAGAAAAGTTTATGATATAAGGGGGGGCTTGCAGTAGCTGAAACAGGACACCCTGCTCTGTACTCTATGACAATAAAAATGTTCAATGACAGCATAATAAAACATATGAATTACTGTGAATGTAAAATAACTAGGACCACATACCAATGGAACAATCAACGAAAACTTGGATAACATCAATGAAATCAACGGAAGAAGCACAGGTCCTGACCAAAGATTAAAGGATTTTTCAGAAATCCGAGCATTTAACAGTGCCAATGTTATCTACAAGAGTAAAATAGGTTATAGACAAGTGAAGCATATGAATGAACAAGAAATTAATTGGTCTTCTATTTTTCCTCTTGAATAAGAATAAGAATGCTAGTCGTAATTCACGACTGCTGTTTAGCTATCATTTGATTCAGTAGGTTATCACTTATCATTCCAATTCTAGTGACATGAATAAAAACATTCAACTATTTTTGTCTATCTTATCTAAGTGCTTCATAAAAGTAGCCCACAAAACAAAAAGAAAGAATGACTTACACCATTTTTGGAAGCATCCATGATAAGATTTGGCCAAAGTTCACTTTCCATTAGCACAATAGCATTTGGTTTCCAATAATGAAGGAAAGAACTTATGGAAGCAGGTGTATCAACTGGCGAAAACTGCAAATTTGCAAGTTTCAGAAGACCAAAACAATGTGTAAAATCTTACATAATTGCTTATTTATTGCTAATTTGTGCTGCTAAAAGTTAATATCATGAAACAAAATCATAACACCTTTTGAAGTTACAAGTTTTACTTATATGAATGAATCAGATTCACCACAGCTAAAATGACAAAAATCAATTAACTGCAAGAACCATCATAAGAATGGCCAAGCTAATAAACTTCATTTGAGAAAATATGAAGGTGGATGAAGAAACTACTTAATCCATGTAAGCATTGCATTCCCTAACAAAGTACCTGTACAATGATTTCATTTGGAAGCCTTTTGCTTAGCACTTCACTGCATTATACCAAAAACTAATGTCAGAGAATAATTCTCAAAATTTCAAATGAAAGGATGGGATATTCATCTCCAAAGAAGAAGCACCAACACATCAATACTTGCATTAGAATTCAGAAAAGAATGATAATCATGCAATCACGCAATGAAGGGATTTCAACTGTTAAATGAAAATCAAATAGTTCATATTTTGACTTCACCAATCAACTCCACATTTTATTGTCTTATTTGAGTTTATCTAATTGCATAAACACTTTTGAGACTGTTTGGAAGAGCTTATAGAAACAGTTTATGGACATGTTGTCATACTTAATAAAAGTTATATGAAAACAGCTTATAGCTTATGAAAAGTTGTTGTAATAGCTTATACACAAGCACTTTACACGGTAATTCAGTTAAGAAAAACTACAAATACAAAATAAGCAGAGAAACAGGAAAAAGTAACAACATTGAAATGGTGATGGAAAAAGTAGAAGAGAAGTGAATTACAATGCAGAGAGAGTGGTGATGGTAAAGAGTATATTCAAGTGAGGCATTCTCTGAATGCAATGTTTGATTACTGGAATTGCAATCATTCCTTCGCCTAATGAAACAGCGTGGAACCATACGAGGGGACCTGGTTGCCGAGGTTGAGAGGGATGACCTAGACGCTCCGGCCATCGTTGGAGGTGTTCCAGGCCGCGGAATCTGCGCCACCGCAGGTGAAGACGGATTAACGGTGATACGCTGTAGCTTAGGGCTCTGTATATCTTGTACGCCGCTAATCCGCTCTTCATCCTCGTCGATCACCGATTACTCCACCGGAGAGAACGAAAACCACCACATTCTTATGGGCCTTTTTAGAGGGGCCTCGTTGCAAATTACAAACCACAATCTAGGAGTTTTTCTTTTCGCACCCCTGAGCTTCTCACGTGTCTCCGGAACTTTCAATTTTACTCTAAGATAGTTTGCTAACTACCTGAGTTTGCATTTTAAACTGCGAACTTGTCATGCAGTCAAAAAGGAAATTTGTTGCCATCAAACTGTGACATATCATCCACCAATCGCATCACAAGTCGTGGTGAATTGTATAAATTGACAATCTTGTGTTAAAAAAATTCACATTATCCCCATTGATGGGTTGGGGATAATGGGAAAGCGGCATATGAAAGCCAGATCTTTGGAAGCGGCACATGTTCAAGATTTTATGTTCGCTATCTCTATTGATGGGTTGAACCAACGCATGTTTCCGATTGAGTATCGCATCATCCTTAAGTACCGCCTCATATTCTGTTATGAAGTTTGTCCTGTTTGTTGTAAAGCGTGTCTCGACACTTTTGGGGAGCATGCAGTTCATTTTCGGGAGCTTCCAGACTTCAAATACAGGCATGACTTGGTTAGAGAGGTGTTTTTTGATATTTTTAGGTGTGTGGGAATTTCTGTGAAGAAAGATGCACCTGTGAATTTTTTGACTGACCCACAAGAAGGGAGATCGACACTTCGTCCAACGGATGTTCTAGTGCACGGATGGGTAGGTGGGAAACATGCTTGTGTAGATTTAACTTGAGTTTCCCCACTCGTGGGGCTGGGTGTCGGGGATTTTACTGTGGGACAGGCAGCCCTCAAAGCTGCTTCAAGCAAGATGAGCAAACATGAGAAAGCGTGCTCTGATAATCAACATGTTTTTATACTGTTTGCATTTGACACGTTTGATTTTCTCGCACCAGAGGCGGTAAACCTTTTGAAAAGAGTTCAAAAGGTAATGCATAGTAATGTTGTGTCGCCTAGTTTATGAATGTAGTTTTCCAAATATTAGGGGTTTGTTTGAAACAGTTTCCAAATACACTTTTTTAGTTTTCAAAAGTTAAAAAAGAAAAAAACATGTTTGGAAGCCCTCTTTTCAAAAACTGTTTTTAAAAACTGTTTCTCATTTTATAGTTTTAAAAACTAAATAACAGAAACATGTTATATGCGTTTTGCTTTTTAAAAACTGTTTTCAAACAAGCCATAGGTTTTGCTATACAGAAAGGTTTAGCGGTGCAACTTGTTGCCCGTCTACCTTTGGTTCATGTGTAATTATTTCTATACATATAAGAAGTTATTCTTTAAAAATAAAAATTATCTCATTCTATTAATTTTTATCTTTTGTTATTTTCATCGTTTCATTTGCAAATGGCCACATAATTCGTCACCGATTATTCATAACGTTCCTTTCAGTATATTTTTAATGATCATGGTTGGAAACATTATGGTAATCGACGAGAGATTTTTTGTGACCAACTTGAGAACTTTATGACTGACTGAAACGGATTCTACCCAAAAGAGATTTTCGGATGCACAAGCGGCAGCCTGCCGAACCAAAAACAAAGGTCTAGCCTTCTAAGTGCAAGCTAGGAAAAGCTGATGTGGGACCTTCCTTTGTTCTTCTACTAAAAGTTGAAATGCTTGATGGGAACTATCATGGACAAGAGGAACATGCCCCTCTTTTATCCTTCAAAGGGAGATTTCAGTTAAGTCTCCATTGTTATATTAAACTTGATGTAATATTTTGTCTAATGTTTTCTTTTTTCGAGAAATTTTACAATTTAATAAACATGTTTTTTAATGTAATTTTTTTTTCTAATTTTGTAATAAAATTCTTTTCATCCATACATTTGTACCGCCATTGCCGCTACACTCAATGGGACACGCTGTCTGACCACCTTTGTCAGGAAGACTTTCGATGCAAAGAGTCGGTTGAACCGTTCATCAAACCATCAACTCTGACACGTACCACTGTTAAGATAAGATTTGAACTAGCGGCGGTGGGTTTGTTTGGAAGAAGAAAGAAGTAAAAGAAGCAAAGAAGTGTATAGGAGGGAGGGAGGTACCACCGTTAAGATAAGATTTGAACTGGCGGCAGTGGGTTTGCTTGGAAGAAGAAAGAAGTAAAAGAAGCGAAGATTAAGATAAGATAAGATTATGATTAAGATTGAGATAAGATTTGAAAAATAAGAGTTTCTCATTAGGTATATTCAACTCTAGGCTTAAGGAAATATCATATAGGAATCATTTGATTTACTAAAAAAACTATCAATATACAAAACAAAATATTGTTCCTATGACTCAACTATTTGTTCTATACTATTCTACTTGTAAAGTTCTTCATATGAAATATAGTATATACAAACATTTGTTCCACAACTAATTGCTTCTTAAACGATCTAGACACTTCACTTTATCAATCTTGCATACATAATGAAGACCAACAAGGAGTTCAACCATTGCACCTTCAGTTTTTGCTTGATTTGCAAAGTATAGAGTCTGTACAAGTAAAACATTTGCTTTCAAACTAGTATGTTCCTTCTCAAAATTCCTCTCACAATGCCACTTTACCATGTTGTGTGCAAGTGGAGCTAACCACTCCAATATCTGTGTGAGTACCACTTTCCATTCTGTTTCAAGCTTACCTTTGGCATACCATTTAAGCTTACTCCTTAGAGCTGTTCTTATAGTCGTCGGTAGCCTATTGTAAAGATCGTCTCTCGTTCGAACATCGATCATATTAATGCGAGATGATGACACTATCTTCTCTATTAGTACAATCACATTTGCATAATGTAGAGCTAAAGCTGCATCACCGAGGGTAGATGGAACCGGCTTTAACTTTTCCTTGAGAGATAGTTTAAAATAAACTCTACTTCTATGGAAGAAAGACGATTTATTAACTACCGGTTTCGTTTTGATATCGATGTTTTTCCTCGTAGAACCACCGTTAGATGGAATACAACTCTGTACTTCGTGGGAATCGTTTTGAATCGATATGCAACCTTTGAAGGATCCAATATACTTCAATTGCTTTCCTTCTGAGGAAAGAAGCTTTTCACATGAATCTTGTGAATGAAGCACTTGTTGCACTTTCTTCTTTTTCTTGCTCTTGTTCTTTCTTCCAATAGGTCCTGAAAAAAGTTCGTTTAGATTCGTCTCAGAAGGATGAACTGAAGATTGCATGACATTGAGAGCCGGGAAAGAATTGTTGCGCATGAGACGATTGTTAGTATAGTTCATTGTTCTTGAGGAATCATTTTGTTGGCTATCAATTGGTAAATGACTATTTCCAAACACAAGTATGATTCTCTCAAGAATTGTGAACAATGATCTTGCTAACAACCTAACAATATAGTCATAACTTCTACTCCAAGGAGTCAAATCTCTTACATTTTGCACTTGTTGCCTTTGCCAAATAACCTTCTTCTGAAACTCGACCAATTTCGCCTTATCAACCATGTCGCGATTTAACTTCATTCTCCTTAAAGTTTGTTCACACTCTTTTAACACTTCAAGCTCTTGAGACAAAATTGACATAGAAGTAACAAATCTTTCCATTTTCTTCACCTTTTTCTCCATCTTTTTCAATCTATATTCCCAACCTGACCATTGAACATAATTTTGAGATGGGTTATGAACAAAACTTTCATAACTATGATATATTGGATCCTTACACCTTTTACCTAACCTTGCAACAGATCGTGATATAGATTGAAAATTATTGAGAATCTCATTCCATGTAAGTTCCATTAAGAAATATTCATCATCAGAAACAAGCATTTTAACACCAACTGAATTTACTATCCATTCTCTTAGATTCATTACTTCATTATCACTCAAAGAATGCCAAAAATTAACAACCTTTGACATCAACCCTGCAACTTCAAATGCCATAATTCCAATTCCATCTTTGTCATCTGAACCAATCTTGCGTGAAACTGGCCATAATCCACCAAGCCATGTCACATTTACTGTTTCACCCTTCATTGATATATGAAGAATTAATCCAATAGACACGTTAATCTGATAATTAAAAACATAAAAAACACAAATTAGAAACTTAAAACCAGTTGGCAGACATTACATGTAATATCCAGAACCAGAGTTGTTCCAACTATACTACTGCCGCTGTTCACCTTAAAAAGTGAAACTCTGGCACTTAGTTTAGTTGAAAAAACAACACTTAAAAACACAAAATTCAACAACAGGGTATCAGAACAATGAGTGGATCATATTGAAATCCTTAAGGAGGTTAAACCCTTTAAACCCATTTTCAAAAATCAATTTTTTCCACGTTTCTTAGTAAACAAGAGAGGGAAAGAGAGATTAGAGACATACCCTTTAAGAGAGGTGAAGAGGCATTGAGATGAAGGAGAAGGAAAAGAGTTTTTTTTAGAAGACAAAAGAGAAGATTTTAAGGTGAATGAAACACACGTGGATGTGGGAAGAGAATAAGAAGAGTAGTACAAAAAATCGGTCAAACCGAGGTAGCAATGTGAGTGTGTGTCTTTTACAAAGACAAAAACGTGGATGTTATGTTATACTGTTGGCTTAGCGGTTGTTGATTGCGTTTGGCAATTTGATTTCTCCTCCTTTGTCTTTTGGTGGGGTCAATATCCTACCCTTGAAGGTAGGGGTGAATGGGTGATCATATCCGAATCAATCTAAAAGTAAAACCGCAAACCGAACCAATCCAAATCGAAACCGCAAAAAACCGCATTTAGTTTAAACCGTAAGGATAGTTTTTCATCTAAACCGCGCGGTTTGGTTTAGTTTGGGATTTTCATTTTAGAAAACCGAACCAAACCGCAATATTTAACTTAACTCTATCAATTAATAGCAATCAACATATTACCTAGTTCAACTTAGCAAGCTCAACCCAAATTGAGTCCATAAAACAGTAGGCTGTGAAAACATATCATTTAACGCTATCCAAAACTATATTATTGGTATTAAAAATATGTTCTTATGTATATTATATCATGTAAATAATAAATAAATTAAAATTTACTATGTTTATTTCGTAACAAGTTGGTAATATCATCATATTTTTTATATCGCGATAAATAGCACCAACCGAATCGATCTTAACCGCGTTGGTTTGGTTTGGATTGGATGACTTTTTAAATCAACCGAACCAAACCGAACCGCATGTATTTTTATCTTGCGGTTAGGATGACATTTTGGCTCAAATCCGAACCGAACCGCACCGCGAGCACTCCTAGTTGAAGGCATGAACTACAAGATTTTGTTTCATTTATTGGAAAGACAAAATTGGTACTCTATATGTTTTTATTTTTAAATAAATAGGTTATGTTTTTTAGTCAAAATAAATAGGTTATGTTTAATGAAGATTTTAGACTCGAATGGTTAATGAATGAATTTTCTTAAAATAAATTATTTGAAAGAATACGAGTTCGGCTCATACGTATTTTTTATAAAAAAATATTTGTTTTCAGGTTTACTGAAAATGATTAATGAAATACATCGATTTTTTTTTGGGTACATGATACATTGAAATTTTTTTAATAAAATTAAAGAGCTAATTTTTTCTTCTAAAAGATATTAATATTAATAATAAAATCAGTGATAACACACAATGCTTTTAATTAGCATCAATGTTTAACTAAAATATTAATCAATTATAAAAAAACTAAAATATTAATCAAATGATAATTTGTTTGTCATTGTTTTTTGGTACATGACAATATGTTTGTCTTTGCCGTATGGTCCGGAAGAAAAGACATTTGAATTTGAAATTCCGTTAGAAACTAAATAATGCATGATGAAGAATTATTTCAGTAGAGTTCGAATTAAATAAAAGACAAATTTTAAATAAATTGTTAAAGTGTCTTCGTGAGTTTAAATAATTAAGAGGAATATTGAATTATATATATAGAATTTCTAAACACTAAGTAACTTGACAAAAACTAATTATTGTTTTTTCCAAAGAAGTTAAATTAGTTTACCAAATTGATATTAGAGAGAATCGAATCTGAGACCTTAAGGCTCCGTTTGGATTGATGGAATATAATGGAATCGAGCAGAGCGGGATGAAATAAAATAATGTTCCATTGTTTGAATTTGCAAAATAATAATTGAATGAAATGAAATAGGATGGAATGAGATACCATCAAATACTATCAATACCTTCAAATTTGTTTCTCTCCTTATTAAAATATCCAAACAATGGAGTGGAAGATTTATTCCGCTCCATCTTATACCACTACCCTCTATTCTGCTTCGCTCCATGTTATGATTCTAGAGGCCCAAATCATATCAAGCCCAAAAATGAAAGGAATTAGTGACTCATCAATATTTTAGAATAAGTTTTTGTTATGGAAATTCTTATATAAACTTGTATTGGCTTATTCAATTATTATGAAATGAGAAAGTAATATTTTCTTCTTATATTTTCTTCTTAGGAGACTTCTCTACCCTCGAAGTAGAGTAATCACAATTCCTATTCATTACACTTCATTCCGTTACATTCCATCAATCCAAATAGAGTATAAGGAGAAGCACACTCCTAAGTCTCAAGTCAATACTACCAGACCAACTCAAGTGGGTTAAAAAACTAATAATTATTAAAAGTGAGGTGAATGACTATATTAGTTTTACTTAAAAACATCAAAAAAATGTCCTTCAATTTTGTCTCTTCAACCAAACATAACCTTGGTGCAACGTTGTGACTTATTTGTTTTTGTTAGGCCGTTTGAGTTTTTGGAGTTTAGTGAGCAATTCGTGAAAGACAAAGATAGAATATTTGAAAAAACAACAAAAGAATTTGAGTCCATTGCGGTTTGCCGCAGTCATGTAGTGTAGTAGTAGTTTGGTATGCGTACGTTTTCTCTGTCACATTTTCCGTCGTTACATTGTACCAGCTGCCATATTTGAGGAATATTGACAAGCATATACTTATCATGTAATGTACATCAATTTATGAATGAATGCATCACTTTGGTAAGTAATGTGAATCAATTTGTTGGATCTATCAACAATATTTGGACCTCATGTGACTAAAAGAGTCTTGTAAAAAAAATGGCATGGCAAGCTGTTAGTTTTTTATTTTGAAAATCGTTTTAGAAAGTAGATGAATGTGTGAAAAATACAATAAGGGGGGTTAAATTGTGTTTTTGAAAGTTAAAACTTTTCTAGCTTAAAAGATTATGCAACGGAAAAAGATAAAGCTAGACAAACACGAGAGAGAGAGAGAGAGAGAGAGAGAGAGAGAGAGAGAGAGAGAGAGAGAGAGAGAGAGAGAGAGAGAGAGAGAGAGAGAGAGAGAGAGAGAGAGAGAGAGAGAGAGAGAGAGAGAGAGAGAGAGAGAGAGAGAGAGAGAGAGAGAGAGAGAGAGAGAGAGAGAGAGAGAGAGAGAGAGAGAGAGAGAGAGAGAGAGAGAGAGAGAGAGAGAGAGAGAGAGAGAGAGAGAGAGAGGAATTTATACCGGTTCCTCTCACAAACCAAAAGTAGTTCAGTCTCCTTGCACTTCCAAGAGATTTCACTATAATCACACAAAATTACAAAATCAATGCTCAAACACACAAACAAGAGACTTCTCAGATGCTCAAGTTACACAAAACAAGATACTTCTACAAACTTAAAACAAATAAATAATACTGAAACACTTGTATAACAGAGGTGTTCTTAGATTCTAAGCTTAAACAAAACTCACTAACACTTAAACTAAATTTGAGTGAATGAAGAGTTTCAGAGTTCAGAGTCTTTGAATATCAAAAGATATTATAACTTAGCAATTCAATTCTCAGTTGTTCAATAGTAGTTTCAGTAGTATTTTCTCAAGAGAGATGTCTTCTATTTATACTCCAAGTATTTTGAGACGTTGAGATAAGACCATTATAATCCTTGATGATAGAAAACTGTGAATAAGAGATGCCTTGAAAATATGAAATTGATTTTCTTTTCCAAAAGAGGCAAATCAATTCCACTACTTCGTCTTTGCAAATACGCTCCACCATTTGGAGTAAGGTTAGTACAGATAGTATTATACGCTCCATTTGATGATAAGGTTGAAGATAAGAATGTTGTACTACTTGATAATTCATTAACCATGAGCTGTCAAATCTTCAAAAGAACGTCATAGAAGCTCGAAACGTAGATAAGATATTTTCTTGAAAAACAGAGTATGCTTCTTCTGGACAAGACGAACTTTAGCTTCTGGGGAACTTCTTCAGAGGCTCTGATGGTCTTCAAACCTTGTGACTCTTCAGAGGTTAAAGTAGCATTCAGACCTTATTCTTCGGAGGCTTAAAAATTATTTCTTCAGAACCAAAACGCGATCTTGTGTATGAATTTTATAATATGTTTCTGCACACTAGATCAAGAATTAGAAACTCCAATTGTCCATTTAATACTTTGTTATCATCAATACTTAGGGTGTTTTTCTATAAAAACTCATTTTGTTCCAACAGTAGGCACCGAAGAAATTATCGGATCGAGTCGCGGATTATGTCGCTCTCTTTAAGACGTTTCATGGCACTACCTAAAATCGTGTAAAGTAGACTATCAACCGTGAAGTCCCCAAGATAAAATAGTCCAGCTCAAACTGAATACGGTTAGCTACTGCACAATAGAAATTGGAAAGAAATATTTTTGACACGAAGAGAAAAAAAGAGAATTCAGATGTATTTTCGGAATTCTAAAATGAATATTATGAGAAGTGGAAGACTTTATTTATAGGTGAAGTTTGGAACAAAAAAAGAGATTTTAAACGATCAGCCCGATCCGAGCTAGCCGGACGGCGGCGGCGCACGCATGTGATAGTCAACATTGTGTGTGGAGTCCCCTGTTTACAAAACTAGGTACCCCTTGAGGCACACCCAAAAGTCCAGCCTTACAGATATAAACACTACTAAGGTAAGTATTCCTCCAATGTGAGACTCTATTGAAACGTTTTTCAATTCACACTAACACTTAGTTCCATACTTGAGTTTATATCTTTTTCAACTTCCCTCCATTTTTCAACAATTGTCCAACACAAAGCTTATTCGTATAGTAACCGAGTTTCCTTACAAGATCAAGTAGGCTTAATTAAAGTTTAGGTTTTATGTTGCTTCCACATGTTACAAATGTTACAATAAATAACCTCGTGGATACCTTTATATATTGTAACATCATCTCAACACCCATTAGCATCTCCCTGTTAGCATCATCTCAACACCCTCAGTTTTAGTCGAGATACACTTATAGTCCAACAGAAGTCTTTGAATAGGGAGATGCATAAGACAACGAACGTCATCCAACGTAACTATGTCATCTCCCCGTTCGGCATATGAAAGATGTTGGTCTTCACGTGTCATCTGTCAACAAAAGTATCCAACAACCATGGATCAAGGAATATGTATCCCGTCTAAGCCATCCCCCACATTCTTTTGCCCATTAGGGCTGGTTCTCACCAATCCATACTCCATATGTCAACAACACAGTCATATAATTTTCCCCTGTTGTTGACAATCCCAATCAACTCGTGATCCTACAAAAACCAAAAAAACATAACACAGTCAACTAACTAATAAATCAATAATTAATTCATTAACTTGAGATTAAAATTCATATTGAAAACATTAAATCGTATTCATAAAATTCAGATAAAAATAACAATTTTACTTACATAATCGTCCTACACACATATCGCAATGTGTAAATAGTAAAAATTGGGGAAAAAAAGTGTTAGCTTTCTAGATAGCAAACTGCAAACTGAGTTCGCATTCTAGGATGTGAACCTTATAAAAAAAATTGTCCTCTTCACCCTTCTCTCATCTCCCATGAAATAACTTTGAATGAAACACAGTTCGCAAGTTAGAGTGTGAACCATTCATTCACCTAGTTTTCTATTTTCTGTCAAACTTATCAACTCTTGTAGCCTTGATACATGTCTATTGCAAGTATAAATGTAAATTTTGTCATATCAAATAAAGTAACAATTCAGTATAGCTATATTTACGGTGTGATTGGTCGATAATGTCACAACCGTTTCAGTGGCAAATTAAAATATGATATAAGATAGTGACCACATTTTTATAAGGTACACTAGTTAAGGTGTAAACTAAGTTCACGCTCTATGTAGCGAACTTTGTTTCAATTCGCACTCTACATCGTGAGTGACAATATTTTATACTCAAACTCAATGTCTGCACCCCCCATGAATGAAAAAAAAATCATGAAAAAAAGAGTTCACTTTCTAGATAGAAAACTGCAAAAGCTCGCTTTCTAGATAGCAAACTGCAAACTGAGTCTGCATTCTAGAATATGAACTCTTTTTTTCATGAATTTTTTCATTCTACGGGGTGTAGACGTTAGCTTTGAGTTAAAAATATGGGAAATGCTAACATGTGCCCTTAAGGCAGTTGTTAGTGTACAAAGATAGTAATTTATCATTTTAAAAGTTAAAGATTGTTTATTACAAGACTTAATTACTATTTCAAGTATGCTAAACATGTGCCTTTAGGACATGTTAACATGATCCTAAATGTGATGATCGAATAGAATTATTTTATTTTACACTATGTGTTATTTTATTATATGTGTGGTATTTATTTTATAAAATAATCGCTTATGTGGCATATGTGTAGTGGATATAAATTAATTATTCAAGTTAGAAGGAGTTTTGTGAGAAGTTAGTAAAGAGTGAGTATTGAGCTTTTCTATTTGGGCTTGGATTATGTGAGGATGACTTAGGTATAAATATTAAGCTTAAGAGAGAGAATCTCATTTGTCATAAAAATTGGTGGAGGAAGAGAGAGAGGCTCTAGAGAAAAAGAAGAAGAAGAAGAAAAACAAGAGACACTAGTAGAAATATGACATATTACTTAAGGATTTTACATCTGTGGAACATATGTCAGATGTAAAAAGCTATATGGAGGGATTTTTACATCTGGTTGCAATAGCCACAGAAGTGAAAAATATATGGACAACACTTTTTACATCTGGTTTCAATATCCCAGAAACAAAACTGAACGCGGTGGCAGTCTTGTAATTATAATGAAAAGTATCTAAAATAAATCTATATCTGGGCATATATATAGTCAGATGTAAAAAGTCCGTTTGAGAAAAAAAAATAATGTTTTTATTGTAACCTATTTAAGTCACAAAACTAAATCGCGAATCTCTCACTCGTCACTCTCGCTATCGTCTTCTCCCTCTCACTGTCACTCTCGCTATCGTCTTCTCCCTCTCACTCAAGGCTCGGCCATCGTCGACCCTCTCTCTCACCGCCGTCGTCCTATCCTCTCACTCAGCCGTCCTCTCTCAATCTCTCGAAGCTTCTCTCTCGAACCCTAGCTTCCCAAATCGCAAAATCACACAGGTATGTCTACTGTTCTTGAACCCTAAGCCCAAATCGAAGCTTTTTCATCTGATTTCTTTGTTTTTTATGGTTTGTTACTTTATTTTAGCTCTTAGAACTGTTTATACTGCAATTGATTTAGGTTTTCAATTCCTGCTGTTTTATGCAATTGTGGTTTGTTACTTGGTTTTTTTTTCCTGCTGTTTCTACTATTTTATATATTATTTTTTGTTATTGTTTTGTTGATTTAGTTTTCTGCAATTGTTTTTTTTTTTTATAGTTTTTTTAGTTTTCTGCAATTGCATGCAATTGCATAAACAACAATGTGCATCTCAGTATGTGATTTATTTTATTTATTTTTTCATTGCGTTTGAATCTTTGTTTTGCAATTTGGATATTGAAATTTTTTGTGGTTATTGATTGTTGCAGCTATACCTACTATGTCTGTGCAAGAGCATGTTGGGAATGAGAAATCTTGTGTTTGGCATGCTAGGGATTTTTCTGATGTTGAACTCAAGGATGAGCTTTTCTGCATTCGATTTCCTTCAATTGAAAGTAAGTTTGCGCTTTTAAGATGCATTTTGTAGATGTTTTTGTTTGCCATGTGGCTATTTACCGTCTAGAATTTCACCATCTAGAATTTCCCTTCTTTTTGTTGTCTGGTATTCTCACTCTGATAAGTGATAACTTCTCTATTGTATGGGGAGTATAAGCATGTTTTAATTTCTTTTTAATTTGATTTGTGTTTCAGCGTCAGAGAGGGGAGAGCATGAAAGGAAAGGGGATCTTGACCAATATGAACGCGTGGATGGGGATAGAAATGTTACCAGCAGACTTCTTGCAGTTAAGAAGGTGATTCTCATACTACCAATTCTTTGTTTATCATGTGAAAGAACATCACTTTTTACTATAAATAATAATCCGAATCATGACTCATGACAGTGTATACTAGGACAACAGAGAGGGAAGCCAGCTTGAACCGACCTATGTCTATCCTGAAGAAGACAATTGGCTATTTGTTAACTTTGCTAGATCAGCCTTATGACGAGAGGTTTCTTCGCATATACAACTTCTTGTGGGACAAGATGAGAGCAATTCGGATGGACCTTAGAATGAAGCACATTTTCAATCAAGGAGCTATTATTATGCTGGAACAGATGGTATGTCTTTGTAGCAAGTTGTTAGTATATGTTTGCAATAACTTGAGTTCAAAATTCTATTGGCCTCATAGAGACCACTTACTAATGAGAATATGTAAGTCCTGTTAAAAACCTAAAATATGGAAATATGTGACTCATACCATCTGTGCTATTAAATTTTAACTGAATGAATTTTGTTTCTGGTGTCATTTTGTTCTATTACTATTTGTGTAGGTGTACTTGTAGAAACTGCTCACTATCACTCTCACTATCTGTGTAGGCATAATTGTAGAAACTTTGTTTTGATTGGAAAACTGAAGTAACATTGCATAACAAAAGAACAGATTGATGGATAATCATCAAGAACATGGTATAGTCTTTTATGAATATACTATTCTTTCATATCAGATCATTTCTTCAACATTAAATCCTATCTTGATTACTTTATTTGCTGATGCTGTGATTTTGCACTTTTACCTTTGTAATAACTGATCCAGAGAGTTTACATTTTTTGGGTTTCAACTCATTGTAGGTATACGATGTTACCTCATATGTGGAGGAACATCCATGTGGTGGGGATGCCATTCTAACATATTAGGCACACACTTGGTTGTGTCAGTACGTGGCGACGAGCCTTATGAAGAACTGGAAATTCTTAAAGGTGTTGCTACTATGCTTCTCCATGGTCTACCTTATACAGAAGACAGAATTAGTAGAGTGCATGCGGCTAGGCGGTGAGAAAAATACTGCACATGATTAATAATTTGATGCATCAATTAGGCAACATGTATCCGATTATGATTTAGATCTATCTTTACTAATCTCGTTATTTTATCGGAATCAGGTTATTCGAGTACTTATCAGACACTTCTCTAGACTTTCCTGTCATTCACCACATTCAATTTCCAAATGGGATTCACAGGTAATTTTTCAGTTATAATGAGATGAACAAATAGCGATGCCTAATCAGCCTGTGTTACAGGGATGACTTAGTGATTGGTGCGGGCTCTCATGCTGGAGCTCTTCTGGTTGACGGGCTTATGCTTTTAGAAGGTACATAAACATTATGAAGTGTGGGCTCATATGTAACTTCACTTTGTTATTGTTATCATTGACTTATGTTATGATTTTTTAGATGACAAAGTTGGTTCAGCAGAGTAAAAACTCCAAAGAGGAAACATCCTCCAAAGCAACTTTGGACATGCTATAGAGACAAGTAGTAGCTATTAACTTGAAATTGCAAAAGGTTCAAAATACCTCTAATTTTATAATGTCATTTTCATGTCTTAACATTTGATTTCTGACTTACAATCTATATGTCTGATTTTCTTCTTAATGTTATATCAGGAATGGTTGTTCCAGGTAATTAATCAATCTCTTAACACAATAATTAGCACT
This sequence comes from Trifolium subterraneum, assembly GCA_951799995.1. Taxonomy (NCBI): domain Eukaryota; kingdom Viridiplantae; phylum Streptophyta; class Magnoliopsida; order Fabales; family Fabaceae; genus Trifolium; species Trifolium subterraneum. Next base: position 36,253,745 of record OX637463.1, read on the forward strand.
TTATTGTTCTTTGTTTCTATAGTTTCAATTTTGTGTCAATGAGGTTCATTTAAGTATGATACGGATGCTAAAACTTGATTCATGTCACTGGTTTTACTTCTTTCCACTGTTTCAGATCTAGAAGCTTTAAATTTGAATCATTATCTCAAGTTCTATCATGTGATTAAGAGAAGTCAAGAGTGTATGTGAGTTATAGCCTTTTGTAATGTATACTCCGATAGACTAGAATTAAGAGTGTATGTAAGTGTATGAGTTATAGCATTTTGTAATGTATACTCTGATTGACTAGAATTAAGAGTGTATGTGAGTTATGTCAATCATTATCATTTAGCGTGTTGCAAAATTAGTTGCATTTATTTAAGGAGATTTAATTTTAGCTACAATAAATTTTGCCTTATATTACTACTTTTTAAAGAAAGTTTCAGTAGCTGCAATGAATTCCATTGTATCCATCCATTGAACTCAATATTAAGAAAATGTCTTCATTAATTTGGCTCTTTTTATGATGAAAGTTTACATTCATTTACTCTTTGCAGGATTGTCATTGAAGAAAACTCTCAGCTCGATTTTTGTCCCACTAGAAGGAGGTATTTCCCTATTCTCATGTAGCAATTTTCTATAATGAATTCTCATTCGGAATAAGTTGTTCATAAGCAATTTTCTATTCTGAATTCTTATGTTGTCCCTTGTTAAATAAGGTCTCTTTTGCTTTTGCAAAAAAAGTACTATGTACTATATATAAGTAGCTTAATTAAGTTATTTACATATTGTAGGTGTTCAATGATCCTACAGCATCAACAGATGAGAGTTATTATTGAGATGATTGACTTAATGGAAAAACATGGTGGAATGGGAATTGGAACTGAGGAAGCATCGAGCGCAACTATACATTCCTCTAATTATTAGGCTTCAAATTGGAACTAAAGGAGTTGCTTGATTTACTGCTTTTAAATTGAATAGTATAATAAACAACATTTGTACGTACAAATAATACAAATAGGTATTTTGGTTGAATGTTGAATTATAATGACATTGAATTGTAATGAAATTTGATTATACGTTGTAATGATAATTTGGTTGAATGTTGAAATGCAGTGGTATTTTGATATTTAAAAAAAAAATGGATTTAAAATTAAAAAAAGCGCAGGATTTAAAAAAAAAAATTAAATAAAGTAAATATTTCACATCTGGTGGACTTGGTCAGATGTAAAATGTCCAATTTAATTAAAAAAAAATTCAAATGTGTATACTTACTACATCTGGTGGAGTTAAGTCAGAAGTAAAAGGCGTCGTTTTTACATCTGACGCGAGTGCGTCAGATGTAAAAAGTGTATACTTACTATATCTCGTGCGTTTACATCCGTTTTACCGTCAGATGTAAAAACTGTTTTTGGGCAGATGTAAAAAGTGTTTTTTCTACTAGTGAGAGGAAGAAGAGGAACTTGAAGTAGAGATTAGAGCTTGTTTTCTCCAAATCCAAGGTAAGAGAGTAGATTCCCATAGTCTTGAGAGTGGTTCTAGAGGGGGCAGAGTGTTTATTTCTCCTTACCCAAACCATCTACACTCCTTTTTCATTTTGGGTGGGGGATTTTGTGAATAAAAATAGAACCTTTGATGTTGATAAGGTTCACATGATAGATGGGTATATAGAAGAACAACTTGATGATTTTAAAAATGGGAATTTGTAGATGTTTTCTAAGAGTTTATGAGTTATGTGGTTTTTTTATGAAAAATCATTATAAATCATTGATTTGAGTTGTATAGATGTTTGTTTGAGTTGAAACTTGTTCTAATAGTTGCATATATGTGTTATTTGATTGATTGAACTGTAAATTCTTGACTGGAACATGTTTTGGTTGAGTTTTGGGCGAGATTAGTTCGAGCCTGAAACAGAGTAACCCATTCTGGGCGTGCTCGCTAGGTGAGGGAGCTCGCCATGGCTCGCCGGGTCTCACCAGAAGCCTGGGAAGCTTCAGACTTCCTCTCGCCAGGTCCTCGCTAGGCGAGAGTGGGCGAACCTGATGCCATACTTTTTGTATTTAATTGATGATGTTGGTTGTTGTGTGGGCTTTACATAATGTTATATGTATGTATGATTTGAAGCTAATTGTGATAGTTGGAGTATGTTATGAAGATGAAATGTGTGTTTATGTGTAAAAGTTGAGAATGTATGTGATCAATGAGATTATGAAGACATCTGAATATTAACCACATGCAAAGATGAGAATTGATTGATGGATAATCATATATTGATGTATATGCATTCATGCATTCATGAGTCGAGTTTTATAGATGAGATTAGACATTGTTCTGTATAGGTGAGATGAGGATTCTTGTATCCGATGTTGGAACAATAATGGTTTTCAGGACAAACCCCAAAAGCTTTATAAAGTTTTGATGATAACAAAATATTAAATGCACAATTGGAATACTAAAAATTTATGTTGTAAGAATGCAGGATAATAAAAAGAATAGAGACTGACTGCGAGTCAGAGGCTCTGAAAGCTATCAGAGGACTTGAAGGCTCTTAGAAGCAACTATTGTATGCACTCAGAAGAAAGATAAAGAAGTCATAAGCTTTTCTATCAGACTTATCATTGTCAAGTAAAGTACTCCTCTACGTTCAAATCAATATCTGACCAAGGATTAAGTCAAAGAGGACCGTCTAGACAAATGGGAAACTTTACTTCTTCTGGTCAAACACTGAAATATTCAAAGCACTAGTAGTAGTATCTCTTTACCTCTTTTAGAATAAGGTTAAAGCTCCACTAACAACACAGCTAAGTTTGCGCTGACATCTCTATCTCTACACAATGGTCATCCTCAACGTCCACATTTCTCTTGCCTATAAATACAAGACTTGAGTGATCGAGAAAAGAACTGAATTACACAACTAAGAAACTGCGAAACGAAATTACAACACAACTTCTGCATACTCAAAGCTATCATTAGAAAACACACGCACAAGACTCAAACTCTGAAAGTCGCTTCATTGTTAGGAAGTTCTGATACTCTGTATTTATTATATTTGAAAGATTTAAAGTCTTAGGTGCATATATTGTATTCTATCTTATCTTATATAAGATCTGTGAAGTCTCTTGTTTGTGTGCTTGAGCAATTTGTAGAAGTCTCTTGCTTGTGTGTTTGAGCATTTGTATAATCTAGAGTGATTATAGTAAAATCTCTTGGTAGTACAAGAGAACTGGACTACTCTCGTTTGTGGGAGGAACTACTATAAAATTCCTTGTGTCTATTTCTCCTTGACTATTTTTGATATTGTGTTTTATTCCGCTGCAACTCACTCTTCTTAGAAAAAGTTTTAAAAACCTCAAAACACAATTCAACCCCCCTTCTTGTGTTTTTCACACCTTCATCCGATATATATGAGAATTGGTACCACATGTAGAGTTGTCTAGGGAGACATTACATTAAGATGCCATTAGTTGCATTAGGGTTTTGTGTAATATTTGGATTATGTGCTATGTGTGTTGAGATGGATAAATGATGAGTGTGAACTTGTTTATAGATGAGTTATGTGTTCTAATTTATATGGCACTACGTAATGAGGTAATACGATGTGTGGAGTATAGAGTTGGATTATATGCGTGTAAGTATTAGCATGATTGTATTTGAAAGTTGTTGAAGAGATGTATGTTATACTTTCCGTGTTAATTATCTTTATTTGGATTATGTGTATCTAACTCTCTGTTTTGTGTGTTTGCGAACCGTTGGGTGGTTCAGCTGTAGAGGTCGAGGAGATGCTTAGATGCTCCTTTAGATGTGGTGGTTTTGTATTGCTCTGATAGGTGTAACACCGGGTAGTGGGACCATTGTTTAGGTGTTATGAATATTACTTATCATTGATTTTATTTGTTTTATGTGTACCAGGCTTTATGCCAAAACTATTTGATGTTGTTGAGAACCTTTGTTTTAAAATATTGTTGAGACTTTGATGAGTTATCTCGAGAGTTTAGCTACCCTAGCTTATGATGCAAGTTGAGATTATTTTGCTTCCGTTGTGGTTTAATTAATTGTATGAGCATGCATGGTTGTTGATAAAATTTTGCATGTGATGCTCTACTTGCTTTATTTATTATATGTTGTTTGTCTACGAATGTGGGTAGAACGAGTAGGGTGTTACACTAAAAATATTGTCACTCGCTACTTAGAGTGCGAAAAGTGCTCGCATCCTAAAAAGCAAACGGGTTAGTTTAATCATCTTAGGGGGTGACTGAGAAATTTTAGGTGGTGCGAGAAACAAATCTCGTAGGGAAAATGTATATAAGCAAATTAGAGAGAAAGAGGCTCAAAATTTTGATTAGACCCAAAAAAAACTAACCTGGCCCAATACTAGGGATGTCAATTTGCATCCGTCGGAGCGGATCCCCGCGGGGATTGCCGCGTTCGGAGATTCGAAGACGGAGATTTTTTCCCATGGGGACGGAGATGGAGGCAAAACTTCCCCAGCGGACACTTCGGGGCGGGGATCGGATTAAGCATCCGTCCCCGCGGATTCCCCGAATCCGCCCATTATTATTATTATTATTATTATTAAATGTTGATATTTACAATTCTAGGTTTATTTTGCTATGAATTATGAGATATTTTGGTTATGAATTTTTGTTTGATTATGCATTGTTTTTTGTTATGAAATGCATTATGTGTTTTTTTTAATGACAAATATATATAACGGATAAAACAGTAAATGCATTATGTGTTGTTTTGGTCATTTAAAAAAGAAAGATGCAAAATATTTATTTTATTTTAATAAAAAAGGAAAAACTTACGTCAAAATTTTGTCCAAAAGATATAGAAATTTTGTAATATTCGATCTCCGTGGATCTCCATGGGTACCGTGGGGATCCGTGTGGATGGGGATGGGGACTGATGAATAATTTAGCAAGTGTACTAAACTGCCGTCAAGTAATAATAAAAGTAAGTAAGATCGTCTCCACAGGGATTGTGATAAATCAACAATTGTAGTTTGAAAACATATTTAGGTAGATTAACATTAATATAAAAGGGGGGATTTTTCTAGGGTTTGTTGGAGAAAATACTTTGAAAATAGGGTTTGACTTAAGAAGGAGAAGCGATTGGACCTTTTCGGTTCATCTAATTATTATTGTCTCGGTATTTCATGTATGTTAACAAATTACCAAACTAGTTTCAACGATTTGATTAAAATAAATAACTATGTTCAATCTCTTGATAACATAATCCTCTCCCTTGATCATAAACCCCGCTAATCTCTTAGGATGATTTATGATCCGGGAGGAAGTTGCGCTTTAATCTTTAATCTCAATTAGTAAACCAAAATCTCTTAAGTGTAAACCAATTTTACAATAATTCCTAGGTCAATAATCTATTCCTATTCTCATAGTAAAACAAATTATTAAATTCATCACACAAGTGATCAAATCATGTAAAGCATTAAGCACAAGGAAGAATTGATGAAAGCAACTTCGTAATTAATTAAACATAGCATATGAAACTACATGGTTCAAGAACAATAACAATTAGAATCCCCTAAGATCCAATCATGGAAGTTTAGCTAGACATAATTAAAGAGTAAATTACATCAACAAAGGTGAAAGAAAGTGTAACGACCCGATTTTTATTATTCGTATTATATTTATTCATTATATTATTTTATGGCTATTATTATATTTTCATAAGCGATAATTAATTAATAAGCGAGAGTATTAGTTAATTAGACGAGTTTGTGAGAATTACGCGAGAGTGGGCTTAAGAGCTATTGGGCCTTGTGACATTGGGCACAAGTCATCACAAATTGGGAGACCTTTATAAGGCATTTCTTTGAGAGAGAGAAAATCACTATTCACATCTTGTGTTCTTTGGGAGGTAGAGAGAAGGAGGAGCACTTGTGTGCTAGGGCAAAGGGAAATCTTGAAGATTCATCAAGCCAATCCGAAAATTCATAGAGCCAAGGTAAGAGAGATAGTTTTCATAACTGTGAGTGACTAGAGAAAGGGGAGAATGTCAATTTCTCCGAACCCAAACTTTCTCCACTCATTTTCGTGGGCTTTTTAGGATGATTTTTCTTAATGAAAGTGAAAACTCATGTTCATAGTATGTTTAATATACTCTTAACATGATGTATGAACAATTTTAATGGGTAAAAATGGGTATTTGTAGATGTTTGTTAAGATTTGTAAATGTTTATGAGTTTTTACAAATATGTCAGATCCATGAACAATAAGTGATTATTTGTGTTAATAAGTTACTTTTAATGTGTTTTGAACATGTATGAACATAACCCATGCTTGGTATAATTTCTGGAACTGAACAATAAGTGATTTTGGGTCAAATAAGTGATTTTCGCACAAAAAAACGCGTTTGACGGTTTTTGCTTCTGTCATGCTGCGCCGCGCGCCGGATGGTCCGCGCCGCGCGCAGAGGTCTGTTGACCAGGGTTGACCTGTGTTGACTTTTGGTTGACTTTTGACGGTTTATGCACCCGGAACCTATTTCACTCGATTTTTCGCGTAGATTCCGATTCCGAAGTTAGTTTCATAAGATGAAGCTTGGTTTATGAATTTTTCTTGAATGTTTGTATGTTTTCTATACTTTTAAGATTTTAGATAATTATATCTTGATGATTGATGTTGAATGATATAAATTGTGGATGATATTTTTGAAATATCAAAGACGGATATTGAGATGTATGATATCTTAATAAAGACGAATATGAATAATGTTTTCATATTACATGAGTATAGCTTAATGCTAATTATTGAGATTATTCATGAGTCATCCATGCATTCATGAATTGAGTTAGGGATATTAGAATATTTATTCTAATAAAGACGGATATCGAATTACATTTATTCGATAAAGACGGATATTAGAGGTGAGATACTCTAATAAAGACGATGGTACCACATGCATTAGAGATGTCTAGGATGACATATCATGAGAACTTGACATTAGTTGCATTAGGGAATTATGCATATATGTACTTGATAATTGGTATATGGCATTGGGTGTGTGTGTGTGTGTGTTAATTGGATGAATTCGCATTCATTAATTCTTACCCTCAATTGTGATTCAATTACATTAATTGTTTATAATGAAGAATGAAGACGTATATATGAACTAGTTATGCATGATAACATATATACATGAAGTATAAGCATAGTGTTTAAACTTATTTAATTGGTTATGTTTACTAACTCTCTGTTTTGTGTACCTCTGAACCGTTGGGTGGTTCAGATCACCAGATTGAGAAGTCCGCTCAGGATTAGGAGCTCGTGCTTGTGCTATTATTAGCATACTTTTTGGTGAGGAGTTAGTTAAGCTACTCCTTTAGTATTATCTTTTGGGTTGTAATAGCAATTGCTCTGATAGTTGTAACATCGAGTCGGGGATTATACGCTTGAACTCGTTTATAACTTATTTATTTTGATGACCTTGCTAATTGTAATCTATAACTTGGATGTAATTATATGGCTTGTATGATGACTATTAGCCTCTGAATATGTTTCGATTATCATGATGATCAATATATGGTAATCGAATTGTATTCCGCTGTGGTTTTACTTTGGTAATCTTTCTTAAATGTTTTGCATGCTTGTTTCCGTTTTATTTTCCACGTAATGCCTTAATTGCTAGGTGTTTATTTGTTTATATTTAATAAATACGCGCTTAAGGGGTTAGGGTGTTACAATAGTGGTATCAGAGCAAGGTCGGTTCATGTGGAACCAATTAGGAGTTAGCACCCATATATATTCGACATGTGTAGAGGTAACACTGTGGATATTAGTTGCTAAGCTTGTCGTTGGGTTGATTAATTGTTCAGGAATCATGGCTGGAAGAACTAGCGCTCAGATCGCAGAGGCTTTGACTGTTCTGACTAACCTTATGGCTAGAGACAATGATCCTGCAAGAGAAGATGAGAAAAGGTTGGAACGATTTCTGAAGCATAAACCGTCATTCTTCACTGGAGGGTATGCTCCGGAGGTTGCTGTCAAGTGGGTGGAAGAACTAGAGATCATCTTTGAAGCTATGGGATGTTCCGAGGTGAACAAGACTACCTTAGGAACGTATGTGCTAAGGGAGGAAGCTTGTCAGTGGTGGAAGAGTGCTAAGCTCAGGCTAGGAATTAGTGCAATGATGGTCACTTGGGAGATGTTTAAGAGGGAGTTTCTGGGGAATTACTTTCCGGCGGATGTTAAGAGCAAGAAAGTTGTGGAGTTCATGAAACTTGAGCAAGGGAACATGTCGGTTGCGGAGTATGCTGCAAAGTTCCAATCGTTGTGTGCTTTTAGTCCATATTACAACACCGCGGAAGCTGAGCATGACAAGTGTGTCAAGTTTGAAAGTGGGTTGCGTCCTGACATCAAGCATCTCATTGGTTTTTCGGAGATCCGAAACTTTGCCACTCTAGTGGCGAAGAGCAGAATTTGTGATGAGGATGGAAAGGCCAAGAGTAGTTACTACAAGGCGATGACTGAGAAAAGAGGAAAGGGGCAAGACCGTGGGAAACCTTATGGTGACAAAGGAAAGAAAGCTGTTGAGAGTAGTGGTACGAAGAAGAGGAACAACGGACAATGCTATAAGTGTGGAGAGATGGGTCACAAGTCTTTTGAGTGTCCAAAGAAGGTAGACAAGTGTTTCAATTGTGGAAAGCTGGGACATAGGTCCGATGTTTGTGATTGGAAGCCGACTTGCTTCAATTGTGGTGAAGAGGGTCACAAGAGTCCAGCGTGCAAGAAACCAAAGAAGACGATGGGGAAAGTGTTTGCTTTAAAGGGAGGAAATGCGGATCAATTGGATAATCTCATTAGAGGTACGTGTTTCATCTATAACACTCCTTTAATTGCGATTATTGATACGGGAGCAACACATTCTTTTATATCTGTTGATTGCGTGAAACGTCTTAGTATCCCTGTAACAGAAATGTCTGGTCGTATGGAAATAGAAACCCCTGCTAGTGGTTCCGTAACTACCCGTTTAGTATGTCGTGATTGTCCTGTAACTGTATTTGATAGACACTTTGGTATGGACCTAGTGTGCATCCAACTGAGTGGTATAGATGTGATCTTTGGTATGAACTGGTTGATCTTTAATCGAGTTCATATCAACTGTTGTGAGAAGACCGTTGTATTTCCAAAAACGGAGGAAAGTTTCCAATTGATGAGTAAGAAGGAAATTGTAGAATCCTTGAAGGAGCCGGTGGAGATGTTCGCGTTGTTTGCATCCTTGAAGTTAGAGGAGATAGTCAAGATGGACGAGTTACCCGTGGTTTGTGAATTTCCTGACGTGTTTCCAGAAGATATTTCAGACGTGCCTTCAGAAAGAGAAGTAGAGTTTACTATTGATTTGGTACCTGGTACTAGCCCGATATCAATGGCGCCGTATAGAATGTCTGCATCAGAGTTGAACGAGTTGAAGAAACAATTGGAAGAGTTACTCGAGAAGAAGTTCATTCGTCCTAGTGTATCGCTGTGGGGAGCGCCAGTGTTGTTAGTTAAGAAGAAGGAAGGAACTATGCGATTGTGTATTGATTACCGTCAATTAAACAAAGTGACAATTAAGAATAAGTATCCACTTCCGAGGATAGATGATTTGATGGACCAATTAGTGGGTGCTTGCGTGTTTAGTAAAATTGATTTGAGATCCGGATACCATCAGATTAGAGTAAAGACGGAGGATATACCAAAAACTGCCTTTCGAACGAGGTATGGACATTATGAGTATTCAGTTATGCCTTTCGGTGTGACCAATGCACCTGGAGTTTTCATGGAGTACATGAATCGGATTTTTCATTCGTTCTTGGATAGATTCGTGGTGGTTTTCATCGATGACATTTTGATTTACTCAAAGTCCGAAGAGGAACATAGAGATCATTTGCATATCGTGTTGGAAGTCCTAAAAGAGAAGAAGTTGTATGCCAAGTTGTCGAAATGTGAATTTTGGTTGAAAGAGATAAGTTTTCTTGGTCATGTGATTTCGAGTGGAGGGATAGCTGTCGATCCTGCTAAAGTAGATGCGGTATTGCAATGGGGAACACCTGAGTCCGTTTCAGAGATTCGAAGTTTTCTTGGATTGGCTGGATATTATAGAAGATTCATTGAGGGATTTTCAAAGTTAGCTTTGCCTTTGACACAGTTGACTCGGAAAGATCAAGCTTTTGTTTGGGATGCGAATTGTGAGAAAAGTTTCCAAGAGCTTAAGAAGAGGTTGACTACTGCACCTGTGTTGGTTTTACCTGATGCTAAAGATCCTTTTGTTGTCTATTGTGATGCATCAAAGATGGGACTTGGAGGAGTACTTATGCAAGAGGGAAAAGTTGTGGCTTATGCATCGAGACAATTGAAGATTCATGAGAGGAACTATCCGACGCACGACCTTGAGTTAGCCGCAGTTGTATTCTCGTTGAAAGTGTGGAGACATTATTTGTATGGATCAAAGTTTGAAGTTTTCAGTGATCACAAGAGTTTGAAGTATTTATTCGATCAAAAGGAATTGAACATGAGGCAAAGGAGATGGATAGAATTCTTAAAGGATTACGATTTCAAATTGAGTTACCACCCGGGAAAAGCGAATGTAGTGGCAGATGCATTAAGTAGAAAGTCATTACACATGTCAGCACTAATGGTGAAAGAGTTGAGATTGATTGAAGAGTTTCGAGACTTGAGTCTAGTTTGTGAAATTACTCCAAAGAGCGTGAAGTTGGGAATGTTGAAGTTGACGAGTCCTTTTCTAGAAAATATCAAAGAATGTCAAAAGACCGATAAGAAGTTGATGGAGAAGTTGACACTTGTTGTTGAAGAAGGGAAAGAAGTTAATTTCAAAATTGATGAAAAGGGAATTATGAGATTTCGCGGAAGAGTGTGTGTACCCGATGTACCGGAGTTAAAGAAGATGATCATGGATGAAGGTCATAGAAGCGGATTAAGTATTCATCTGGGAGTAACAAAGATGTACCAAGACTTGAAGAAATTATTTTGGTGGCCGGGAATGAAGAGGCAGATCTCTGAGTATGTTTATGCGTGTCTAATTTGTCAAAAGTCGAAAATTGAGCATCAGAAACCGTCTGGTTTGTTACAACCGTTATTTGTGCCGGAATGGAAGTGGGATAGCATCGCTATGGACTTTGTGGGAGGTTTGCCGAGGACAGTGAAAGGTAATGAAGTGATTTGGGTAGTGACAGATCGTTTGACGAAGTCTGCTCATTTCATTGCTATTAAGAAGGGGACGTTAGTTCCAAAGTTAGCCGAAATTTATGTGGATCAAATTGTGAGACTACATGGTATTCCGTCGAGTATTGTTTCGGATCGAGATCCAAGATTTACTTCGAGATTTTGGGAAAGCTTGCAAGAGGCTTTGGGAACTAAGTTGCGACTGAGTTCGGCTTATCATCCTCAGACCGATGGTCAGTCGGAAAGGACAATTCAATCATTGGAAGATTTGTTGAGAGCTTGCGTTTTAGACCGAGGTTTGGATTGGGATTCATGTTTGCCGTTGATAGAGTTTACTTACAACAACAGTTTCCATTCAAGTATCGGAATGGCACCGTTTGAAGCTTTGTATGGGAGGAGGTGTAGGACACCGCTTTGTTGGTATGAATCAGGTGAGAATGTGGTACTTGGACCGGAGATTGTACATGAAACTACCGAGAATATTAGAATGATTCGGGAGAAGATGAAGGCGTCTCAAAGTCGTCAGAAAAGTTACCATGACAAGAGGAGAAAGGATATTGAATTCCAAGAGGGAGATCATGTTTTCTTGAGAGTTACTTCAACTACCGGAGTGGGGCGAGCTTTAAAGTCAAGGAAATTAACATCGAGGTTTATTGGACCATTTCAAATTTCAGAAAGAGTGGGAAAAGTGGTGTATAGGATTGCCTTGCCACCATCATTAGAAAATTTGCACGATGTTTTTCATGTATCTCAATTGAGGAAATATGTGAAGGATCCGTCGCATGTGATTCAGTCGGATGATATTCAAGTAAGAGATGATTTAACCGTCGAGACGATACCTTTGAGAATAGAGGGAAGAGAAACGAAGAAGTTGAGGAATATAGAGATGGTTTCAGTGAAAGTAATTTGGGGAGGACCCACAGGTGAGAATGCAACATGGGAATTGGAGAGTAAGATGAAGAGTTCGTACCCGGACTTATTTTCAGGTAATTTTCGAGGGCGAAAATTCTTTTAAGGGGGGTAGAGTTGTAACGACCCGATTTTTATTATTCGTATTATATTTATTCATTATATTATTTTATGGCTATTATTATATTTTCATTAGCGATAATTAATTAATAAGCGAGAGTATTAGTTAATTAGACGAGTTTGTGAGAATTACGCGAGAGTGGGCTTAAGAGCTATTGGGCCTTGTGACATTGGGCACAAGTCATCACAAATTGGGAGACCTTTATAAGGCATTTCTTTGAGAGAGAGAAAATCACTATTCACATCTTGTGTTCTTTGGGAGGTAGAGAGAAGGAGGAGCACTTGTGTGCTAGGGCAAAGGGAAATTTCGTTTATTCAGTATCGGACCATCCATATCCGTCATATCAATTCTAATAAGTTATTCGGTAATTCCCTTTGGCTATAACTTTGTTTTATCTGATTTCAATATCGGTGTTTTTTTATGGATTGCTGTTTCGAGTATTGCTCCCATTGGACTTCTTATGTCAGGATATGGGTCAAATAATAAATATTCCTTGAAGATTCATCAAGCCAATCCGAAAATTCATAGAGCCAAGGTAAGAGAGATAGTTTTCATAACTGTGAGTGACTAGAGAAAGGGGAGAATGTCAATTTCTCCGAACCCAAACTTTCTCCACTCATTTTCGTGGGCTTTTTAGGATGATTTTTCTTAATGAAAGTGAAAACTCATGTTCATAGTATGTTTAATATACTCTTAAGATGATGTATGAACAATTTTAATGGGTAAAAATGGGTATTTGTAGATGTTTGTTAAGATTTGTAAATGTTTATGAGTTTTTACAAATATGTCAGATCCATGAACAATAAGTGATTATTTGTGTTAATAAGTTACTTTTAATGTGTTTTGAACATGTATGAACATAACCCATGCTTGGTATAATTTCTGGAACTGAACAATAAGTGATTTTGGGTCAAATAAGTGATTTTCGCACAAAAAAACGCGTTTGACAGTTTTTGCTTCTGTCATGCTGCGCCGCGCGCCGGATGGTCCGCGCCGCGCGCAGCTTCTTCTTGTTGGTTCTGACTTCCCGCACCGCGCGCCGGATGGTCCGCGCCGCGCGCAGAGGTCTGTTGACCAGGGTTGACCTGTGTTGACTTTTGGTTGACTTTTGACGGTTTATGCACCCGGAACCTATTTCACTCGATTTTTCGCGTAGATTCCGATTCCGAAGTTAGTTTCATAAGATGAAGCTTGGTTTATGAAGTTTTCTTGAATGTTTGTATGTTTTCTATTCTTTTAAGATTTTAGATAATTATATCTTGATGATTGATGTTGAATGATATAAATTGTGGATGATATTTTTGAAATATCAAAGACGGATATTGAGATGTATGATATCTTAATAAAGACGAATATGAATAATATTTTCATATTACATGAGTTTAATATTTACATCCTTTGGGGTAAGGAATAACCAGTTACCCCAAAGGATGCAGTCAATACACCTAAAACTACACCCGTAACCCAAGTCAATTCGCGAGGTTTTTTAAAACCGCCGGTGAGATACACGCGAAATACGTGCAAGATCATCATTAAGACCATCATACTTTCCGACCACCGATGAACTGATCGGATTAACCAACCGAAGTTAGCCTCAGTCATTATATATTGAACAGAAGCAAAAGCCTCCGTAACGGTCGGACGATAATAAAAAGTCATAGCAAAACCCGTCGCTACTTGGACTAAAAAACAAGTAAGTGTAATTCCTCCTAAACAATAAAATATATTGACATGAGGAGGAACATATTTACTAGTTATATCATCGGCAATCGCCTGAATCTCAAGACGTTCTTCGAACCAATCATAGACTTTATTGAGATAGGTAAACCAAGTGACCCCCCTGAGAATCGTATATGAGAATTTCATCTCGTACGGCTCAAACAAAAATACTAAAATACAGGTTATTTGGAAAACGGATATGTGTAATAGAAAGTTTTTAACTTCTTAACTTAATCCTATGATTCCAATCTTTTTTGAAGATAAAAAAAATGGAAATCCAAAAGCTATTCTTTGTGTTTATAATGCCAAAATTTCAAGTCGGCTCACCTGTCTTTTCTCTTGATCCTTACCGGCCTCTTGAATATTCTACTATAATTACTTCATTTTTTTTTATTCGTGTATGTAATATGATTTTACTGTAGTTTTTTTTTTTATTGATAGGAATTTTCTTGTTAAGACCCTCTAGAATCAATTTAAAAACCTCAGATTCATACCAGAACCGCGATGATTTCCAAAGAAAACCTTTAATCGAAGTCCAAAAATTCCCTGAGTAAGAACTGCTGGATCATCACTTATTCAATGAATAGTATAGAATGAAAAAAAAATACAAAGAAATGTCCTTTGATCAAAATAAAAGCGGCAGCAGTTAAAAAGAATAAAAATAGTTCCATTTATTTTTCGAAATTGATTATTCTAACTCTTTCATTTTTTTCGTCCGGTTGCGAGGTCTAAATATAAATATTAAGTATGAATCATAGTTCTAATACGTTAGAATCTATTTCTTTTCTATATTCCGTGCTCCAGATACTCGAATCAATATCTGACGGGGTAAAGCCATCTCTATCAAGAGAAGATGACGTATCCATTTTATGTTCTGTACTATCAATAGGATCAATTATAACAAGTCACACACTCATATTTCGGAAATACAGAAACAAAGAAGTTTCGCGGTCGAACTACCAAATCAAAAAGGAATGGGCTAAAAATTAACGATCTAAATACTAAACTTGACTTTCTATTGAAAAGCTAGTTAGTCGGTTCTTGTTAATCTAATTCTCTAATTCATAGAAATTTGATCCAGTAAAATGGACGAATTATAAATCTCTAAAATAATAGAGAGAAATACTGCAAATAGAGCCATTGCAATCGCCATCAAAGGGGTAGTTCCCCACCCCGGAGCTACCTTTCCATATTCTGAATTCAATGGTTTTAATAAATCTCCTACAACAGTTCGTATTGGACCAGATCTAGAACTACCCTCAACGGTTTGTGTAGCCATAAATCCTTTTTTTTTTTTTGAGATCTGTTGACTTTGTATACCATTCTACTGTATAATATAATCCTATAGATCCAGATCCATTGTAGTCTTGATATTATATAATCATGGAAACAGCAACCCTAATTGCCATCTCTCTATCCGGTTTAATTGTTAGTTTTACTGGGTATGCCTTATATACTGCTTTTGGGCAACCCTCTTTACAACTAAGAGATCCATTCGAAGAACACGGGGACTAGTTGAAGTAATGAGCCTCCAATATTACGATATTAGGGCTCATTATTTCAATTGAAATAATTTAAAATCATTTCGTCTTTTTAGTCGGAACTATAGGAGGTTCTCTAAAAAAGATAGCGAAAAAAATGATTCCTAAAGTCGAGACTAAGAGGAATGTATAAACCAATGCTTCCATAGATTTGATTGATCGTGGTTTACAATTATAGCTTTCATACCTAATTTGGGGGGATTATCTCCTGGATAAAGAAAAAGAAAGAACAAGAGTAAAACAAAATGGAATGATTGAAATCAAGATTGATATTGTTGCCTATATCAAATTCAAATAACAACAAAAAAGTCGAATTGAAAAGGAACAAATCTATTTCTATCAGACTACCTGTTTTTTTGTAGTTGGATCTCCAAGTTTTTGGAATGCTCCAAATTCTACTTGAGCATCTAAATCTGGATCAATACCAGCAAAAACATCTCTGAACAAGGTTCTAGCACCATGCCAAATGTGCCCGAAAAAGAAGAGCAGAGCAAACGACGCATGTCCAAAAGTAAACCAGCCCCTTGGGCTGCTACGAAAAACACCATCCGATTTTAAAGTAGCACGATCTAATTCAAAAATTTCACCCAACTGAGCACGTCTAGCATATTTTTTCACAGTAGCAGGATCACTATAACTGACTCCATTGAGTTCGCCACCATAGAATTCAACAGTGACACCGACTTGTTCGACACTATACTTCGATTCCGCCCTTCGAAAAGGAACATCCGCCCTAACAATTCCGTCTCCGTCTACCAAAACAACCGGAAATGTTTCAAAAAAAGTAGGCATACGACGTACAAAAAGTTCACGCCCCTCCTTGTCTCTAAAGATAGGATGCCCTAACCAACCAACGGCTATTCCATCTCCATTGTCCATTGAGCCCGCTCGAAACAATCCCCCTTTTGCCGGATTATTGCCGATGTAATCATAAAAAACTAATTTTTCAGGAATTTTAGACCAAGCTTCTGATAAATTTTGATTGAGGTTTCTACGGGATGCAACACCTCTGCCACATAATGGATGTAGGGCCCCTAAAAAAAGACGTATATAAAACTATAAAATAAATAAAACATTCAAGAAAGATATTTCAAGAGAAATAAACAATTAAATCAAGAGTTTAATAAAAATATATTACTATGATTCGAGAAAAAGTAAAAGTATCAACTCGGACACTACTGTGGAAGTGTGTTGAATCAAGGGTAGACAGTAAGCGTCTTTATTATGGACGCTTTATTCTGTCTCCACTTATGAAAGGTCAAGCAGATACAATAGGCATTACAATGCGAAGAATTTTGCTCGGAGAAATAGAGGGAACATGTATCACACGTGCAAAATCTGAGAAAATACCACATGAATATTCTACCATAGTAGGTATTCAAGAATCAATACATGAAATTTTAATGAATTTGAAACAAATTGTATTGAGAAGTAATCTGTATGGAACTCGAGACGCGTCCATTTGTTTCAAAGGTCCTGGATATGTAACTGCTCGAGACATTATTTTACCACCTTCGGTGGAAATCGTGGATAATACACAACATATAGCTAACCTAACAGAACCTATTAATTTGTGTATTGAATTACAAATTGAGAGGGCGCGGGGATATCGTAAAAAAACAATAGACAACATTCAAGATGGAAGTTATACTATAGATGTAGATCCTGTATTCATGCCTGTTATACATGCAAATTATAGTATTCATTCTTATCTGAACGCTAATGAAAAACAAGAGATACTCTTTCTCGAAATATGGACAAATGGAAGTTTAACCCCTAAGGAAGCACTTTATGAAGCCGCCCGGAATTTGATTGATTTGTTTATTCCTTTTTTACACGCAGAAGAAGAAAACTTTCATTTTGAAAACAATCAACACAAAGTTACTTTACCCCTTTTTGCTTTTCATGATAGATTAGTTAAGGATAAACTAAGAAAAAATAAAAAACAAATTGAATTGAAATCCGTTTTTATTGACCAATTAGAATTGCCTCCCAGGATTTATAATTGTCTTAAAAAGTCCGATATACATACATTATATCAACTTTTGAATAAGAGTCAAGAAGACCTTATGAAAATTGAAGATTTTAGCGTAGAAGATGTAAAAAATATATTAAACATTTTACAAATCGACCAGCATTTTGCATTAATTTGAAATCCGCTGGATTTTTTTTTCATCTTTCATTAAAGAAAGGTAGGCATGGGTATAGGAAAATTGTTATTCCTTGCCCCCCCACTATTTTCTATGTTAATTAGCTTAATGCTAATTATTGAGATTATTCATGAGTCATCCATGCATTCATGAATTGAGTTAGGGATATTAGAATATTTATTCTAATAAAGACGGATATCGAATTACATTTATTCGATAAAAACGGATATTAGAGGTGAGATACTCTAATAAAGACGATGGTACCACATGCATTAGAGATGTCTAGGATGACATATCATGAGAACTTGACATTAGTTGCATTAGGGAATTATGCATATATGTACTTGATAATTGGTATATGGCATTGGGTGTGTGTGTGTGTGTTAATTGGATGAATTCGCATTCATTAATTCTTACCCTCAATTGTGATTCAATTACATTAATTGTTTATAATGAAGAATGAAGACGTATATATGAACTAGTTATGCATGATAATGAAGTATAAGCATAGTGTTTAAACTTATTTAATTGGTTATGTTTACTAACTCTCTGTTTTGTGTACCTCTGAACCGTTGGGTGGTTCAGATCACCAGGTTGAGAAGTCCGCTCAGGATTAGGAGCTCGTGCTTGTGCTATTATTAGCATACTTTTTGGTGAGGAGATAGTTAAGCTACTCCTTTAGTATTATCTTTTGGGTTGTAATAGCAATTGCTCTGATAGTTGTAACATCGAGTCGGGGATTATACGCTTGAACTCGTTTATAACTTATTTATTTTGATGACCTTGCTAATTGTAATCTATAACTTGGATGTAATTATATGGCTTGTATGATGACTATTAGCCTCTGAATATGTTTCGATTATCATGATGATCAATATATGGTAATCGAATTGTATTCCGCTGTGGTTTTACTTTGGTAATCTTTCTTAAATGTTTTGCATGCTTGTTTCCGTTTTATTTTCCACGTAATGCCTTAATTGCTAGGTGTTTATTTGTTTATATTTAATAAATACGCGCTTAAGGGGTTAGGGTGTTACAGAAAGCATTACAATAAGTTCTCTGATCGCCTTCAAAAGTCTGTCGTTTCGCCGTAAAATTTTGTCCCCTAATTCTGCTTCAGAACTTCAAATATATAGGCCAAAGTTACGCGCTCGCGCCCCACGCAGGATCCCCGCGCCCCGCGCCAAACAACAGAAAGGGATGGTTGCATTCTGGTCGTTGGCGCCCCGCGCCAACTGACATATGGTCTTCACAATTTTTCTGCTTTTCTTGTGCTTTCAGCAGCCTTGTACTCGATGTAACTTCCACTTATTATTGTGCAAAAACATAATAAAAACATATTAAAAACCTCATAAATAGGTCTTGAAATAGGTAGAATTATAGTAATGACGTGGAGTCATCAGGGACAAATATTCCTCCATGGGGACGGGAATGGAGGCAAAAATTCTCCCGCAAACAATTCGGGGCGGGGAACGGGTAAGCTTCCTCCGCACATTCCCCGCCCCCTTGACATCCCTACCCAATATTGACCCATACTCAGACCAAAAAGTCCACCCAACCAGCTTTCATCATTATAGATTACAACTTTTTTTCCTATGGTAGTTAAAAATGAAGTCCGTGAACTTAGCTCAATTGACATGGACATTGCATTATATATGCAGGGAGCCAGTGTTTGAACCTCGGTCATCTCACTTAGCACTTTAAGGGTGAAATTTCTAGCCACTAAGCTACTTGAAAAACAAAATTGACAAATTTAAAAAGGTGCTTCAACAACTATTTTTTTTTTATAAGAATCTCTTCAATGAGACAACAACTAGTCTTGGAATGATGGTAGGGCCCCCTGAATTGCTCCTAGGTTCTCCAAAAATTCCAAAATACCCTCAATTTTTATTTTGGATTCTAGGCTTCGAAAAACCAATTTCAAAATGCTAATTTATGAATAAAATGCAGGAACTCACACACAAAAACAATATTAGAACAAAAAGTAAAAAAAAATTAAAAAAAGTTAAATTCGGATCATAGGGTCCAAAATGTAAAAAATTTGTTCCTAATTAGCGTTGTCTTCTTTTATCAACAAAAATGGATGGTGCAGTACAAACTGTGTACCCTAGAAAGAATTGGTCTTCAATGATGTTGTATAATTGTGGTCATCCTCAAGGTAGATTGGTGCTCAATTTTTGGATGACCAATTCTTTCTAGGCATAATATTCTCCCCAAGGTTCTTATAAAATTGAGGATGATGGTATTGGTATATCCCTTTTGTTTGGAATTTTCTTGAAGGGCATAATAATAAGTTTGTTGAAAATGATTCAACTACTTTATGTCCCTTTAGCTAAGACAAAAATTTTACATTTCAAATCCTATGATCCTAATTTAACTTTTATTTTTATTTTTCGTTCTAACATTGCTTCTGCGTGTGAGTTTCGGGATTTTATTCATGAATTAGCATTTTGAAATTTACGTGTCGAAATCGGCTTTTTCAAATTCTAGGATCCAAAGTGAAAACCGAGGGTATTTTGAGATTTTTGGGGAGTCTAGAAACAATTCAGGGGGCCTAAAGAGCAAATTTTCTTTACTTTATTCAAAACAAAGAAAACTACTCATGGATTGACAGTAATTGTTTGGGCCTAATTAGGCCCAATTAACCTGCTTACTTACTACTTAGCCCTAGACCTAGTTAATTAGTTTGACTTGACTAGTAAACTCAAGCATTTTTTTGTTAACCTATTTTTCAAGCAAATGAGGTTTTGATAAATTGAAGTTTAGTCAGAAAATAAATATATGATACAAAAAAGAATTGCTCTATTAAGAAATTGAATTCGGATAGTCCTCTCATTCGATTTATTTTTTAAGTAAAATTTATTAATCACCTGAGTTTAATTTGTCATCACCAGTCTCACATGTAAATCCATCTTATAATCATTCTATCTTTTTTTTAGGGCTATAATCATTCTAACTATTATTTGAATTTTAAGAAAATTTAGCTTTGGTGAAAATAATTAGCAATTAATTTTTTTTAACATTCTAATATTTAGGAGAATGAGTTTGTGATTAAAAAAAAAGGTGAATAAGTTTGTTAATTCACACTTCAATTAAGAGATGTGTAAAATATGACTAATACTGCTTCAACCTTGAACTTAAATTCTTCCAAATAATTTAATTTGTTCTTAATGAAATGTCATTAATTACTTGAGTTTTTTTTTTTTGACAAAATTACTTGAGATTAATATTTTAATCTTGCAATTGATATGTATTAGAATGTAACAATATATAAAGATGGAAGTTCATATATATTATATTATATATCATATTAATTAGGCTCATGCTAGTGATAATATATTATCATATTAATCTTTCAACATGTTGATGGACAGGGGAGGCTCTATACCATGGCCAACATGTGCCATGGCATAGGGCCTCTTAAAAAGAAGGGCCTCAAAAAATATTATATAGGGTAATAGTATTAGTAAATTTGGGGGTGTAAAAAATAATTATATTACAATACTACAATACTGTTAGGTTCAGGCCCAATTTTTGTAAAGGAAAAAAAAGAGTAACAGTGACACAAAATACGAAGACTTGATTGATGAATTTGCTTCAAAAAATGAATGACTCGTTTTAAGTAGCTATATTGTATTTTGTTGTTATTGTTAGACAACAAATCTTTTTTATGTTAATTACAAGATTGATTATATTTTTTATGTTATTTGCAATTTAAATCGATGATGTTTTTTTTATAAAAAAATTTACGTTTCTTTATTAAAGGGTCACTTTTATATTTTTGCACATGGCCTCCAAAAACTCGGAGACGCCCCTGTTGATGGATATATAGGTAACTCCAAAATACAAATGTATGTTCATTTTGCTGGTCTTAGTGAGGCAGATTGTCAACGGAGTTTGTTAAAATTCCATATATCTAGGTATGTTGATGGATTAATTACTTAAGTAAGGTTACTATATTAGCAATATATTAGCAAAAGAAATTCACATGGAGTTGTTGAAACTTTTTCAGCTTTATTTTTATTATAAATCATAAATAAATTATAAACTAAACTTATACTAATATGTTAGGAGTACATTTTTCTCTAACTTGTGGTCCCGCAATATTCACGTTTTTCTATATTATTATCAAGTCACGACGAGGTTGGCATTTTTCTCTAATTTTTCCCTTAGTTGGAACTCTTGAAAAGGAATATTTATATATTTTTATTTAGCTATGCATTTGAGTTAACCTTCCGTTGAAGGGACCAATGGAAAACAATGAAGCAAAGCTAAAGATTTTCAAAATAATTTACGGTAACCCACTTTGATATATTCTATGAAAGAAAATGTTAGTTTAATAATTACAATAATAATTAAATAAAAAGGCCAACCTTGAAAGTTTGAAACTTCATAGCTCTCACATGATTATCACTTGGGAATCTCACTTTCATGAATTGCTTTTCCCTTATTTAAAAAATTGATTTATGATTATAACTTAAAAGAGATTCATTTTCCATACGCGTGCTTGGGTAAAGAGAAAGAAAAAAAAAAATCTTTTTATGAATATTGAACAAAGAAAAAGAGCTATAGTACATTATAAAAATAAAATAAAAAAGAGATATAAACCAAGGGAAAGAAGGGGCGTTTATTATTTTGGTTCTTTAACTTGAATGAGGCAGAGAGATTTCTTACTTTCTTTTTATTGATAAAGGAAAAAGAAATTGACTGAATAAAGGAAAATTTTCATTTTGGGTCACTATATAATTTAATTAGGAAGTGTATTTGTGGTAATAAGGAAAATTTTCATTTTGGGTCACTATACCAAGGCAAGGCCAAAAAAGAGGAAGGTCAAAGATAAATGACCCACACCACACCTTAATAGTTAATATATTAATGGCTTAACTGGTCTATTGGTCCCTTGAAGACATTTTAGATTTCACAATGGTCCCTTAAAGAAAAAAAGGTCCGGATTAGTCCCTTAAAGACACATCTGTTTGTCACATTGATCCTTTCCGTTAAATTTTAACCACAAATAAATAAGGTGGACCAAGACTATAAATGGTCCACCATAGACCTCATTTAAAATGTTTGATTAAAACCGTTTGATCTTTTTCTTTAAATCTATGCCTTTGGATCTTGCAAATCTATGATATCTAATAATAAACCACCAACACTTAATTTATTTTACTTTTCTTCATCTTCTTCCTTCTTCTCCTTCTTCATCTTCATCACCATCTTCATTATATTCATAAAAAATCCAGAAAAAAAATAAAAAATCATAAAACAACTAAAAAATTCATTAACAAAAAAAAAATCAACAACAACAAATCCACCATTCCCAAATTTGCACATCATTCCCAAATTACATTTCATCTTTCCATTAACTCAGATTTAAAAGAAAAAAATTTGCATCAACAACAATCAAAATTCCATGCCTTTCTCTCAGCTTTTTTTTTGGCTATCCATCCTCTCTATTTCCATTTCATCTTCCTTCCCCCAACAACAACAGCAGCGATGAAAGTCTGGCGAAGAGAGATTGTGTGGGGTTTGCGGTGGTGCACGGCGGATGAACGATGGAGGAGGTGGTTGCGGTGGTGTTATGTTTGTTCTGATTTGCAGGGAGGTGTTCTTTCCTCTGCTTCTTCTTGCTTGTTCTGATTTTATGGTTATGGGTGGTTTGATTTGTAGAGATTGAGAAAGAGGAAGGGTTTGTTTTGTTTTCTCTACCTCTTGTTACTTATTTATGTTCTTTGATTTTGATTCTGTTTGATTGTTTTTTATGTGATTGAATGGTTTAAGATGGTGGTGATTTGTTGTTACAATGATGGTTGTTGTTGAAGAGTAAAGTCTAATGGAAGAGATGACGAAGGTGAAAGGTGAGATCTGATTTCACTATTACCTTGAAGATGAGATCTGTTTTTTTTTTTTTGGGTTTGATTGTAGATCTGCATTTTTTTTAAAGAAGTTTATGATTATGATGATGATGATGATAATGATGATGGAGAAGTAGAAGGAAGAAGATGAAGGAAACTCAAATAAATTAGGTGTTGATGGTTCATTGTAAGATAAAATAGACTTGTAAGATTCAATGGCTTTCATTATAACAAAAAAATCAAATGGTTAAAATTTAAACAATTAATAAGGTCCATGGTGGACTACTTACACTGTATGAAGTCCATAATGCCACATCAATCAAGTCAACAAAAACTAACGTTTTTGGATAAAATTTAACGGAAAGGACCAATGTGGCAAACAAATATGTCTTTAAGGGACCAATCCGAACCTTTTTTTCTTTAAGGGACCATTATGAAACCTAAAATGTCTTTAAGGTACCAATAGACCAATTAAGCCTAACTTAATATATCCATAACCAACTAGCCTTAATCGTGGGATTAGATTAAGGGTCCGTTTGAATTAGCTTATTTTTGAGCTTATGCAAACAGTTTGTGCAACATAAATTAGGTTTTATGCTATTTTATAAGTTTACACTAGTAAAAATTGTATTTTTATAAGCTATTTTATCATAAACTACATTGATAAACTTATAATAATACATAAAAATTGTATAAGTTATTTGAATAAGCTCAAAAATAAGTCAATCCAAACGGGCTCTAAGTTAGTTAATGTACCTTGTGTTATTACTTGGCTAATAAGGCAATGCTATAAATAGATGTTGTAATCACCCTTCATAATTAATGAAAAGTTGAGTGCAACAATACTCCATCTATCATCTCTTTGATTTCATATATTAGTTAGTTGAGTTTTGCTTTGTGTGCAAGAATCACAAGTGTTGCGCGTATCTTGCGCTCATTTGTGCCCCAAAGTTTGAGCTCATCTTCTGTGTGCATTCATGCTCTTGTGTGTGATAGTGCAATGCGCTCATTTTGTGCTTATTTCTAACATGTGTGTTACGCATACACTACACTAACAATTGGCATCGAGAGCACTAGGTTGAATTCAAGGGAAATACGAGAGAATTGTGAGGGGTTCAATATTGGAAAACACGAGTGAGGTGTGTGATCTTTGATAAATCTTGCAAATCAATCACGAGTGCAAAAGATTTTCCGTCGAATTTGGCAACTCTTGATGGAAAGAATTTGGATCAAAATTGCATTTTAGATGGTCATTGGACCTCTCTTTGGTGCATTCATGCACCCCCAAAAACCAAACATTTACTTTTCAAAGTATGTCGGGGGATGTAATGTTGATGCGAGCTTCCATATGATGAATATGGTCGTACAAGATGGGGGTGGTGTCTTCGTAATCTCCATTGTGCTTTTATTGTTGCAGGTACGAATGTGAGCATGCATAAGCATAAATTCTCTACTTTGGAAGGCGAAGCCATGACCTTATTGGAGGCAATCTGTGAAGCCTCTTTTACAGGGTGGTCCAACATTGTCTTTGAGAGTGACTCCAAAATTGTGGTGGATGCCTTATAAACTACACACATAGGCGTATCAGAATTGAGATTTATTATTATGTCGATTAAGTCTTTGTTATATTTTAATTTGAACTTTGAGATTAAGTTCATTAAGCGACAAGTGAACATGGTGGCTCACACCTTAGCTAAAGCGATCATTTCTTGACCTAGTCTAAAGTTCTTTGATTATATAATTATATCCCTCTTTGTATCGAACCTTTATTATTAATGAAATGAGTTGATTGTGTTTGCTAAAAAATAAATAAATAAATCTAAGCATTAAATATCTTATACCATTAAATGCTAAATTTCTATATTTAGTTACCTTATACGCCTTTAGGACACATGTTAACATGACCATCAAATCTATAACATTAGTTAAGCTATAAGACCCAATTATGAGATTTGATTTCAATGCACGGAATTTCTCAAGTACGTATAGTTTGTCAATTTAAGATTCTTGGTCAGACCACATATCATATGGAAAATCTCAATTTGACATGAATGATTAAGCTAATAAAGTTCGCAATAGTCCCTATGCATTAGGATTGAGCATGAAGTCACGACCCAACTCGGAACCGATATAACAACAATAAATTGAAACATTTGGTTGGGTATGGGTCGGGTATTAGGTCAATAATTGTGAATTATTGGACATGAACGGTTGCTTACGAGAGGGTACAAGTCTCTAAAATTCTATCTCTTGGTAACTGAAACTGACCGAACAACACAATTATGAGACAAATTAATTTTTTTTCTTCTCTCCCCTTTTCTCAATCTCGTATGCTCTTTGCTTTATTGTTTTTATCCATCTTTGATATAAGAGATAAATTTTATATTTTACAAGCTTATAACATGTTGATGAAGGAGGTGTGAACGATAGTCTAATATATATTGAGTGAAATGTCAGATACTCCTTGAAATTTCAAAATTAAAATGCCCCCTGTTTCAAAATTGTAAAGCGTCAATTAAAATGCCCCCTGTTTCGTTTACTCCCTCTATTTTGATGACGTGGTTGTTAACTACATACGTGACACCTGCCAACGTGACGCTACGTCACATGGAGGGTAATTGATCAGGATAACTTCACATGGGGGTAATTGGCTATAATTTGCCAAATCAGGGGGCTAATTGACTAAAATTTAATTTGCATAAAAAAGAAAGATATGGAGAGGGGGGGGGGGGGGGGGAGAGTGAGAGAGGGTAACGGATAAAGAGAGAGAGAGGGAGGGAGAGTTAGAGAGAGATGAAAAATAGAGGGAGAATTGTTGAAACAACAACAAGAGAGAGAGAGAGAGAGAGAGAGAGAGAGAGAGAGAGAGAGAGAGAGAGAGAGAGAGAGAGAGAGAGAGAGAGAGAGAGAGAGAGAGAGAGAGTTAGAAAGAGGGGTAAAGAGATGGAGAGGGAGAGAGTCAGAGGGAGACGAAAAGATAGGAGAAACAGATGCAAACAATAACAACAACAACAAAGAGAGGAAGAGATATAGAGAGAATGGATATACAGTGACAGAAAGAGAGGGAATAATAGTTGCAGCAGCAACAACAACATCAACAACCGTGAACTGTTCAATATAAGAGAGAAAAAATGTTTTGATCGTTGAACTCACAAATGTTGTTGAATTCAAGGATCGATTTGAATATTTTATAAGGTTGTTTGTTGTTGTTGTTGTGTTGTTCTTAATTTCTTATTGTTTAAGGTTGTTGTTGTTTTTGCAACTGGACTCCCTCTTTTTTCGTTTCTCTGTAACCCTCATTTTTCCTCTGTTCTCCCTCTCCCTCTCCCTCTCTCTCTCTCTCTCTCTCTCTCTCCATCTCATACTTTTTATGCAAATTAAATTTCAGTCAATTAACCTCCTGATTATGCAAATTTTAGTCAATTATCTCTCTGTGCCGTGTATCCTAATCAATTACGCCACGTGACGTGGCACTGCGTTGGCAAGTGTCACGTATGTTGTTAACATCCACGTCATCAAAACAGACAGATTAAATGGAGCAGATGACAATTTGATTGACGTTTTACAATTTCAGGGGGTATTTGCCTATTTTCAAATTTCAATGGGGTATTTGACGAACTTTGAAATTTCAGGGGTGTATTTGGCATTTCACTCAATATATATTCTATATATATTTTGAAGTCTACTTCTCCTCTACTCAATCTATTATTATGTCAAAATAGTAAAGTCATCTCAAAAAGTGTGTAGTCAACATTTATAAAATAAAAAATACAAATTTCAATAATTTTTTTTACTTCTTTTGTTACCTAAATAATTACTATTTATGCCACTATATTTGATCGAGTGGTGAGGAATTTGAGTAGTATACATGAGAAGTTATGTTCAATCTTCATTGACAACATTATAAACTAAAAAAATAAATAAATAACTAAAATAAATAATTACTATTTGAATCATCGTTAATATTCCCTCCGGTCATTATTATAAGCATATTTGACTTTTTTGATACATTAGAAAAGTGATGTATTTGGTTCAAAATATGGACTACATACATCACTTTTCCAATGTACCAAATAGTGACCGCAGGGAGGAGTATGTACTTTTATGGCATAACTTATCTTTTAATTGTTTAAATTGAATAAAACAATTAAATAAAAATAAATGCAGTTTCCATTCCAGCCCCATTATCGTTCATTTAATGCCATATATTGTACAGAGAAAGAGAAAAAATAAAGATAGGAAAAATAGATTTAATAGGTTATGCTTGCGGAAATTGTCTTACAAAAATATTATTTTTTTTAATAAGCAAAAATGAGATATATTAATCAACCAAAATAGTTTTTTCAATATAAGATGTGCTAAAGAAGATTACAAGAGTATACAAATACACTAATCATAAGACAATCATGAAAACAAAGTTACATCATGCTCAAACAAGTAAACGGGTTTAACCACCACCAATGATAGTTGAAAACTAAAGTAATGTTTGAAGTCTTCAACCATAAGTAAGAGTGAAGTTTAACTTTGTCCAGTAATTGAGATACGAACTGCTCAGAGTTTCTGAATAATCCGTTATTTCTCTCGTTCCAAATTGTCCACACGCATATGAGTCAAATAAGCTGTAAGAAAGAGCAACGCGCTCAGGTACCACCTGCTGAGAAAGTAAACTAGTTAAAATGATCTGTCAGATAAAGAGGATCCACTGATGACACACCAAGCCACGACCTAACAAACAACCAAAGAGAGCCAAAGATGCTGCAGGAAATGAACAGATGATGAGCTGATTCCAAGTCCTCGCATCCCGCCACATAAGACTAAACTTCTGGAGTAATTATGCCTCGACTTGCCAAATTATCTTTAGTTGGAAACTTGTCCCGTAACAATCTCCAAGCAAAAAAACACTTTCAGGGGTACCTGTTTGTGTCAAATAAGGCCTGCAACATCAACCAACGGAATGTGCTGGCGAGATTTCAGAATCTGATATACCCCCTGTACTGAATACCCGTATATAGGGTTGGGCCGCCAATGCCACATATCTAAAGTCTGATCCTGCAAAACAAAGTTATGAAGTAGTGCTTGACGCTTCCCTAACATCTCCTCCTCTCATGCCCACAACTGTCTCCACCATACCCACAACTGTCTCCACCATACCCACGCCTCTCCTCCTGCCCCCCAACCTAAAGAGAAGCATTCGACCACCGTACTCGATTTGTTTACCGCCAAATCAAATAAGCGTCGAAACCTCTCACACAAGGGAAGCTTATCCAACCAAGTATCAGTCCAAAAAAAGTCTCCACCCCCGTCCAAAATATATCTAATTATAAAAAGGAAATGTTAAACAGTGTTAATAAACATATTAATAAGAAAAATTTATTTTAAAAGTTGTGCATTCAATATCTGAAAAATATAAAAAGTTATTTTTTAACATTAATTTTATTTTTTATTTCCTTTGTTTGTTATGATTGGGATGGTTGTCTTCTTTTTTCATGAATTAAATGCACTTAATCTACTTTTGTAATGACATGTCTTTTGTTTTCTTGCTTAAATACTCTGTCCGGTTTTTTTTATAAGAAAAAATGGGTCAAATTTTTTGGTCTTCTTTATAAAAAAACTTTGACCAATTTTTAAATATATTAGATATTCTTTTTTTTTTGGGTATATAGACAAAATGATAAAATCATCACAAACTCACACACAAAAGTGAGGGAATCGGGTTCGAATCCTAGTCATGACATTCAGTCTAACAATTTCGGCATTTTTTTGTCTTGTTGAATTATGACGTGTGAACATATATTAAATTTTATTTCCGTCGTTATTTACTAAGAGAGAGAATATTAAGAATACACACGTCAATGAAATTGAGAGTAATTAACACTCCCTCCGTCTTATAATGAGTGACACAGTTTAACTACATGAATTACTAGTATAAATTACCCGTGCATACCTATAAAAATATAAATCATATTATAGTATGATACTAAATTTTTAAAGTATTTTAATAATAATTAGATTAAAATGTAATTTTATTAAATAATAAATTTAAATGCATATTTGGTTAACTTATATTTAAATGTGTATATAATATATTTTTTTGTGTTAATCTTTCGGTTCCTATGAGAAATATTGTTCCATCCAAAAATGAAAGTGTATCTTAATTTCTATACGCCCTGGACAATGATCAAATGACCAAATCTTGAAATTTTATTTTTCTACGTTCAAAATTAAAGTTTTTAAATTTTAAAAGTTATAAGTAATTTATATTAAACCATTCATTGTTTTATATACTCGTAAAATTTTCATCCCCGTGATTTACGAATATAGCCCAGTTGGTAAATTTTGACATTATTAGGGGACCAAACTTCAAATCCTATATTCTTCTTTTCTCTACATTGAATTAGCCACTAATATAATTTAGAGAACCTTTATCCCGTGTACAAATTTATCTAGGTTTGTAAACTATAAAACTGTGTAAATCTTATTTATACACACAAAAAAAGCTATACAAATCTTTTATGTGATCCAACTTCAATTAAAATTTTATATTTCTATCTTTGAATATATATACGGGGCTTGCTAATTTAGTCCCACCTAAAAATATAAAGTTCTAAATTAGCAAGGTGCACATTTTCTATTATGACTAAAAATCCCGTTCGTCCACTATTTCAAATAAGCTCAAACTAAAGGGCATTTTTGGAGTTTTATATATAAAAAAACAGCAAAACATGTTTTATCCTTCCTTAAAATTCTCAAACAACATTTTCCTAATAAAAAAACATAAAATTGTTTTATAAAAATGGGTGTAAATTAGTAAATAGGTGCACAATATTTAATTAAATTTAGCTAACTAACCTTCAATTTTCTAGTGTAAAATAACTAAATGTCAAAGTTTTTTGTCCAAAGTATAACTTAAAATGTACTCCCTCCGTCTCATATTATAAGAGAAAAATGACCTTTTTTTTAGTCCCAAATTATAAGGGAAAAACAACTTTCAAGAATGTTTTTTTACTTATTCTTATAAAATTAAATGCAAATTGCATTTAATTTTTTTTCTCTCTCATTTTCTCAATAAACAACAACCAATCAAATTTGTTTTTACATCTTCCCATGCAACTTATTTCAAGAAAAACCCACAAAGCTATATTTCAGATTCTCAAGTTTTGATTTTCTTAATAAATGTGTTTTTTTTTCGTTATAATATGGGACGGAGGGAGTATAACTTTTTTTTTTTTGACAAAATGCAGTACTTAAAATGTATAACTTAAAATGACACAAACTCATTACGCTAGGGAGTATAAGACGAGAGAGTGTTCCATCCACCTCATTTTCCGTCTTCCATTTGATTTTTGCACATATTTTTAAAAATAATGATTAACTATGTTGATTTCAATAATAATATGAGTTTCATTTACTTAAATACCCTTATTAATAATAGTTAGGGAACTTTGAAAAAAAATATACTAGTTAGCAAACGAATAAGACTTGATGGGAAAAATTAATAAACATTGCAATGATAATATAAAAGGACAAATAATTTGAGATATTTTGTTAACAGAAAAATTATTTGAGATATTAAAAATTTGCAAAATTAATACCGTAATATAAGCACAATTTTCTATAAAATGTTACATTTTTTTTTTTGGTCTTTATAAAATGTTACATTTTTAAGCTAGCTAAACAATGACCTAAATGCACAAATTATTATTATTTTCAAAAGTGGACGATTATATTATTTACTTTTAAAAATTTAAACATATCTATAAATTTATAGTTGGTGCATGTAAAATAAATTTTCATCAATTTTATTATATAAAAATTAATCTCACTTTATATATTATAAGTGCGGATTCTTTTTACACAATTCTTTTTGCACAACTAAATCGTTAATTTTTATTTTATTTTTTTATCATAACTTCTTCTAAAATTATAGATATAATTAATTACAATTTATTGACTTTGCAAACTTTTATACAAATAATAAATAAAAATTAAACCTATTTATATTTTATATACTCATATCTGATCTCATAATATAAATATCCCAAAAGTATCTCAAAAATTAAAATAATACTCCCTCCGTTTTTTTTTAGTGTCCAGTTTTGTCGGATTTAACGTTTCTATTTAAGTGTCCATTTGTACCCTTTTTAATTACACTTATCTTTTTCAATAAATATTTTTTTTATATATTTGAAAAACTAAAGGTTTTTTTTTTTTTAAAAAAAAACAAAAAAGTTTGTTTATTGTTATATTCTATTGATAACAAAAATCTGAAAATATTCTTTTTGTATAACAATAAATCTATTGATGAGGGTATAATAGGAAGATAAGATGCAAAAATCAAATTTCTTAATTTGGTGTTACTATTCTAAACGGACACTTAAAAAATAACGGAGGGAGTAGTAAATTAAGTAAATAAAAATAGAAAAATATGGCTAGATATGAGTATAAAATTATTTTTACGAGTTTAACTCAGTTGATAGGATTATCATATTTTATATGCTTATAGGCGGTAGCTCGATAGACTATCTGATTTAAAAAAGAAAAAAAACAATATTAAAATAATTTTACACTTTCCAGTTTCAACCAATATCAGTCCTATTTTCCGCCGCGTCATTCCACTTTCTTGATATAACATGTCAAAATGATAATTATTTACTAATTGATCGTGTAAAAATATTTTACACATCGGTGCATCTCTATTAAACTCTACAAACATATGTATTTCCTTCAGTTTTTTGGGAGGGCAGAGAAGGGTTGCACTGCACCCACAAACATATGTATTTGATTAAAAAAAAAAAACTAAAAATTAACATATTTGATTATTAGTAGTAATAATTTGATAATTTGATATTTGTACCTTGAAAGGTTAAAAAGAGAAAAAGGCTACACTACCCTCTCCCCTACTACTTGTACTAGTTACTCCTTCTGTGTGTGGCGCCATTTGAATACTCTTCTTTGTTCAAATCATACTTCACCCCTTTTCACTTTCCTCACCTTCCAAACTTCCCATTTCTAGAAACACACGAACAAGACAAAACAAAACTAAACTCTTCATACCCTTTTTCATCAATCATCATGGAACAAGACAACAACAACAATGTTTCTTCTACTGAATCACCTCAACAACTAGTTTCAAACTCATTTCCTCAACTAATGAACATGAACATTAACACAACAACTCTTGTCAACACTGTTGTTCCTGTTCCTCCAGAAACAACATCAATGGTTCCTCCAGTAACATCAACAGTTCCAACAACAACATTAACAACAACAACACCAACACCAACATCAACACCACTAGGAAACAGTTTAGATTTGTTTGGTAAAAAGAAAAGAGGTAGACCAAGAAAATATGATGCAGATGGAAACCTAAATCCAAGTTACAAGAAAGAAAAACCACCAACATTAACTGCTCCAACATCACCACCACCAGGATTCACTTTGTCTACAAATGATTTTTCCTCAAAAAAGGGTCGTGGTAAACCAACTGGGTTTGGAAATTACCAAATCCTTTCTTCTTTTGGTTAGTATTATTGTAACTAACAAAAAACAATCCTTACCCATTTTTTATTTTTTCTATTTCTTTACAATAGAATCTTAAAGTTTTGAACTTTTATTCAAAATATTTGATGGGTTGTGTTCTGATTTTTCATCTTTTGGTTTATTGGGTTTAAATCTCTATTCTAATTCTAATTGAATTTTTTAACCCTAATTATGTTTTTACCTTTTATATTAGTTTTTTTCCTTCTTGTAATGGCTAAATATTAAGTTAGGGTTCAAGGTCGGTGAGAAAGTTAGAAACTTTACCTTTTTTTTTTATTTTTTTTTTGGTTTTTTTGTAAGATTATAAAAATGTGTTCTTTTCTGAAATGATTATTTTGGGTTTCTTTTGATTTTGAAAATTAGTATAATTTTGAGTATTTTTCTGTGTTGTAATTTTTGAAGGTGAAGTGTTTGCAAGCACAGCTGCTGTGGATTTTACACCACACGTAGTCACAGTTTATACAGGAGAGGTAATGTAATGTTATTGATCTTACATAATCAAGTTTATGCATTCCTTTTTTATGATGTAATGTATAAATTTCTTGAATTTTTTTAACAGATCTATATGATTTGGTAAAGTTATATTATATAAAGATGTTATTTTTGTCACTTTGTATGTAGGATGTTGGTGGAAAGATCTTGTCATTTGCACAGAAGAGTCCAAGAGGAGGAATATGCATTCTTTCTGCCAATGGTGCTATCTCTAAAGTTGCATTACGTCAACTTGGTTCTTCTGGTGGTGACATTTTGACTTATGAGGTATGTTCTTTTAAATCTCAATTGTTCCCTATTTCTTTGTCCTTCAAATGTTGTTTTAATTTTCCTTGAGTTATTTATCCATTGAACAATCTTATGGACTATCTATTTATGTTTTCTGCTAAGTATAGAATATGGATATGGCCCATATTTGTCAGATAATCTATCTATGTTTGTCTCTACTTGAAGAGTTGGACAAAGTTTCTTTCTTGAGGAGCTAGAATTGATTCTAGAGGTGTATAATTGATTCTGACTTGTTTGGTTTCTCAAAAGTAGAATTGATTTTGCTCCCAGAATTGATTCTACTTGAAGCTAGAAATCGTAGCTTATGATTCTAGAATTGATTTTTACACTCAAAGTTTTTGTTCAACTCACTTTTGCATGAATATATCCAAACATAAATCACTTTATGTTCAAATTAATTTTTATCAGAATCAATTTTACAGATTCAATTCTGCCAAAATCAATTTTTCTTACCGCAGAACCAAACCTACACTTATTAATTAGCTCAATAATGTTTATTCCATCATGAGATTAGTTAAATATATGAGATCTAAAACTCTACTAAATGGGAAGTAAGTTTAGAGTAAAAACTCAACTTGGTGCTTGAAATTGTAGATAAGTATCAACTTGTTCCGTCATATTGTCGATATTCTAAAATGATCATGAAATTGCAAAATGTTAATCAAGTTTGTTCCTTTGTCTGAATCTGTCATCAAATGCATCTCCGACATTATTCACTTAGTTTCAACTTAATGTCATCCTAGTCCCTACAAATACTAATGGAAGGCCAAATTGGGTATTTACTCAAATAAGTTTATTCCAAAAAGCAATGGTAAAGCTTCTTTGAGACATTGTCCACTAGTTAGAGAAATTGCCACTCATGTATTATAAAACTAAAAGGTTATAACTTATAACTTATAAGCTTCTTCTATGTCTTGGAATAGAGAAAAAATGCATAAGGACATTCTTATAGATTTAGTACACATTGTTGTTATTGTGAAGCATTTATGCTATGCATTATTTATCTTGAAACAAATATCGCTGTATACTTTTTTTGAAGATTGTTTCTGTGGTCAATGTTATGTGTGATTATCTGCTGTTTTTGCATTTTTCCAGTAATAAAGGATACCTCATTTCATATACATGCTATTATGGTACTTGATTTATTAAATTCTTGAACATTTTAGTGTGCTGTTTACTTTCAGGGTCGATTTGAGATTCTATCTTTGTCTGGATCATACACGGTCTCAGACAATGGTGGCATGAAAACTCGAGAGGGTGGATTGAGTGTCTCACTAGCTGGTCCTGATGGTCGAGTGATCGGAGGCGCAGTTGCTGGTCTTCTTACAGCTGCTGGCCCTATCCAAGTATGGTATTTTCTTACAATTGCATAATACTTTGGTATGATTAATTCTCAGTACATTCTTACTGATAGAATTTGACTGCTGGTGGCAACGGTGTGTAATTTCAAGATGCAACTAGTGTAGTGAGTTTTGAAGTTAGAATTGCATAAACACAAACAAATATATGCTAATAATGAGAACAAGTTAAAGAAACTGCATTTATGGATTATTTGGCAAATGAGAGCATTCATAACACTATATGGTATCTGTTTGAGTTGACTTATTTGAACTTATCTAGCATAATCATAAGACTCTTTTGCGAGAGCTTATGAAAGCAGTTTATGACATGTTCATAAGCTGTTTTCAACTTGTTTCCACAAGCTTTCTGATAGTGTATGAAAACATCTTATAGTTTATATGAAAACAATTTGAGTCATATGTAAGCTTTCTAAATGCATATATGCTATAAGCGCTTCCTTAAGTTTTATATCCAAATGGGGTTTTAGTAATAAGATTGATAATCTTCTTAACACATTCTTGGTCCCTCTATTCATATTACGATGCATTCATATACTTCAAATGGAAATTTATTTAAAGATGGTTTTCAGATTATTGTGGGGAGCTTCATGACAGATGGACATGGTTACAACAAGACCGTTAAAAGGAAATACCAACGCGAACAAACAGTGGTCTCTCCAACTTCAACTGGTCCGGAAACAGTGACAGCAGCAAGACCTATCTCACAAGCTAATACTCATGGTGAAAACTTTATGATACCTATTATGTCTCATCAGTTACAAGATCAAATCCAGAGAGAATGTGCAAGTGTTTCAACTGATCCTGATGCTGCTAATTGGAACGGTTCCGATGAATTTTCAGATCAAAGGACATCCCCTGACATCAATATTTCTTTGGCTGATGAATAGAGAAAGGTTTTGGATACTGTTTTGTTTTATCACATGATGTTTCATGTTTCACTACCATGTCAATAATATGATACTCTATCCGTGACAAAATATAATCAAAATTTCACTTTTCAGGTTCATTGCATAATTGATGTATCTGGTAATGAACCTGAAAAGTGAAATTTTGCTTATATTTTGTCACGGAGGGAGTAACTTTTAGAAGTGTCTTGTATGGTCTATTGACCAATGTTTGAATAACGTTCCAAATTCTACCAACTACTCGTCATTGCGACAGAGAATTAGATGATGTCTTAATCGGTTTTAGTCTTGCAAAACAAAGAAAACAAATACTATATTAGTGTTTCAAAACTCGATTTATATCTGTTTTCTTTTGTTTTGGTCAAATCAACATTGATTAGGCATTCTCTCAGTTGTAAGAGCGTGAAAGACTCTAAACTTTTACTTAACATTGTCGACGATAGTCATCGTTGAAAGTTTTCAGCGACTTTCAGGCATCAGTTCACTATAGACCACATGAGACATTTCGCCGTCCATTAATTGTCAAATAATATTCCTACATATTTTAATCATATTTTAAATATTTTTTTTAATGATTTCAGGTAATGCAGAGGCTGACATGGTAACTGAATGAAACTAACAGTGGAACAATGTCATGACAACTAGGCTATTTGACATAATGTACAGTTGTCAGAAATTAGAAAGATTTGTTTTTATTATTATTATGGCCTTAGATTTTTTTTTTGATCTTATAATTTGTGTTGAAAACTTACAAGTTTTGTCTCTTTGTTTTCTTCTAGAGGTTGGATTTAGCTAGGTGGATGATGGGAATGGATTATTATTATCAAAGTTATTTTAAGCTATTTTGTTGGGATTATTTCAATCAAATCACTTATATTATTATTATTATTAAGCGCTTCTCTGCAAATTTCCTAGCTTGTGTTGACGATTTATCAAACAGTTGGAATGCAAAGATTTTGAAATTCATTTAATTATTAGATTTGGAATCAAGCTTCATTTAATTTCGTTTCTGGTAATTTAATTGCAATTAAAACAAATTACTTTTCCTATTTATTCAAATCTTAATTTCTTAAATTGTATCCTGATTAATCTATCTATAATCTATAATAATATTATTTAGAACCTCTTTTTCAAAAAATTTTGTACACATGGCATAATAAAAACAATTCTTTTCTATGATGATTTTGACAATAAATTTTCATATTGAAATTTATTTTTGTTGACCAATGTATAATTGTGCAATTAATTACAAAGAATTCTCTTGACCAATATATAGTGTATGTGTATTTATTTTTGAAAATAAGCTTTGATATAACAACTTATAATCCGGGTGGGATGAGTAGCTCAACTGGTTAAGCCAATTGAGCGGGGTTAAGTAGCTGGAGGTCCAAGGTTCGAATCCTGGCAAGGAGAAAATTAATTTAACATTGTAATACTTAACAACTAACGTTGCTTATTAATTTATAAAAGAATATAGGTGATATAATAGTACTATTAAACAATTTATTTATTTATTATTCATTTTGAAAATATTTATTTATTTATGTCCTATAGAACGTGCAATTATATAAGAGATATGAAAATGAAAATATGAAAGTCAAAATATACAAGAGATATAAAAATATATAAGAGATATAAATAGGAAAATAGGAAATATGCTTAACTGGATTATATGAATATTAGGTGTTAATAAATGTCAATTACTTTCTACCAAAAAAAATGTCAATCATTCATTTCCATTTGAATATTCATGCGATTGATATCAATCACATTTAATTTGAATAAAATCCTTCCTTTTATATATTCATGCTTATAAAATCCTTCCTTCCATTAATCATCTTTTTCATTTTCAACATGAATTAGAATTCAACTTTATTATTTAAATTGTTATTTAATTTCTTCTGTTTTAATTTTTTATTTTGCAAATCTTCATCAAAGATTGATGTAATTCCTTACACAAATTTTATCAAGATTGTCTCATTATACAGTTCTACCCCATTCATTACTTAAGAACTAAATATTAATTTTACTTTCATTTTGATTGGATGTGTTCCATCCGCACCATGATTCTACGGCATTCTTTGCTCAAGAACTAAATATTAATTTTACATTTGTTTTGATCATATATGTGTGTCATCCATCATATTTGTACATTGTAATGTGTAATAGCTTTCTTGAGTATTTAAATTCTATAGAGAAATATTATTGGGTGTTGGGACAATTGAAAACATTATGTTATCATTTTTTATACGACGAGTGAATGATTTTTTTGTCCAACATTTGAATGATATTTTAGTACGTATGGTCGAGATTTTAAAAAATGAAAGAATATCATGGTATATATGGTCATATAATAATTTAGTCGCACTTTGGACCAAAAAAAATTTAGTTGCATTTTTATAGGTTGTAAAATTTTGGACAAACCATCTATATTATGCCTACTAAACCGTAAAAGAAGTAAACAAAAGGTTTGGAAAAAATGTTATATTATCTTTTTCATCTGTTTTAAAGTTTTGATTTTGATGGTGGCTCGGTTCGGAGAGCCACTCTTCAACCAATCAAGGTAAGTGTAGTTACAATAAGATTTGAGTGTTTTTTATTCCTTACTAGCTTTTGTTAACTTCTCTAATTTGTTTTTCGGATTTCGGTTAATCTTTTTTAATATTGAAGGTATTTCCTATTGGCCATTGATTTTTTTCAAAACTTGCTACTGTCATGGTGACTCCTTCTACCTTCCCAATTAAGTTTCATCATAACAGTCAG
Source organism: Trifolium subterraneum (assembly GCA_951799995.1). NCBI lineage: Eukaryota > Viridiplantae > Streptophyta > Magnoliopsida > Fabales > Fabaceae > Trifolium > Trifolium subterraneum. The sequence continues at coordinate 36,292,554 of OX637463.1, forward strand.
TTGTGTTTCATCACGTTTTACTTTGTATAATCTGTTGTATTAATTCCTAGGATCTTTATTTTATTTTTTTATGTAGAATCTAATTTTTCTTTGTATAGGTAATAATTTGGTTTTTCTTTGTATAGATAATACTTTGTAGAATCTATTTTATGCACATGTGTCTATATCATAGTATTTTGATTTTTTTTTGTTAATATTGTCCGAGAAACTGACTGCGAATTTTGCCGGATTGTCCTATAATGTATGTTCTGTCAATGATCTCATTTCGAAGATTGAATATTGATTGCAGCGTAGAAGACTTGCTATGGGTGATATACTATTAAATTTTGTGGTCACCTTGATGGAAAAAATGAAATTTCTACTTAATATTTTATTGTTGATGTCTATCATATAATTTCTGATGTGTTGTACTTTACTTGGGAATTAGTTTTGTGTGTTTTTGTGGAATGTTATTAGCAACTCTTTTTTATTTATACCGCAGTTTATATTTATGCTTAATTTTTTTATTTTGATAATATATTTAGAATTTAATTGTTGTGCACCGTCGGTGTAATACTTTTTTGCACATACATTCAATAATATACCAACACATAATGTATTGTGTTTAAAAATAAATGATGTGTCACATTCATTAAATAATGTGGCAACACATCATTGGATGCATGTGTAAAAAACCTTTACACTGACGGTGCACAACAATTAAACTCATATATTTATGCTTAATTTACAAATGAAAGTAATATTTTCTTTTTCATATGTATTATGAAGTGATATGTTTGATGTTAACTACTTTTCCTAAAAAAAAGAAACCATTAGTTATTACTCCCTCCGTTTTTTTTTAAGTGTCCAGTTTTGTCGGATTTAGCGTTTCTATTTAACTGTCCATTTTGTGTTTTAAGGGTACGATTTGTCAATTGTGCCCTTTTTTAATTACACTTATCTTTTTCAATAAATATTTTTTTTATATATTTGAAAAACTAAAGTTTTTTATTTTTAAAAAAAAGAAACAAAAAAGTTTGTTTATTGTTATATTCTATTGATAACAATAATCTGAAAATATTTTTTTTGTATAACAACAAATCTATTGATGAGGGTATAATAGGAAGATAAGGTGCAAAAATCCAATTTCTTAATTTGGTGTTACTATTCTAAACGGACACTTATAAAAAAACGGAGGGAGTATTATTTTTAGTCATTCCTTCTCTAAAATGTTGCCTTAAAAGTAGGTACATTTTTTTTTTATCTTATAGGAATAATCACGCATCATTTTTTTAAAGCATGACTATGTGATTTTTTTTCATCATTACTTATGTATTCCTATGGATTTGATAGACTTCTTATTTATTATGTAATGATATTATTACCGTTTATTTTGAACTCTATCAGTTGACTTCATTTATAATAGTCAACTATTTGACTATTTTTTGCATTTTTTCGTATTTATATTTTTTGGCACATGACATTTTTTCATATAGTATTGATTTAATGTTTTTAAATATATTTTGTAGTTCCATTTGTACCGACTAATTTTAATTTCCCTATATTTGTATTTTGATTTCATTTTATTTTATTTTTTTACTTGCAATTTTAATTGTAAGAATTTAAATCGTATATTTGATTCAACTCAAAACTCGTGCAACGCACGGATTGGAGTCTAGTATTTTCAATATTAAAAATAAATAGTTCGTTAGCCTAGTGGATTAATTACTTTTAGCAAGCAACTTTCAAGACTTGTGATCGATTCTTTGATTCAAAATATTAATTTTAATTATTTTTACACTCTAAATGCATAATCACTAGCTAGTATATTAATAATAATAAATAATAAATCTCTGTGAGCTTAATTCAGTTGGTAGGAACATTGCATTATATATGCAGGTGCCGATGTTCGATCCCCTGACATCCAACTTGTTAAAGCTATAGATGAGAAGAGATGAATAACTAACTTGAGTACCAAGTCACCTAATCTTCTAACTAACTAGATTCAGTTTGTTAGAGTTAGTTAATTGGTTTTTCGTTTCTGTTAGTTATGATTACAGCTGTCATGTATGTGTATATATAGTGAAGACATTAGTGATTGTAATTAGTTTTTGTGATAATAAAAAATCTCTTCTTCTTCTTCTTCTTCTTCTTCTTCTTCTCATTGAGCTCAAGAAGCTCTTGCATTTCTATACACATATTGTTCATAGTTCTGCAGTTATTTTCTTTCATTGTTATGCAACAATGGTGTTTGATCTTCTATTTTCACATGGTATCAGAGCCTGGTTACAAATCATGCTCATGGAGCCTCTTCCAAACATAGGCAAAGTATACTCATTACTTGTGCAGCAAGAATGCCAATCACTACTCATTTTTGATGAATCAAAGGTCTTAGCTGCTCCTAGTTACCCCACAAATGGTAGAGGATCTTCTTCTTCACATGGTAGAGGAGATCGTGGTGGTAAAAGCTCTTATACAAATGGCAGAGGTAGGGGTAAAGGCAACAAAGTATGTACTTACTGTGGGATGACCAACCACATTGTAGATGAATGCTTCAAAAAGCATGGCTTTCCTCCTCATATGTAGAAAGAGGGAGTGATCAATAATTGTCACAACAATGGTAATGAAGAAGATTCCAAATCAGTTGCTTATGAAGAGGACACTGGAGACATGGATACAGGTAAGTTGGTTTGTACTCCTGATCAGCACAAGGCATTGTTGGCTCTTCTCCAGAATTCTAGCAATGTGTCCAATCATAGCATGAACCATATAACATCACAACCATCTTCAAGTACATGTACTCTTTGCACCATTCCCTATTTTTCTGAACCAAATGACTCCTTTATATTAGATACATGAGCCACAAACCATGTCTATCATTCCATCAAATACTTTCAGTGCATGAAGAGAATTAAGCCTATCAATATCAAATTGCCAAATGGTGCACTTGTTTCCACTGATTTAGCTGGAACTATCATTTTTGATAAAAACCTGTATATTACCAATGTATTATATTTCCCAAATTTCTCTTTCAATCTCATTTATGTCCCTAAACTCACCAAAAATTTGCATTGTTTTCTAACTTTTGATGATTGGTGCAGCTAGTTTGAATCATGGATTGTATATACTCACCACACCCTTAATCAGTCCTGTTGACTTGCCTTCCAAGCAAACCATTCAGACCATCAATGCTTTAGGTCAAAATAGTGTAGTTAAGAATAAGGATAGGAATGATGATTGTATTTTGTGGCACATGAGATTTGACCACACTTCTTTTGATAAACTTGCTGAAATCAATAAAATGTTTCCCTTTGTGAAAGTTTCTAAATCTGATATGCCTTGTGATATTTTTTTTTATGCAAAACAGAAAAGGTTACCTTTTCCTAATAGTTTCACAATCTCTAAAAATATTTTTGATTTAGTCCATATGGACATATGGGGGCCTCTCTCCATTCCTTCCATGTCTGGCCATAGATATTTTTTGACTATTGTTGATGACAAAAGTAGGTTCACTTGGATATATTTGATGAAATTGAAGTCTGAAACATCTAACTTGATAAAACAATTTGTGTCAATGGTTCAGACTCAATTCAATATCCAAGTAAAATGTATTAGATCTGACAATGGCAATGAGTTTAAACTAGCAACTTTTTACAGTGAACATGGCATAGTTCACCAATGTTCATGTGTTGGCACACCCCAACAAAATGGGGTTGTGGAAAGAAAGCATCAACACATCTTAGGCACAACTAGAGCCTTACTTTTTCAGTCTAATCTCCCTAAATTTTTTTGGGATCATGCCATTAGTAATGCTATACACATAATCAATAGATTGCCTACACCTTTCTTGTCACACAAGTCACCATATCAAGTTTTACATAATCATTTGCCTGATATTTCTAAGCTCAAAGTTTTTGGATCATTATGTTTTGCTGCTACTCTATCAGCACATAGAAAGAAACTAGATTCAAGTTCTAGAAAAAGTTTGTATTTAGGTTTTAAAACTGGTGTCAAAGGTCATGTGCTGTTTGATTTAAAAACTAGAGAACTGTTTATATCTAGAGATGTGGTATTTTTTGAACATATATTCCCTTATCAAGATTCACATAAGAATATGGCTAAATCTCAGACACATTCACACAATCAATCTACATATGATGATCCTTTTCTTGTTTTTGATGTTTACCCTTCTGCTACACATGACCAGAATGACACACTTCCTACATCAACCCATTCAAATCACCATTTATCCAACTCTAAACATGACATTACATCCACTTTCAACAAAACCACTGACATGTCTCATAATTCACATGAAAGTTTTTCCAATTCATCTCCAACCATAGAGGTTCCTTCTGCTACAAGCAATTCTATCAACAATGACATTGTCATACACCAGAATTCCACCACCCTTCCACAAGTACCTACTTCACACAATAATCTTAGAAAATCCACCAGAATTACTCAACCACCAGCTTACCTTGATGACTACTGTAACCAACTCAGTAATACACTTCATGATTCATCTGCTGGCACACATTCATCCTCCACATGTAAGTATCCTTTATCATCTTTTATTTCTTATCAAAATATCTCTTCTGCACATAAACATTTTCTATTTAACCTCTCCACCATCTCTGAACCCTCATGCTATGAGAAGGCTATTTGGGATAAAAACTGGAAATCTGCCATCAATGCTGAGTTGACTGCTTTGGAAAAGAACAACACTTGGACCCTTGTTCCATTACCTTCTCACAAGCACACCATAGGCTGCAAATGGGTTTTTAAACTGAAGCTACATGCCAATGGAACCATTGAAAGATACAAAGTCAGACTGGTTGCCAAAGGCTATACACAGACAGAAGGTCTTGACTACATGGATACTTTCAGTCTTGTTGTCAAAATGACAACCATAAGAATGCTTCTAGCTATTGCAGCCTCTGAGAACTGGCCACTATACCAGCTTGATGTCAATACAACTTTTCTTCATGGGGATCTAAATGAAGAAGTATATATGCAGCCACCTCCTGGTCTCACTCTTCCAAGTTCTAACTTAGTCTGCAAACTACAAAGGTCTTTATATGGTCTCAAGCAGGCTAGCAGACAATGGAATACTAAACTTACAGAAAATCTTACTTCTTCTGGCTATGTGCAATCCAAGTCAGATTACTCTCTCTTCACAAAACAAGCACCAACAGGATTTACAGTCATCCTTGTTTATGTTGATGATCTTGTTTTAGGAGGGACTGATAATGTTGAGATTCAAAAGATCAAAGCACTACTAGATGCTAAGTTTAGTATCAAGGATCTAGGACTTCTCAAGTACTTCTTAGGATTTGAAGTGGCCAGAACCAAAGCTGGTATATCTTTCTGTCAAAGAAAATATGCACTTGATTTAATTCAAGACACTGGACTACTTGGTGCCAAACCATGTTCTACACCTATGCAACCCCAGCTACAGTTACATAAGTCTTCTGGTGAAGTTCTATCAGATCCCACCACATATAGAAGGCTCATTGGAAGGTTACTCTATCTCACACATTCTAGACCTGAGATTGCTTATGCTGTAAGTAAACTCAGTCATTTTCTATCTGCACCAACCAATGAACACATGCTAGCTGGTTTTACATGTCCTTAAGTACATCAAAAACAGTCCAGGACAAGGTTTATTCTTTGACTCAAAATCAACTTTAACATTGAAAGGCTTCTCAGATTCTGACTAGGGTGCTTGCCTAGACACTAGAAGATCTACTACGGTTTTTGTTTCTTTCTTGGCAACTCTCTCATAAGTTGGAAAAGCAAGAAACAAAATGTTGTCTCAAGGTCCTCTTCAGAAGCAGAGTATAGAGCTTTAGCACAGACTACTTGTGAGGGACAATGGTTAAAGTTTTTGCTGCAAGATTTCCACATTTCACATCCCACACCTATAGTCATCTATTGTGATAATAAGTCTGCTCTTCACATTGCTACAAACCCGGTATTCCATGAGAGAACAAAGCACATTGAAATGGATTGCCATGTGGTTAGAGAAAAAGTGCAAGAGGGTCTTATTCATTTGCTACCTGTTCCTTCAAAAGAACAAGTGGCTGACATTTTGACCAAATCTTTACATCCAGGTCCTTTCTACATGCTACATGACAAGTTAGGAATGATTGATATCTATTCCAGCTTGAGGGGGGATGTTAAAGCTATAGATGAGAAGAGATGAATAACTAACTTGAGTACCAAGTCACTTAATCTTCTAACTAACTAGATTCAGTTTGTTAGAGTTAGTTAATTGGTTTTTCCTTTCTGTTAGTTATGATTACAACTGTCATGTATGTGTATATATAGTGAAGACATTAGTGATTGTAATCAATTTTTGTGATAATAAAAAATCTCTTCTTCTTCTTCTCATTGAGCTGAAGAAGCTCTTGCATTTCTATACACATTGTTCATAGTTCTGCAGTTATTTTCTTTCATTGTTATGCAACAATGGTGTTTGATCTTCTATTTTCACACAACTTATCCGCCTTAGGTGCATATCTAGCCACTAAATTACTTGACAAAAAATAAAATAAAAAATAAATGTTGTCACAAAAAGCAAAAGGAAAATATGATAGTCATATCATTGCAGATTTGTAAGTACACACTACTACAACTGAAAAAATGTTGCATGTGCATTTATAGTGCAAAGTGTAAAAGTTAGGGTTCAATATCAATAAAAATAGTATTATAGGTAAACCTTCGTTTTGATCCCTATAAGTGTAACTGCTATCACATTGGTCATTGAATGTGTCAAAATCGTAAACACCTCCCTAATATCTCTTTTGCTAGTAATTTTTGGACTAAATTGTCTAGTGAAAAAAATTCGAGGGTCAAATTAGCTACCTAAAAAAATATTTGAATAACAAAATGAGTAATAAGACATACATTTGTGGATATGTTTGCAATTTCGATACACTCAAAAAATGAATATGACGAGTTACACTTTCAAGAAAAAAATTGTGATTTGACCATAGTATTATTATTATTAGTGCACAATACTAAGATTCACGGGTGCATAAAAAAGCAAAAAACAATTTTAATTTTGCATAATAAACTATTATTACATTCACTTCAATTTAATTTTAATTTTGTTTTGAACCATTGATTTGGGAGGAGAGAGAAAAAGAAGAGTGTAAAAAGAATAATTGAAAGGTAGAGATTGAAAAATTGAGGAACATGGAAAAAAACAAATTGAGAGAATCCATTCTCGTCACCTAAATATATAAAATCCGTCAATTTAGACTTATTAAGATGTTGGACTATATTAACATATTTTTATTTTTATTGACTAAATTAACAAATTTTACATAGATTAAAGACTGCTTATTGTGTTTATATAATTTAACAAGTAAATTGGAGAGAGTGTGGTAGTTTATTGGCTAAATTGAAGATTTATTATAAATTTTAATTTCAACTAATTAAATACAATATTTGAATTCCGAATCAATATACAAAAGATGAAGCACATGTCAGGTATTGGGAAAAAGGACACGTTTGGACCAACAATAAATTGGTCAAAGTAGTAAGGAGTATGAGATCATTAAAAAGGTGGTAACAATTCGAGACTTAACTCTTACATTTAAAAAATTTGGTTGAAAGAAAAGAATCCATTTTATGTGTCTCACAAGTTCTTCAACTAAAAATATCATCCTTCAATGTAAAAATTCTGTACCTATAACATAATAATGCAACAAAAAGGACAATCTTGAATTCAAAGGTGTTCTGAGATCGTGCAGTCTTGGATTCAGAGGTTCTGAGTTCAGGCATGCACTTAAAGAAGGTAAGTATAACTTTCTTTGCAAATATTATCAGTTTTAAGGTTAGATTGTCTTACCCTACATTTCATCTATATATAAAAAAAATGACAAAATACCTACCATAGACGGTGCTGGTCTTGACAAATTGGAGGCTCTGTACCGAATATTAAAAGTGAATTTCTTAATTGAAAAAATACACAATTTTTCTATAAAAAAAATAGTACTGTTTTAAATTATCAATAATACACAAATTTCTGTTTATTTTTAAGTCAAGACAAACCATTTTTTTTTCTAAAACATGCACTTAACAACTTTAAATTGGGGCAACAAAAGTAGATTAAAATAATATTAACATATTTTATTTATATTTTTGAATAATCATTTTTTTAAAAGTGACCTACGAATATATAATATTATTTTTTGAGGCCCTTAAAAATTGGAGGCCCCGCGCGCTAGGGCACCATGCACACCCTCGGGGCCGGCTAGGGGTGTTCAAAAATTCAGTTAACTGAACCAAATTGTAATTCGAACTGCACTGAACCATATTTTAAACTGAAGCATTTAATTCAGTTTTATACTGAACCACTTTTAAAAAACAGTTACAATTCAGTTTATAACTGGTTCAGAACCAGTTTAAATTTATGAACTGTGTTTTATTAAAAAAGAATATTTAATTTTTTTTTTCGGAAAAAAAGTTCTCGATATTTCCGGAAAAAAGTTTCCGACTTTTTACGAGAAAATTTTTTCGAGTTTTTTTCAAAAAAAATTTCTCGATTTTTCCGAAAGAAAGTTTCCGATCTTTTTTCGGAAAAAAGTTTTTGATTATTCAGGAAAAAAATTTCTTGATATTTTCTGAAAAAAGTTTCCGACTTTTTTTCGGGAAAAATTTTCCGGTCTTTTTTCGGGAAATTTTTTTCGAGTTTTTTCCGGAAAAAAGTTCTCGATTTTTCCGAAAAAAAGTTTTCGATCTTTTTCGGAAAAAAGTTCTTGATTATTCAGGAAATTTTTTTTGATTTTTTTCGGAAAAAAAGTTCTCGATATTTCCTGAAAAAAGTTTCCGATCTTTTTTCTGGAAATTCTTTTCGAGTTTTTTCCGAAAAAAGTTCTCGATTTTTCCGAAACAAAAGTTTTCAATCTTTTTTCGGGGAAAAATATTCAATATTTTTCGGAAAAAAGTTCTTGATTATTCAGGAAAAAGTTTTTCGTTTTTTTCGGAAAAAAGTTTCCGATATTTTTTTGGGGAAAAAATTTCGACTTTTTTCGGAAAAAAGTTCTCGATTATTTGGGAAATTTTTTTCGGAAAAAAGTTTCCGATATTTTTTCGGGAAAAAAGTTGTCGAACTTTTCGAGAAAATTTTTCTTCGGGAAATTGGTTGAAAACCAGTTTTTCAAAAATAAACCGGTTTTTATTAAAAAACCAGTTTTAAACCAGTTATCTAAAACTAAACCAGGTAAAAAGTGTAAACTGTATCTGAACTGAATTGTAACTCTGGTTTTAAAAATAAACCAGTTTTTATAAAATGTGGTTCCAGTTACTGAACTGAACCATATAAATGATTCAGTTCAGTACAGTTCATGAACCATGAACACCCCTAGGGCCGACTTTGACAAAATACGCTGGTCTTATTTTAATTTAATTATTACTGGGGAATTTTTTCCAGCCCACCCTTTTCTCATGCCGTCTTATTTTCTAAAAGGAAAAATGTTAAATAGTGTTCCTGGGATACTTTTTAAGCAAAAGTTTTTGTTAGAATTTTATGGAAATGTTTGAAGTGGACACATTGAGAGTTGAAATAGTTCACTTTTTGAATAAATTATTTCTTAAAATGAAATGTTTAAAGAGTGTCTAGAGAGGCACTATTTAACAAAACCCTTTCTAAAAATATCTCTCTATTACATAAAGCGAGCACTAAAAAACCACAAAATTTGAGAAAATAGCAAAAGGTTAGAACAATCATGATACATGAATCAATCCAGAAAAATTGAACTTTTCAATAACAACAACTTAGTACATTGAAATGAAGATCAACGATATAAATATAAATTTAAAATATAAATTAAACACAAACAAGACATGGAAGATCCTTAAAAAAAGACTATGGAAGAGCTCAATTAGTTACTGCATCTTTCTCTCGTGATTTCATCAAAGGTCCTCAGACAAATTAATCAAGTTTGAATAAATACACTAGTTTGTCGCCGAGTAATACCCCCTCTAGTCTTTTCTATAAGGAATATTTTGAAAAAATCACACACACCAAGGAAACACATTATACATACTAGTTATTTTCATTTAATACTCATGTAAATTTAAATTTATTCCATGTATACCCTTATTTAATTACTCTTAATTCAACTGACTTATTTATTTTTAATATTCCCTCTCATAATAAATAAAGGTATAAGTGAAATTAAACATTTAAAACATTTAAAAATTGGTCAAATGTTCTTATAAAAAGGACAATTTTTTTTTTCTTCTACTCGACCTAACCTAAAGAAATCCAGCTACTTTAGACATAATTAACATAACAAGAGTTACAAAATTATGCATAAATATAAGCTCAATTTCTTGCGTAGAAGTTACCTCTCCCTATGGTGGAGAGTTCCTTCCCTTGAGCTCCTTGCTCCTTGAACCTTGCCTTTTTTGTTGCTCAAAGTTCTCTGATTTTCTGATGATGTAAAATATGATGAAGAAGGGCTCTATAGCCTTTTATGTGGATTTGAGCTTTTACCATCGTGTCACGATGCAGATGCATCGTGCCACGATGCATCCTATCGTGACACGGTGATATAAGATTTTCTTCAATTTTTGCGTAGATTTTCTTTAAATAATAACTTCTCATCGTGCGGCGATAGTCCTCATCGTTGGACGATGACTTGAGCGAAGTTTTTCATTTTTGGCTTCTTTTTATGTAACTTCCATAACTGTTGGCTTCTTTGACAATTAACTTCATTCTTTAGGTCTTTGGCTTGCATTTGGTCTTCAAACTTAATAAAAACTACTCGAACTAACCTAAAAACTACTTAAAAAATATAAATTCCTGTCATCAATAGTCTGAGGGATGAAGATTAGAAGCCTAATAGTATAGAACGGGTAGTGAAATACTCTTCATCTTGTTCAATTCTGTAACATTCTTAATCATATATTAATATCATACAATACATATCTCAATTTTGTAGAATTTTAAACCAAATAATTACACAAATAAAATTTTAAAATAAACACATAAGTAATACTATTATTTAAAAAGAAAAAAATCTAGTGTATGACACATACTAACATTATATATTTTTAAAATAAAACTTTTAACATGTGGAATGTCACATCCTAATTGCAAGTTCATGTCATACTACCATTTTTTCCTCAAAAAAAAAAAAATGTCATACTTCCATTTGTCTAGTCAGCTGTAGGTTGATGGCATGAGCTAAATTTGCAAACAGATAAAATACGAGTATTAATTATTTATTAAAAGTTTTTTATCAAGAAATTTATGGTTAAAAATTCTCCTTTTGAGATGATTTATGGAAGACATATAAAATACAATATTCTTACTAATTGAACGATATTTATGGAAATATTACTTATTAAAATTTTAAAATTGAGACTAATGTTAAAAATCGTATATATCTATGGACCTAAAATATATTTAACACATTAATTTTTTTTAAACCATTAATATAAACTACTAACATAACCACATGATATTATATAAATATATTTTTTTAACAAGGAAAAATGAATTTCATTAATAAGAACCTAGTCCTACGCAACACAAGGTGTGCCAAACATGACATCAAACATTTACATCAACAAAGCATTGGTCAGCCGATGCCGAAACGAGAAAAAAGGCTCAACCACCACATATGAGAATTTAAACCAAAATTTGTATCATAAACTTTCATCTATCAGAGTGAATGAACTTTAACTTTATCTAACATACGTTGGACTGTCGATATTATATAAATATTTGAGAGTCATTGCAACCAAAAGAGTTTCTAATTTTTTATTGTGATGTTTTCGTTGTGATTTAATTAGCCGACACCCTGTACATACAGTGTCTATACATATGCATCCCTATTGGGAAGAAATATTCAACCATGCATTTAATGTGCATCAAGAACACTATACGAAATAGGATTTGCTCCGGTCCTTAAGATAACATATTCACGCATTTAAGGTATCAGTGATCCTTCAATCTTGATCAGAAGGTCAAGAAAAATATATCTTTTAATTTTTATTTTGTAATAAAAAATATTGAAATTAATTTCACACTATCTTATTTTAATCCAACGACTATAAATATTCTCTCAATATATGCATGAACAGATAATTGTAACAACTGGGAAGCCAGATCTAGAAATAGGTGACAACTTGAAGCATGTAGTAAACTTATTTAATTTTGGACGGAAAAACCCACGTGTAGTGTGTCCTACTAACTTGTCCTTTTAATTTTCCGAGTAACAAATCCAAAAATATATTTAAGTTTTATGTTAATTATTATCACCGGAGCACCGGTTAATAAAGTAAAAAAGGAAATTTTTGTATTCAAAATATTATTTTCTACACTTTTATAAAGTTAATTAATGCACATAAATTTTAAGACATTTTAATTATACATAGTCATTTTAACTAGTGTCACAGGATACTATTTAACATTTTCCTGAATAACCATGCACGTAGGTAACAAATATATTTATGTGCACGAGAGTCCCTTATCCTTATTACTTTTCTGTTTCTGAAAAGCCTTATCCTTTCTACTAGCTAGTGTTTCTTTCAACAATATTCTTTCCATTTGTGGTGATAAAGAAAGTTCTTTATGGAGGCATTTCAAATAGCAAGTGGAGGAGTTGTTATGCAGCTTGAGTTTGTGTGGAAGCATATCAGACAAGGTTTGGTTGTACCAATGGTGACAGTGGCAGTGTTTCTATGCCTTGGCATGTTATTGATGGATTTTTTTGAGAAAGTTTACATGGCAATTGTCATTAGTTTTGTGAAGTTGTGTGGTAGAAAACCAGAGAAGCGTTATAAATGGGAGACTTTAAAGGAAGATGTTGAATTGGGTAACTCTAATTATCCAATGGTTCTTGTCCAAATTCCAATGTACAATGAAGGGGAGGTGAATTTTGAATGCTGATTTTTCAACTTTAATAAGAGCTTTTAAAAGCTCAATTTTCTGTCTTTGAATTTCACATTATATATATATATATATATATGTGTGTGGTTCTAATAAATGTAGGTTTAGCGTCGATGACCACTTAAAATCACAATTTTCTCTCTTTGAATTTGACATTTATACATGGTTCTAATTCTAAATGCAGGTTTATCAGCTATCAATTGGTGCTGCATGTGGACTTTCATGGCCTTCTAATAGAATCATCATACAAATTCTTGATGATTCAACTGACCCAGCAATTAAGGTATTTATATTTAGGCGCATATTTGGTGTCTTATCTTTATTTGAGGTTTTAAGTTAGTTTTCTATATTTTAAAAGTTTCAATTTGGTTTCTGATGTTATTTATGTCAACTTAAGTTTGTCATTTTTGTTAAATTTTGAGTTAATTTCGTCTATTTTTTTTGTTGTTAAGTTTTGAGTTCATTTTGTCTAATACTTCCATCTGATACCCTCCTAAGATGTCCACATATGCAAATTCGTTAGTTACATGAATGATTTAAATTGAAATTTGACTAAAAAGATTAAATTGAAACTTTTTAAACTTAAGGGATCAAAGTGAAACATAAATAAACATAAGAGACCAAATATATAATTAAGCCATATATTTATATATGCTATAAAATCAGTGTTTTTTTCTTTTCTAATCCATTGTAATTAAAATAATTTACACCATTAAAAACCTTAAATTCACACGGCTTAAAACTCATGACCGTAAAAGACCTATTTGATAAGCGGTTTTTAAAAAGTGCTTATAGTTTACTTTACTATTTTATATTTTATTTTTCAAACACTATTTGAAGTAGCTTATGAGCTTATCGTTTTTTCTTCCAATTTTAACTATGTCATCTTACTTGAAAAAAATTAAATATTAATTAACCATATTTTTTTTATATCGTTTCATACTTATAAGCTAGTTCAACTGGTAATTTTACCAAACACTACAAATTTAATCAACTAGCTTATTCGCTATAAATTCATCCTCTATAAGCTAAATTATCGGTAATCCGCTATTTTTTAACAAATAGAGCTTTAGACTCTTTTTGTAAATGATAGGATTAATGATATGATTATAAAAACGATTGTGAATGACCCTCGACAAGTGAAAAAAAAGGGGGTTTTGACTCGTATATATATCTCTAATTTTATTTTTAATTTCTTTAAAAAATTTCAGCAAGTTCTTATCTCCAAATAAAATACACATGAGTTGGCTTAATTAAAAACATAAATCTAAATTCTTGACAAAAAAATATTTAAGAACCGAAATTTAGTGAATTTTTTAAATGGACTAAGAATGAAATTTGAAATATTTTGATAGAGGCTAGAAATTTGTTCGATATAATTTTTCTTTTTTGCAGGAGTTGGTGCAGGTGGAATGCCGTAAATGGGAAAGCAAAGGTGTGAACATAAAGTATGAAATTAGGGACAACAGAAATGGTTACAAAGCAGGAGCTCTAAAGGAGGGAATAAAACACAGTTATGTCATGCAATGTGATTATGTTGCCATCTTTGATGCTGATTTTCAACCAGAATCTGATTTTCTCTACCAAACCATCCCTTTCCTTCTCAATAATCCTAAAATTAGTCTCGTTCAGGCTCGCTGGATGTTCGGTAATTTCCAATTTCTCCTTCTTCTAGAATTTACATTAAACTCACATTTACGCGGATAAGTCGGGGTGTCACATATAGTACATGGTTTTAAATCTTTGCAACACCATTATACTGCTATTGCAGTGTGATCATTAATCACATGTACGGCCATATCTCAGCTGCATCTATGATTTCGATTATATTCGTTCAAATATTTTCCTTAAAAACAAAAAACAACTGCATTTTGTATTTTGAACATCTCTCAAATAATTTTTATAGAGCAAACAACTGCATTTAAAATAATTTCATACCGTAACAGCTGCAATGCGCATCACATCAACTAATATGTCTTGAATCGCAACAACTACAACCATTATTGCATCCAAGACCACACTTTTTTTTTGTTGGGGTTAACCCTTTGGTTTTCAAGGGAAGTGGGGACGGTAATGCAGAGCTCGGCTACCAAGCAACTAAAGTCTGGCCAAAAAATTGTTTAATTTCCACCAGAAATCGAACTTAGGTTTGCTCGAACGATTTCTCCCAGAGGAGCTCATTAATCACTGAATCCCAATGTCTTATTTGTATATGGCAATTTTCTTGTTGTGTGAAATCCATTCCTCCCAAGAATTTGATTGATCATTGATGTCTTTTGATTTAAAAATTAGTTTAGTTAGCATAGTTTAGTTAGCACTGTTACTTGAGTGGTTAATAAGCTCAAGTTAGCCTTTTTACTTGAGTTACAAGCTACCCAACTAACTTAGAGTTAGGTGGTAACCGATTAACCAACTTGTCTTATATATGTTAGGGATTAGTTTTTACTTCTTAACTGCTCTAGTTAGATTTATCTTAATCCTTGAGATGTATAAATACGAGGCTTATCATTTGTATCAAATAGTTTTGTGAAAAAATCGATGTTAGCTTCTAAGTGCTTATCTCGTGCCTATTGTTTGTGTGCTTCTTCAAGCCGTTCCTTCACTCATTTCTTCCATGAATGAAACTTTATCTTCTCTTTTTACATAGTATCGGTCGTGAATTCAGTGGGTTTCACCATTGTTGTAGCAAATTTTAGTCTCACAAAACTTTTTCTTCTTCTTCTTCTTCTTCTTGCAATTCCACATTGAATTTGCAATCTTTTCTTTGTTTGATCTTCGTTGTTGTTCCATCTTTCTTTTCCTTTCGTTATAGAACCGTTCAAATTTCGTCATGTATGTTAGTACAACTGGTGGATTCAATGTTGTACATTAATCTAACCAGAAGAAGGGATATAAGAATGGCACATTGAATCCCTATTTATGAATCCTAGTTAAAACCCTAGTAATATCCTCGTCACTCCATTATTTTTTTGCCCCAATTACCATTCTTGGTTGTGTGCAATGACTGTGGCATCGAGATCTAAGCATAAGCTGTAGTTCATAAATGGCGTTTCACCTCATCCCCACGATGATGATCATGATTATGTTGCTTGGGATAGGTGCAACACCATGAATACGTCATGGCTCAACAATAAAGTTGAACCGGAAATCTCACAAAACATCTTGTGGATGGACACAACATCAGAAATATGGAAGGGATTGAAGGATTGTTTTTACCATGGTGATGTATTTCAAATCTCAAATATTCAAGAAGAAATTTACACCTTGAAGCAAAGTGATTGTACCATCTCTACTTATTACATGAAAATGAAAAAATTATGGCAAGAACTTGATCATTTTCGCCCAGTTCCTGAAAATAATTGCTTAGACAATTGCAAAGATATGCAAAAGATGAGTGAGTACATAGATGGTAACCAAGTTAATCGTTTTTCCAAAGGAAAATATGCGTGAGTACAAAGATGAACAATAAGAGCATCTCCAACACATGAACCAATTTTGGTTGCTTGAGCTATTTTTTTTGGGTCCAAATTGCCACAATGCATTTAAGCAACCTATAAGCAATCTTGACTCTTTTTTTTTTTTTTTGGTCAAGTAAATGGCTAAAAAATCCACTTGAAAGGTGAATAACTAGACTGTCCCGGGTTCGAACCCGGACTCCTGCACATATAGTGCGATATCCCTACCAACTGAGCTAAGCTCACGGGGATATCTTGACTCATTTTACTCCGATGGTAATTAAAATAAGCAACATATACTTGACCCCACCAATTTATATTATTTTATTTTCATTCAATTTTAATTCAATTAATTTTGTTTATATGTAAAAATTAAAAAGAGGTAAATGATACTCCTTTCTTTGGAGTAGTAAATATAATACTTTTTTTTTACATAATACTAAAAAAATCACGTGGGATGCAATTAGGCCATATACAAGGTTTAATTAGTTTATTGTTTTTGAGAATTTTTTTTTTTAATTTATTGTTTTGTTTTCAAGAATCAATCCCAACTAAATTGACATTGGGCTTCAAACCACATTACTCTCCATGAGGAAAATTTCTCTTCCGACTCCCCCCCCCCCCCCATTTATTTTCTACCCCCAAACTGACGGTTTTGCCCTTCACACATTAGAAAAATTCTGCCAAGAAACTTCGGTTAATACGAACTGAAAAAAGTTGTCCTAAAACTTATTTCGGTTTATATTAACCGAAATATACCAATTTAGTATGTTGGTCCCAGCTTGCTTTGAACAACCAAACATGGTATGACTCTTACCATAACCAGTTGGTCCATACATCATAATAGTACATTTATCCCCTCATTTAACACCATTGATCCTTGATTCCACAAACTTCTTATAGAACAAATCCAAGTCCTCTTCTTCAGAAACAGAAACCCCATCAAGGGTAAAATCCCTATACCCAAAATCGGGAATTTGGTGATCGCGAATTCTAGCAATAACTTCAATTGGGTGTTCATGAGGGGATTCTTTGAAATTGGGATTTGGTGATGGATGTGGATGTGGTGGTGCTGCTTTGTGGCTATTGAAATTTAGACGATGCTTTGAACGTGGAGTTATTAAATGGGTTGAATGCATTTGCTTGGAAGAAGGTGTAGGAGCCATGAATGTTTGACTGGTTTTGTTCGGTTAATATAAACCGAAGTTAGTTTTAGGACAACTTTTTTCAGTTCGTATTAACCGAAATTTCTTGGTAGAATTTTTTCAATGTGTGAAGGGCAAAACCGTCAGTTTGGGGGGTAGAAAAGAAATGGAGGGGGTTCGGAAGAGAAATTTTCCTCCATGAGTTTGTTCCCATTATTCTGTTATAAAGCTCAATCCATCATTTTTTAACCCTAAACTTGTATAACTCAAATGAAAAGATGATGCAAAGCAGCCGCCGCCCGCCTCCAAGTTTTTCATCTTCCTGTTCTTACTCATCTTCTTCCTTTCCCATCTATTTCTCTTTTCATTCATTCTCTTACATATTACTTCTAACAAAATGAATTTCTTCCTTTTCTTTCTCCAAATCTTTGTATTGCTTCAACAATTTCATATCTAATTCAACCTAGATCTTATGATGCAAATCTGGATCTATGATTCTCTTCATCTTTCTGCTATTGAAGTTAATTTATTTTGGGATTTTTCATGGTTATTAGGTTGATCTTGTTTTTCCCCTCATCATATATGAATTTCTGGTGAGATTGCAGCAAGTTTTATTATTTTATAATGATAAGCAACAATACCTTTGCTTCAGAAAGCAACTAACACAAAATATAAAGCAACTAGACCTCCACGTGTAACTGCTCCAACGCTGGGAAAATTGAATCCGGGAACTAATGAATCCACACAAGCACTAAGTAACTTACATTAAAGTTGCTCTAAGTATCTGGGATATCTAAAATCATGTTGTTGGAACCTTTACCCTACATAGGCAGAGTTTATTCATTACTTGTTCAACAAGAAATACAAGTTATAGCCCCTTTAGATGAGTCCAAAATCCTTGCAACATATGGACCTCAATACTCAAGTAGAGGAACATCTTCTGGTGGTAAATGATGAAGATTTGGTGGTGAGGAGGTCGAGGTAAAGGCACAAAGTACTGTACACACTCTGGAATGACAAATCGTATTGTAGAAAATTGCTTGAAGAAGCATGGATCTCCACCTCACATTCATCTAAATGGAATGGTGAAAAACTGTGCCAATATCAATGAAGATGAATCAAAGTCTATAGCTTATGATGATGAAGCAGGTGGTACTTCGGGGAAGATGGTTTTCACACCAGACCAGCACAAAACTTTGTTAGAACTTTTGCAGAATTCTAGCACATTGCAATCTCAATATCTCATAGTGTGAATCACATAACCTCACATTCACCTTATGGTTCATGTATTCTATGCACCCTTCCTAATTTTCCTAAATCTAAAACACTTATCTTAGATACAAGAGCAACATATCAAATTTGTTACTCTAAACATTTCTTTAGGGCATGAAAAAAATTAACCCCATTAATATCAAATTACCAAATGGTGTCATAGAGTCTACTTGTTTTGTTGGCAACATCTTGTTTGGCAAAAACCTGTACCTCACAAATGTTCTTTATTTCCCTAATTTTTCATTCAATCTCATTTTTGTACCTAAACTTAGTCAACATTTGAAATGTCAACTAATGTTTTATAAGGATAAATGCTTGATACAAGACACAAACTCAAAGAAGATGATTAGTGTAGCTGAGATGAACCGTGGATTGTACACACATAATCATCACTGAACCTCTCAATCTCTGGCAGCTTGGGTCCTACAAGCTAAATATTTCCCCAATTGTCATCTTTTTGAAGCAAATGAAAGGAATGGGTGTGTTTGGTCCGTTGGGGATGGCTCCACTATTAACATATGAGAGGATAATTGGCTTATAGAGCAAAATGATCATTCAGTTTGGAGCAAAAAACCACCTAACACTACTATTTTAAAAGTCCAGCACCTTATGATGGAACAAAATAAATGGAATCACAATCTCATTAATCAACTTTTCACCCTTTTGAAGCTGATCAAATCAAAAATATTTCTCTCACTAGTGTGGACCAAATTGATGAGCTGATATGGAGGGAACTCAAGATGGTCACTATTTTGTGAAGTCAGGTTATCACTCTATTACTGAATGGAATAATAATACTAATCTTGAGAGTGGTAATCAAACTCTAATATTTCCCATATCTGGGATAAATTGTGGAAATTAAAGGTCCCACCTAAACAGATCACTTTCCTATGGACGAGGATTCTATATGATGCTCTACGTACAAAGGAAAAACTTTTTTGAAAAGGGGCTCAACACAACCCTTTCTGTCTTAGATGTTATGCTGTAGTAGAGGACATGAATCATATCTTTATGGAGTGTGGTTTGTCAAAAAGAGTCTGGTTTGCGAGTAACCTTACTATAAATTTCAACATGGGTTATAAGTTGAGTTTTATAGAGTGGATTATCATGCATATACAACACAGTCCAAAGCAAACTATTGAGGAAATCTCTAGCATCACCTATAGTATTTGGTTTGCGTGAAATAAATCAGTTTTTCAAGGGCATAACATACCTGTGCAGGAAACTCCGAAGAAAGCAATCAATATCATCTAGGATTATAGCGAAGGAGCGACGTTGGGGAAAAAACCCAAACCCATAACCCCTCCCGTAGATATAACAACACGAGCTAGAGTCTTCCTCCCAAGGACACCCTAAAGCTTTATGTGGATGCTCACTAGCTCAGTGATGGCCGTTGGGGTTTTAGGTTGATCTTGCGAGGGGAAGATGAGAGCTGCATTGGAGTATCTACGAAGGTGGTTAACGGGGGCGATGATGCAACCTTAGTTGAAGTTTTGGGTCTTCTGGAAGCTCAACGCATGGTGTCTCGTCTGCAGCTCCAAAGGGCGGTGATTAAGATGGATGCAAAGAAGGTGGTGGAGGTGATCAATCGAAGATCTTACCCTAGGTTTTACTCTGGACGAATTGCAAAGAGGGGTGATAATTGGTTTCTGCGCAACAATGGTTGCTCGATCCACTAGGTCAACAGAGAGGCAAATAGAGCGACACATGAGATGACCCGATGTGCCGGGTTAGCGTATGAGCACAATTGGACAAACAATTTACCTTTGTCTATTATCAAGTGTATTCACATGGACATGAGTCTATTGACTTCTTTTTTTTGGATAATTGAGTCTATTGACTTTTATTAGATATTTAAGTTTGTCATTATATTAAGGTAGAAAACTTATTTAGAATAACTAGAACTTCGACCCGTGCAGTGCACGAGTCTAATTAGCCGTAATATGAAAAAATAGGATAATGTTTTAACATTAAAACGTATATAAAAAAGTCGAGTACCATTAAATATTAGTTCGACAATATATTTGGATAAATGTTCATACAACAGAAATTATGGTATATTACGAAATACTTCTTTATAGTACATTGGAAGTTTTATTCGTATTTTCACCGTCTTCGTTGATAATCAATATTTTTAATCATTCTTTTTAGATAACTCTTGAAGTTGCAACATACAACTGACCTGTAAAAACACCGTCGACAAAAGATATATGTCAACATGTTTAAGAGATTGTCCCTGGCTCTTATTAATATAGTAATCGCAAAAGAAAAAATTAAATGGATGCGGGTTCAATTCTCATGCTAGACAAATTTGTATTTTTTCTTTTTTAATATAATAGACCACATGAACAAAAGAGGGAAAAATAGGTTTATGGTTAACATTTCAGAGCAAGTTTAGAATATATAAGAGATATAATAATAATAATAATAATAATAATAATAATAATAATAGTAAGCTAATAATAATAATAATAATAATAATAATAAATATTTAACATGGTGAGTTAAATGTTGTGGGTTCGATTCTTGTTGAGGTAATTTTCAACATTTTATTAGAATTAATAATATTATAATAATAATAATAATAATAATTATTATTATTATAATAGGAAGCTAATAATAATAAATATGTAACATGGTGAGTTAAAAGTTGTGGGTTCGATTCTTGGTGAGGTATGTTTTAACATTTTATTTGAATTAATGTTAGGGTAAAATGAGAGAGAAAATGAGGGGAAAAAAATTAGTCGGAACAAGCTTATAATATAAGAGATGCCACTAGATTTAGCCTAGAGGTGAGGGGTTTGGGTAGCATGTATGAAGTCATAAGTTCGATCCTCACTGACAGCATTTTTAAAAATTTGTAATTTAATATTGTTTTAATATATGTGAAACAAATGTGTTATTTCTTGTAAAACATATTAAATGAATAAATTTATTTATAATTATGGATGACCAATATTTATACGATTTTTTAATACTTATGTATCTGTGACAAATAATGGTCTCGTGTCTATTTTTTAATAAAAAGTTAACATTTGATTAGGAATATTTAGGGTAATTTAATAAATTTAATAGTAATTAACTTTATTATATTATTATTAATAGTTAGAAGTAAACTTGGTAGTAATATTTTTTGACAAGAACTTGGTAGTAATTTTGTTTATGTTTTTTTTATAAAAAATATTTATGTTTCTATTTCTATATTCTTATTTTTATGCATATTCATCTTATTTAGTCTATATTCTTTTTATAATTTTTTTATTGACAAAACATTCTATAATCTTTTTATTGTTTTTATTTTTTTCCTATTTTTATGCATAAATTTATATATATTATTTTTGTTGTACTCATCCATCTTATTCTTTCTATATTTTTCCTATAATTATTGATTAAACTTTCTATAATCTTTTTATTGTTTCTATTTTGTTCCTATTTTTATGCATAAATTCATATATAATCTTTTTGTTCCTTTATTTCAGATCTATATTCTTTTTACAATTTTTTTTTTTGTAAAATTACAATGAAGGATACAAAATTTGGAATATTATAAAAACTAAAAAGGATAAATTAGTAAATTTGGTGGTAATCAATTTGATTATATTAGAAGTAGATTGCAAGATATTGGATTAACTGAAATAAAGGAAATAAAGGGTTTTGATGTTAAAATAAATTTTGACATCTGGTATCAACGAATCCTGACTCACATATATATAAACACATACACAATAACATAAAGTCATAAATGACTTGGAAGTGACAAAAATTGTGTTTTTTTTTCTTCGTTTCTTTTAGTTAATGCGGGTGAATGTTTGATGACGAGGATGCAACAAATGTCACTTGATTATCATTTTAAGGTGGAACAAGAAGTGGGATCTTCCACTTACGCCTTCTTTGGCTTCAATGGTAATCTCTTCTCATATCTACACTAATTTCCTTTTAAAAAAGAACAACCCAAAGTAGTATATACTATTTTTTATGGGTATTTTGGTTAATAAGTTAATAAAATTTGAAACACAATAAATGTTTAATAAGTATTGTAAATATTATGAGTCTGGAGAATTTAATAGGTAGACTCATAATTTGGTGGATTAATTTTGAAAATATCTGTAAAATGAATTTGGGTTTTATGGTTGAAAATTGGTTCAAAGAAAATTTAAGGTTTGTTTACTTGGAAATTAAATAACTTTAATTGAAATGGAGATTGAATTAAAAGAGCATGAAAATAATATGACTTTTCAGTTAAAGACAGAAATGTTAAAAACTGGAATTAATAAATTGATGAAATGAAAATAACTTAGAATGTAAACTTGCGAATAAGGTAAATGAATTGAATTTAAAAGACATAAATTACTTTGGAATGAAATTACAAGATTGTACGTAAGGGATTTTAAAAGACAGTGGAAAGTATACTTAAAACTCTAGAAAGTTTGAGTTTGTTTTTTGTTAGGAGTAAACTTTAGAAATTAAGTATTTGATCAATTGTTCTTTGTGAGTATTATTTATAAATGCAGGAAACTAAGTAATTTCCATTTAGGTTACACGACTACACGATCATAACAATACTTTGAGAACATATAGTTTAATTTTTTGATTATCAATTTGGTGTTTATTACGACTTAAATTCTTGTATGCAATATAATTTTTGTATTTATATATTATAGATTTTTTACTTGACCACTCTAAGTTTTTTCTAGTTCGGTATGAAAGTTCACTTTGAGAACTTTGATTGGTGATGAAATGCAAGAAAAAGGGATTAAATTGCGTTTCTAGTTTTTGAAAAATTCTTTTTTAAACCTAACAAATTCAAACACAAATAAAATAAAGTTCTTTATCAAATCATTTAATTTCAAGTTAACAAACATAATCGAGTTGAAGTAAAACCATAAAGAACTTAAACAAAAACTAAAAGAGAAAGGATACAAAGGAAGAGAGACGACACAATAAATTTTATATTGGTTCCCTGCCAAACGGTCAACTAGTCTAGTTCACCAAGAGATAAAGAGAAAGGACACATAGAAAGAGAGTGAGTTTTCTCCGTAAACTAAGAAACACTTCAAACTATAAACATATAACCTAATTAAAATACTCAAGGTATCCACCAAGAGATTTCTTTATTCCATACAGGAAGACTTCATTTAGTCAGTAACCTGTTGGAACAAAATATGTGTTAATACACACCCTTAGGTTTTGATGATAACAAAGTATTAAATGGACAATTGATGGTACTAATGTTTAACTTAAGTGCAGGAGAATTCAACGTTATATCGAGAGCACACTTAATTTAGACTCTGATGAAACCTATGGAAGTCTGAATATTTACACTCTGAAAGAGTTCAGAAGCTACAACGTGGTCAGGAGCTAAACAAAGTTCAGAAGCTCAAAGAGGATCAGAACGTCTGAAGGAGTTCAGAAGCTCAGAGAAGTTCAGAAGCTCAAGGATGTTCAGATGCCTACAAGAGTTCAGATGCTATCTGCTAGTCATGAGTCATTCAGAGGATGAAGACGTTCAGAAGCTGAATGAAGGACTATCAGAGGCCAACCATTCAAGACCAATCAGACTCCAAGTTATCAAAGGTTCATCAGAAGCAAAGGAATTCCCCAAATCATCAGAAGGGCTACATCAACTACAACTTATCAAGCCTGATGATTTGTTCTAAGGTCAACTAATTGCAACGGTCACAAAGGATGTGATCCCTCTCTCTCTAGGAGCTAGTTGTACCTTATAACTGTACTATTGGACAAACAGTAAAGGTGAAGCCTCTCTGCAAAGGAAGACGTGGCTTTACTCAACGGATCTTCAAAGACTACAGCTGTCCATTTTACAACGGGAATTTCTCCAACGTCTCAATGTCTTTCTCAACTCATATAAATATGCCAAAGAAAGAATTGATGACTAGCGATCTTCATTAGAAAACATCTCTCAGAAGAAAGTGAGAATCTGCATTGTAATAGAAAATATCTCTCAAATGAAGTGAGCATAGAAACTAGCTTAAGCCTCTGAAGTTATTATGTTTGTAATAAGTTTAAGCTTATAAGTTAGTAGTAAGTCTTCTGCTTAGTGTAGAAGCAACAAAGTCTTCTGCTTAGTGTAGAAGCTCTTCTGCTTAGTGTAGAAGTAAGAAAGTCTTCTGTTTAGTGTAGAAGCGCATAAGTCTCAATCTTAGTGATTAGAGCAAAGAAGTCTTCTGCTGAGTGTAGGAGCAAGGAAGTCTCTCTGTCTTGTGTGACTTAGAGCAAGAAGTCTTGAGCTTGTGTGCTTGAGCAAGGAAGTCTCTGATATTGTGTGATCAGAGCAAGGAAGTCTTTGATCTTGTGTGATCAGAGCAAGGAAGTCTCTCTGTCTTGTCTGACTTAGAGCAGGAAGTCTTGAGCTTGTGTGCTTGAGCATCTTATTGTAATCTTAGTGATTATAGTGAACTCTCTTGGAAACAAGGGGACTGGAGTACTCTCAATTTATGAGGGGAACCAGTATAAATTGTTGTGTGTTCTTCTCTCTCTCACTCTCTCATTTACTCCTTCATCATTCACTTAACCGTTAGTTTAATTGTGTGAACAATTCCGCTGTGCTTAAAGACTCTGATAGATTTAAATATCTTGAAAATTTTTTAAATACCAAAAACACAATTCAACCCCCCCCCCCCCCCCTTCTTGTGTTTTCTCCACGCACCTTCATAACCAAGAATTTCCTACCTAATAACCTAGAAGAACTAATCCTAACCTTCTAGCCCTAGAGGGACTCTTTGCCTTTTATCCAAAAGGACTTCTTGCCTTATATAAGGACTTTCTTGTATGAATATAAGTTGTTGCAACTACTGGGAGAGTTACATAAATGAGTTTGTATTTGTGTGATACAAAGTCATGGTCTAGAATTCTAACTCTTATAGAGAGGATATACAATAAGAAATCCTATATCAATCTAAGCTTGCATTGATGATCAAACTTAGTTGATGTACAATGATCTAATTAACTCTCAAAAGCGTGGATGTAACTAAAGCTCATATATCGTTTTTGTTCCTTGCTTTTTATGATTCTCCTAGACAATCAATAACATGCCTTTTACATATCAAGAGGTTTAATATTTAAGATTATCATTAATACATTCATTCTAATAGCTCTGATATTTCTTAAACTATGCTTTTTGATATGTCATCATCCTAAGATGCAAGGTGTATACTTCATGTGTAAAAAACTCAATGTCTAAGCACTTTGGTGCGTTTCCATTTGCACTGAGGATCACGAAACTCACTTGTTGAGTTGTCAAGATTTCACACATCTTTAATGCATTGAAGTTTTGGGTGCAAAGTGAAGATGTGAAAAACACAAGAAGGGGGGGGGGGGGGGGGGGGGGGTTGAATTGTGTTTTTTTGGTAAGTTTAAAAACTTTTCGTAAAGAAACAATTTGCAGCGGAATAAATCAAACTAAACACAAAAAGACATAAAGAGAGAGAGACAGAGAGCACTACAAGAAACTTGACATATAGCTACGACGAAATGTTGTTGCTAAAGGTCCAAAATCCGTGGGTACAAGCCATAAAAACCTATACCCACGGGTGTTTTGTTCCATCTACTTTATCTCACTGTGCCCATGGCAATTTGCCGTTGCTATAGCCTATAGCAACAACATTTTTTGGCGTTGGACTAGCCTAGGAGCTATACCCACGGACATTACAAACTATTGTAAATCGATTTACCCACGAATTTGTCCGTTGGTATAGGTTTGAATTTTTTTTTTGTATCTTTTTTTTGACAGATTATACATTTTTTTTAAATAATAATAATAATTTGCCAATATGCATATTTTCTACACACCAAGTCAACTATAATTATAAAAGAGAATTTCCATTTTATTGATTAAAAAAAATAATAAGTCTTACAAACTAACGGAGTACATTAAAACACCAAAACAATGGCACCTAGCTAAATCTTCCAAAATTGAAATTGCACCAAATAACTTAAGAGAACTACTAGTTACTTCTAATCAAATCCATCCCAAAATTACAACTCTAAAAACATACATATGTATGACATCCCTAGCAAACAATAAACTCCAACGGCTTACAGCCCACAACATAGTACATGACATTCCTACCAAGCAATAAACAACAACAGTTTACATTGTTTACTTCTAATCTCTCTCTTCAATCTTCGTCAGTGTATGGACTTTGAGAATCCGTTTGGTCAGGGGCACTAGAAGCATCTGTAACCTATAGAAAATAAAAGAGATCAAACACAAACTCAAGTTAATTGATGTTTTCATAATATTCGAAATATGAACACGAAGAGTAAAATAAAATATACCTGTCTTGCAGCTCGTAAAATATCATTCAGATCTTCTCCAACAAATCATTAATGACAACACATTTGTCATCACCGCATTTGTACTATCTTGATTTTCCATTTGTTTAAGTTTATCGCGCAACTCTTTATTTTCAAAGAGAAAGAAGCTTTCAATTTTTTGGGTTTGGGAATCTTGCCAATACATCGTGCAACTTTTGATTAGCAACTAAGATAATGTTTTTTGACGGTCAATGAGGCATCCAAATACTATCAATAATTTATATAATAAATAATATTAATTGATTTCTTCCGGGTCATTGATGCATCCAATAATCCATCTCTTATATTATGAAAGAATTAAATTAAATTCATATCAATATCACATCGAAGGCATCAAACAACTTTTACATTATGAGTAAAGTGTTCATAATATTTTTTTTTACGGTCAATGAAGCATCCAAATACTAGCAACAATTTATATAACAAATAATATTATTTGATTCCTTTCGGGTCATCGAGGCATCTAATAATCCATCCCCATATATAATGAATGAATAAAATTCAATTCATATCGATATTGCATCGAAGGCATCAAGAAACTTTTACATTATGAGCAAAGAGTTCATAATGTTTTTTACGGTCAACGAGGCTTCCAAATACTAGCATCGAAGGCATCGAACAACAAAAGTACACACATGACAGAGAAAAACCCCAACAAAACTGAAGAAGAAAAGTGTGGAATAGAAACCTTACCCAAAATCAAAGTAGAGCTTAGAGAGGGGGAGTGTTGATCTTATCCTCTAAAACACCTTTCACTGAGAAATCAAAACCTAATCAAAATAAAAACCATTAGCCATGGATAAAAATCGAAAGAAGAGAATTAAAGAAAGGGATTCATGCGAGAGTTCGAGAGAGAAATTGAGAGATTGATGAGTCGCATGTTATATCCTACTTTTTTTTTTTTTGTTACTTTGAGTGTTCCTTTCTCTCTCTTTTTATTTTATTTTTTATATAAAGTATTTTTTATTTTGTATAAAGTGAGTGTTGTTTTCTTTCTCCATGAGTTCCTTAATTTTTTGTTATATATATATATATATATATATATATATTAAAAATTAAAAAAGGATAAGTTTATACTTTTATAGTTTATGCGATTCATATTTTTTTTAATTGTGGGTATAGATTTGTTCCTACTTATATGTACAAATTCAGTTTTTTTTCTTCTATTTTTATGTATAGATTCATTATATTATTTCTAAATTTTATTTGTTTTTTATCTTATATTTTTTTCAATATTTTTTTATTAATAAATTTGGTGGTGTGTATATATATATAATACTCTACTTCTTAAAAGCAATATATAATACTATACAATACAAGTAATAAGATTGATTTACCACAAAAGCCATTAGATTTGATATAGTATTGAGGGATATGTATGAGGTCTTAGGTTAAATCCTCATTGGCAACATTGTATAAAAAAAAAATGATTACCACCGAATTTATTAATAAAAAAATATAAGATAAAAAACAAAAAAAAAATATAGAAAGAATATAATGAATCTATACATAAAAATAGAAGAAAAAAAAAACTGAATCTATACATAAAAGTAGGAACAAATCTATACCCACAATTAAAAAAAATATGAATCGCATAAACTACAAAAGTATAAACTTATCATTTTGTAGTTTTTAATTTTCAACTTTTTTTTAATGAAACATATTTATACCCACATTTAATAATTTTTTCCGTAGGTATAGGCTGCTATACCTACGGCATATGCGGCTGTCACTAGAAACCTCCGTTGGTAAATGACAATTTTCTTGTAGTGGAGAGAGAGAGAGAAATAAAGACACTGGTTCCTTTCACAAAACAAGAGTAGTCCAGTCCCCTTGTACTACCAAGGGAGTTCACTATAATCACTAAAGATTACAAACAATGCTCAAATACACAAGCAAGAGACTTCAACAATGCTCAAGTTACAACTAATAAGAGACTTCACAAAATGCTCAAATTACAACTAACAAGAGACTTCTCAAATGCTCAAGCACAAAGCAAGAGACTTTCTAACTTAACAAATAAGATAAAATGAGATAAATAAAACCACCTAAGACTAGAACACTTATCCAAAGATATAATTGAAACAAAGTGTTTAGAACTGAAATGTTCAGAGTTTTAGAGCTTAGTCTTGTGCGTATGTTTTCTTTGATAGTGCAAATCAGTAGTAGTGCAGTTGTCGTTAAGTAGTCAATCCTTTGCAAAGAGGTCTTGTATTTATAGGCAGTAGAAATATAGACGTTTGAGGATGAGCGTTGTAGAAGATAAGGTTTTCAGCTTGATTGTACTATTGTGGTAGTGAAATTTTGAGCCTTTTCCAAATGAAGCAAAACGCTTCCACTACCTTGTCCTTGAAGGAACGTGTTTACCTAAACAAAATAAGATAGTACAGTTGTCTAATACGCTCCCCCTTAAGATATAAGGATAATGTACTATGACTATCCTTCAGTTATATACATATTTCAAATGTTGAGGAGTATATCTTTAAGTTAAGCTTCATCATTTAAATTAATTCTGGAGCTCTTTGAGAATTCCATGTACACAGGGCTTCAGCGCCTCTGATGGTCTTCATGCCTCTGAAGGGTTACTTGACTTTGATCCATCAGAGCCTCTGAATCCTTAGATGCTACTTACAAGCCTTGCTTCTGCGTCCATTCAGAACCTATCTTCTTTCATTAAATGACAATATTCTTCAGTACTATCTGCACACTTAAAAACAAATTTTAGTACTCCAATTATGCATTTAATAATTTGTTTTCATCAAAACTTTATAGATCATTAGATATTATATTAGAACCAATTTTGTTCCAACACAGAGGATGGAAGTACTCTTTGAAGGAATACATAGTTGACCATTATGTGACCTTTGTGAATGTACTGGTGATTTCCAAGCACACATATATGCAAACACGCACACTCACACACATCCAATTTCAAACGACTTCTCTATTTATAGACAAATAAAGAATACAACCATTGTTATAGCCATTGCATCTAATAGTACGAATGTTGATGGTTAAGGTGGTTTACCTCGTACTATCTTTTTGTCTTTTTGTGCTAATGGCTTGGATGTCGTCGTGATTGAATTACAATTTTGTACTATCTTTGATTTGCATGATATGAGTGTTGGTAGAAAATATTCTTTGTATGATCTTCCTTTGATCAATATATGTTTTCGTTTTGCATTGGTTTGGTCTTGAGACAATGATGAAAGTGTTTGACAAATATTCAAAAGATGAGAGATGTTAACTTTGAGTTTCAGATATGCTTTGTTATCTAGAGGATAAGATGATCATATGGGGTTCCATCAACCACAGGTAGGACAAAGCAAACAAGACACCCCAACAAACTCTATCGGTTCCATCATAAAGTAGGATGGATACCCCACTCATAAAAGGAACAAGGGGAGTCAGGGTTTTTACCTAGAAACCATTTCCAAGATAAAAGTTTCACCCTATCTAGACACTCGCCTGAAAAGGTCCCTTCCGAAAAGAGGACGTCATTTCGAGATTTCCAGATGGTCCACACAATAGTATGCCAAATTAACAACCACTCTAATCTATCGTTTCTACCCACGCTCATGCCTAAGAAAGCATAAAAAAAACTCTAAAACACCAAGAGAAGGCACAAGATCCACACCAACCGTCGAAGAATATTATACCAAATTGGTGAGATTTGGTTGCAAGAACCGAATAAGTGATCAGCTGATTTAGGCCCTAAACCACATAACACACACATACAAGCACTAGCATCCCTAATGATACCCCTATGCCAGAGATTTTGACGAGTCGGTAACCTGTCCTGTAGAAGCTGCCAAGAAAAGACCGCCACTTTTGAATTGGCCCAAGTTTTCCACACTTTTGGAAGCAACCTTTGTTCCTCTACGGAGAAGATCACCTCATCAGTTGTGGAATGACTAAGCGCCAAAAAAGCCGACTTAACTGAATAGCAACCACTTGGGTCATGCTTCCAACACCAAGAATCATTTGTTGTAGAGATTGTTGGGCGGTCCAGAATTTCATTGAGACTTTCCAAGATATTAAGCTCCCAAACAAAGAGATATCTTCTCCACCTCAAGTCCCAAATCCATTGACCTTCGACCCACCTACCCATCTCCCTCACTGTACTAGTACTCTGTGTTGAAACTAGAAAAAGTCTTTGAAACTGAGTCCTCAACGGGGTTCCCCCTAGCCAAGGATCAAACCAGAAGGAAGTCATGTGACCATTACCAACCTTTTTAGACACTCCCTCTGAAAACCAGTCCGAGATAGCATCCTCATGATCACCAAGTAAAGACATGTTCCTCCACCAGCAAGAAACCCTCTTGAGATCCTTAAGTCTCCCTCCAAGATGAGGGGAGGGAAATAAAGAGTCATATCTCGCCAAAATTAGAACTCTCCAGAGACCCACACCTCCAGAGATTAGTCTCCACCTCCATTTACCAAGTGACGCTAGATTCACGGCTCGAAGATCTCTAGCCCCCAACCCAAGCAATCTTTCTAGGACCCTTAGCCCCCCCACAAGAAGTTTCGTTGAATTTGAACTATCTTTTTCCAAACTATGAGAGGCATTTTCATGAAAGAGAGATAGAAAATAGGGATCGAATTAAGAATTGAATTGAATAAGACCACTCTACCTCCAAGACTCACATACTTATTCCTCCAAACTCCTAGTCGATTAGCTAAACTATCCAAAAGAGGTTGTCAGGTTACTTCTTTTCGATGATTTGCCCCAACGGGTAACCCAAGATAAATAAAAGGAATAAACCCGATTTTACAATGAAAAAATCTCTCAGCCACCCCCAAAAACTCTGAACTAACATTAACACCCATGATATTACTCTTATAAAAATTAACCTTAAGGCCCGATGCAAGCTCAAAACTGCGCATAATAGCTTTTAGAGACCAAATATTTTCCATCAAAGCTTCTCCAATAAACAGCGTGTCATCTGCATATTGAAGATGAGAGACAGATAGGCCTGTGTTACCAACTTTGAACCCTGTGAACATATTTCGCTCCTCCGCACTTCTGATAGCCCCACTTAAACCCTCAACTACCAAAAGAAACAGAAAGGGGGCTAGCGGATCCCCTTGTTTTAACCCTCTTTAAATATTAATCTCCTCTATTGGGTCATGATTTTGTTGTGTTTTTAGTATTTTGATTTAATTTAGAATTAAGTTTAATGATGAAGATGAAAGGTGTAGTAAAGAGGATGTTGATTTTTGGATTCTTTTGTGTTTTTTCTGGGTTTGTGATGAACAAACTCATAAACATGATGAACAAGATGATAATTTAGTAACACAAAATGATGATTTTAATGATTTTTTTTTTCAAAAAAATTATTAAAAAAAAGTCAGCTGGAATGAAAAAAATAAACAAATAAAACAAAATTCAGCTAAGTATGCCACATCATCTATTTCTTATAGTCATATGCCACCAAGTACCATGAGGGGCCAAAACCAAATAATCTGCATGTTACGAGGGGAGAATAACTTTTTTTTTAATAGAGGTGTAAAGCAAAACTTGCTTACATTATAAGGGGTAACCAACTATTAACTCTATTATTATTGATAGGATTTTTCTATCAAGTGCAAATTTGCTCATGTTAAATGGAATACAATGAATTAAATGGACTCTATTTATACATATAAGTCCATGTATAAAAATGTAGAATATAAAAACAACATAACTAACTCTAAACTAAAACTAATTAATAAAGAATGTGTGTGGGATTTTAAATTAAATGGCACAGGAACTGCGGGTGTGTGGAGAATTTCGGCACTGCATGAAGCTGGTGGGTGGCAAGATAGGACCACAGTGGAAGATATGGATTTGGCTGTACGTGCTAGTCTGAAAGGATGGAAATTCTTATACCTCTCCAATGTACAGGTTCTATTTTCTTAATTCAATCTCAAAATTAATCATATGTTTTGTATGTTATCAAACATTAATGTGAGTTACAAGAATTACATTGCACTGATTTTGAACTATATAGGTCAAATGCGAATTGCCAAGTACTTTAAAGGCCTATAGGTACCAACAACACAGATGGTCATGTGGACCAGCTAATCTTTTCAGGAAAGTAGTTATGGAGATTTTGACAAATAAGGTAATTGGTTGATCTCTTGATTAATATACACCGGCTCATAATAACTTAATTTGTTCATGTGCTTGTTTAATTTGTTTATTGCAGAAAGTGTCTTTGTGGAAGAAGTTCCATGTTGTTTACAATTTTTTCTTTGTTAAGAAGATTGTGGTCCACATAAATACATTTGTGTTCTATTGCATTGTGTTACCTGCAACAGTTATGGTGCCTGAGGTTGCGGTCCCTAAATGGAGTTGTGTTTATATCCCTTGCATCATGACCCTTCTAAAATCTGTTGGAACTCCAAGGTCATAATTTACCTTATTTTCCTTGTTATACATGCTTCTTAGTATATGTTTGGATTCACAGTCACACATCTAAAAATCATGTTTGGGTTGGAGAAACATAGTTCAATAACAACTTAGTTATGTTAGAATTTTTGTCTTAAAGTTGATTACAATCGCAAAGCCAGTTATAATTTGAAAAGCTTAGATTTCTAGCATTTTGAAGCGACATAAAATCAATTCTCAAATGCATTAACAATGTTAGATACAAATACACAATCGAAAAATAGTTTTTTAGAACTGTCAAATAGTCTTAATCGGATCGCTCTATCTCCCGATGGAATCACATACATAAATGAACCAAACTGGACCAACTACTATGAGCTACGTATATAAACGAATGTGTTGGGTTGCTTGTTATTAGGCTACACATTTATTAAAGTAAACCCGAGTACTATGATACAAGTTGATTGTATGCATGTGAATAAACTTTTGACATTGTCGATGCATATAAATTAATCTCAAAAGTATTAGTATGTAATAGTTACCGAGATGAGCTCCGGTAAAGAAAATGAAATTATTCTTCAATTGTTCAACATATTTAAAAACTTAGTATGTATCTTAATTAGTGTTTGGATTATTCATAGAGTACAATTCTTCAATTTTCAGGTCATTCTATTTACTTGTCTTTTGGGTCCTCTTTGAGAATACTATGTCTCTACATCGAACAAAGGCAACAATTATTGGTCTACTTGAGACTAGTAGAGTGAATGAATGGGTTGTCACTGAAAAGCTTGGAGATGCTCTTAAGGATAAAGTTGGTGGTCTTAAAGTACTTAAAAAGCATCAATTTAGCATTGGAGACAGGTATAGAATGGATAAAATATTATTCAACCTAATCCATATATTATTGTAAAAAAAAATCCATGTATTTGGTCAAGTTTTTTGCTTTTAAAGAATTATCAAATTTTGTTTTTCTTTTAAGAAAACGTTGCACATTTTTATTCTGACAAAAATTTCTTGCACGCACTTCTAGTCTTTGATGTTAAGTTAATATATATATTTTTAAATGATTATTTTATAAACATGTTTAGAATATTATAAAAAGTTTTTTTTTAAAATAAAGAGCTCAAAATTTAATTTTTAAGTAAAGATTTTCTGGTCTTTTGAAATTTGATAAAATTCACAATTAACTCATCTATTTTTTTTTAATATTCTAGTTTTTGTGTATAAATTTGTTATAATGGGAGTCATCTAAAACTGAACCACGACTAGGGTTTCCTAGCATGAGCGCCGACTTGAAACTACCAATCACAATTTTGCAATTTTTACAACTAAAGTCAACAACTTTGTACGTGTGTTGTTGTCTTGTTCAAGCTTATACAGTGTTTGGAGGTATATGGATGAATTTTCAACGTTGAAGATTATAATTCCTAGGCAGAGTGTTTTACGAATTTCACTTTGAAAATCTGGAAGATAAGCGAAAGGCATGAGCGAAAGGCATGAGCGATAGAATGATAATGTTTATAATCATAGTGCTTATGAGGAAGTTCTAGAGGAGGAAATGGCGTCGGTTTATATGGATACCGCACATAATAATACACGCACTGCAGATCGAGATATGTCGGAGTTAGTCTCTTACTCGGAAGATGAATTAGTAGCTGAAACTCAAATTATTTTGCAACAACCTGCTTTACCACAAGTAGTTCTTTATGATATGGAGAAGATAAAAAAAAAACATGGACAACTAGAACGAGAACGGGTATCAATACCAAATAAGAGGTTTCATTCACTCTGTACATCTCTAAAAAAAACTATAAAATAAAACCAACAGATAGCATGCAGTATTGAAAGTTATTATACGTGGTCTAAGGATCCTCCTCCGTCATACTCTCAATGATTCATTTATGGGAGTATTAGAGTGGAATAGGGAAGTGTTGGCAAGTCGAATTCTGTTAGGTACATTATAAATGTTTTCTTTTGTGGGAAATCTTGCCTCATGCCTTCATTTAGGTCTAGTTTAGGGATAATCTCCATAATTTAGGATTTATTTTTTGTTTTATTCTTTTTTGTTTTTGATTTTTTTCTTCCTTCTTTTGTTTTTTCTCCGGCTAGGTTAGACCACCACCCCCACTTTAATTTGTAGGAATTGGATATCTTGCTGTAGATATTTTTGCGGTTTTCACGTTGTTTTTAATCAGGACCGTCCAATCTATTATGAGTGGTTGAGATTGATTTGTACTTATTTTATTGAGAAGTAATAAGAACTGATCGATTTGAAATGAATGGCTGAGATGCACTACAGGGAACTGTGGGATTTATTAGGGTAATTAAAAAAAATTGAATAAGTGACTAAAACTGCCAAAAAAAAAATTTCTAAGAATAACAAACTACATTTTTTATGTAGAGAATTTTCTTTTTCAAATTTTTTATAGACAAATTATTTAACTCTATTTGGAACTGAGTGAACTATTCTTAATATTTTGTTTTTCTTATTGATAATTAAGTATTTAGTTAATTACCTTGTTTTTTTTGGTACATTAAAAAAAACCATATTCCTATACTTACAAGTCATTGCTTACCTTATTTTGTTTGTGTTCAATAATTAGGATTCACGTGACAGAACTTTTAGTTGGATTCTACCTCCTATTTTGTGGGTGCTATGATTTTATGTATGGGAAAAATCACTTCTTCGTATTCCTATACATGCAAGCAATTGCTTTCTTCGTCCTCGCATTTGGATATGTTGGCACTTTTGTTCCTCGCTCCTAGAAGACCTTGGTTTTATGGTTGGTATATTCATTAAGAAATTGATTATTTTATATTACAATATATCATGTAGATCACAGCATATCTAATATAGAAGTTCTCGTCTCTTATCAAAATAGAAGTTCTAGGCTACATGAGTATTTGATTAGAAGATTGTTTTTAAGATAGAAGGTCTCGTTTACATGAGTATTTGATTATTATTTGACTAGAAGCTTGTTTTTAAGATTTTGTACTTCATTATAAAAATAAATAATTTGTACGTATTTCGATCTATTTTAATACTTTTCATTCTTTTTCCTCTTTAAATTGTATTTGTTTGAATAAATAAGCAGATACAATAAATGGAATAGATTATACAAAGTGTAATGTTGGATCTACCATACATCTGATCTATGGTTTCTTCTTCCTTCATTTCAAACAGTTCAAATTTTCTCACACCAATGTCTATTCTTGTTTCTTTGACACTGTTGGTTCCTTCATGATGAGTTTGCAGAGTTTCCCATATTGCTTTTGCTGTTTTGCACTCCATTATTCTATCATATTCTTCCCTGCACAAAGCACTTTTAATAAACAATTTAGCTTTAGTGTTAAGGAGTACTCTATCAGCTTCTGTTGTTGTCCATTCAGCTTGAGGTTTAGGATTTGTTGAATCTTTAGCTAATGGAACATATTCTCCAACTTCAAGTACATGCCACATGTTGTTATCTTGTGATCTAAGAAAGAGCTCCATTTTGTCCTTCCAGTAGTAGTAGTTGTCACCATCAAATAGAGGTGGTCTGTTTGATGATCCTCCTTCAGATATAAACTTTGCATTCTTAGCCATTACTTCCTTCCTGAATCTTTTCCTCTAGCACTTGTTAGATGCTTCCTTAGAGCCAATGCTCTGATGCCAATTGAAGTAGCAAAGTTTTTCACAAGAAAGGGGGGGTTTGAATTGTGAACCTTTAAAATATTCCCTATAAAAATTATCAAACACAATATACTTGAAGAAAATGATTAGATTGTTAGTTAAACCAATTAACCAAAAGTGTTGCAGTCTGGAGATCGATCTCCCAATCACTCTCTGACAGTATATATATATAACTATTAAACTGTGATGTGTGTGATTAGTGATTGCACAAATTAAATCAGAGTAAGGGAAGAGAATTCACACAATAATTTATCCTGGTTCACCCAAAATGCTTGGGCTAGTCCAGTCCCCACACTCCTTGTGAGATTGTCCACTAGGAGATGCTAATGATCTCAAATTACACTTCCTTTGATCTAGATCCAAGATCAAATAATCTTCTAAGCCCTACAAGCTTAATCTACCTCAGTCACACTGACTATGAAGGTGTCACTCAATTAGTAGTTACGTACTAACTTGAGCCAATGGTTACAATGATGAAGGATTTTGGAATCAAAGCCTATTCACTCAATACACTTATGAGAAGCTTTGAAACTGGATGGATAAACTCTCAAAACACTCACTGGATATTCTAATCCTAGATATATATGAATTACAGATTTGAGTGAGAGAGAAAAGAAGAGCTCGTGAAAAAGACTTGTAAAGCAAAAACAAGTGTTGAAGTTGTAGTGGAGACTCTTTCTCTTCAAAGTTGCCAAAGACCTCTATATATAGATGAGTGATGATCAGGGAGTCTTGGCCACGAAGTATATCCGTTGGAGGCTTGAAAATAACGGCTAGTTGCTCTGCAGATGACAGCTCATGTAATTTGAAGAAAACAGATCAGTCTAAGATTGATCTCCAAAGTTTCTTCTTCTGACTTTTAAGAGAGGAGCGTATTGCTAGCTGTTGTTGAGCTGTAATGTTGCTGTACGTTGCTTAACAAACAAGTATAGCCGTTGTGCAGCTTTTGGATAACCTTTAAACAGCTGTAGCAAGCTGGTGTCACTCCAAGTGATGATTTTCTCTTTCCAGCATTGGTCTGAGATCAATCTCCCAATTCTGGCGTGAATGACTTTCTTCTTTTTGGAGCAATGAAGCTAAAGCACGAAAAGTCCAACTGTTATGGATAAGAACAGCAGCTGGATGTTGTACTTGATGTTCCATAGTGTCCTTGTTGCAAGTACAATTGTCATATGGAAAGAGAAGCTTCCTTGGAGAATGTTCCTTCTTTATTCTTTAAAGTACAAGTCCATTGTCAAGACCAGGTTGTGCTGTCTACTTCTCCATGGTCCATATAATATCAGTTCCATTTATTGAGTATAAAAATGTCCTCATGTCATATGCTCAATCTTCTCATAGTTAAATCATAGAACTTGGTAAAAGAAGTAAGTTTTGTATTCATGAGAGAAACCTTTGCCTTAAATGATCTCTTGGATGTGTAGATAATTCGTGAGAGAGGCCCAAGAGAAAAGTGATCATTTGTCTTGTACATAGTTGACTTATCCATAAGTCATTTTGCATTGATTGTGTGAAAATGATGTTTGCGCAGGTCTCAGAGACCAATCAGAGACCGTTCTCCAAGCTTTTGTTTTTATCAATGTAAAAACATGATATTTGATCTAAATAGCTCAATTGTTCCTAGCTTAATAAAAACACTCAAGAGCACTTGTTAGATACCAAAAAGATTAGAATTACTCTAAAAGATAATTAAGAGGTTTGTTATCTTTAAAACATCAATTAGGGATTTTGCCTCAACAATCTCCCCCTTTTTGATGATGACAAACTTCTTGAATTATGTTTTGAGATGGAATTCTAATTTTAATCAAAATTCAAAGTGCTTGAAATAAAATGTCTAGTGTTTTTAATTTGTAAGCTCCCCCTCAATTCAAGCATTCAATTTCCAAAATGATCATGCTTATGACTTTTAAAAGAATTGAGTAACACAAATAAAATTTGAATCAAGCATAAACCATTAATCATCAATCTCACATATGTGAGCATCCAAACACAGTTGACAGCTCATGATTAATACAAAAAGATTCACACATGCATCAAAAGCAAATTAAACACACAAATCCTGTTTTAGACCATTAGTACATAGTAGGAGAAGTTTAATATCACAAAAGAAAACTTCCCAAAATATCTATCAATAAACAAGACCATTAAAGCATAAGTTCATTAAAATTAAAGACAAGTTCATCAAATATCAAATAACAGGACAGGCTGCAAAACATCTTCAAACTTCAAACTTCAAAACATCATTGGGCTCCCCCTTGATCTATCAAATCATTCTCCCCCTTTGTCATCAGTAAAAAGGGTAATCCAGGAGCAACCATAAGAAAAGTTTATTAGACATTTGCTCCATCAGGAGCAGGTGAAGTAGCAGGATTCTCATAATCATTTTCAGAATTTTCAGTAGCAGGGAATGGATCAAAAAGTGGAGTTTCAATTGCTGGAGGTGGTGGAATGTGGAGTTGGGGACACACAACAGTGGTAAACCAATCCCTCAATGTTTTAGATTCCAAAATCAAGTGATTCATCATGGAGTGCTGAACAGACATGCCTTTAATCACAGTATCCAGGTCTTTTCTCATTTGCTCCATATCAGTTTCAAGCCTAAAGCGTTTGGAGGGCCTTGAAGGGCCAGGAAAGTCAAAGTTGACATTTCCCTCAAACACTAATTGTTGAGTTCCAGCATTTGTAGCATTAACAGATGAGCAAAATGAATCAAAAGTAGCAAATGAAGATGGTATGGATGGCAAAGTACTATCTGTAGGTTTTGGAATAGGAATGGTGGAAATTTCAGGGGTGTCAGATGACAGAATGTTTCTTATGAATTCAGAGGTGCAAAAGGAAGACAAACTTCCTTGGCTTGATGTCATTAAAGGTGAAAACATGGTGGTATTTTGTGGGGCAGACACAGGTTTAAAACCTTGAAGAGTAGCAGCAGCAGTGGTTACCATTTTCTCACTCTCAGTGGTAGGATTAACATCATCACTGATTTGAGTTTGTTCACCAGTCTGGAGATCATTCTCCAATTGGTCTCCAGAGGCATCAGCAAGAACATTCAAATTTGTTTTCTCAAAATCATCTCTCTTTCTCTTACTTCCAACATCAACAGCAGGGGTTTCAATATCTTTCTTCATATGATGAACATTTTTCAAACTAAAGGTGTAATAATGATCTTCAGAGGTTGTATTTGTCATATCAGCATAATAAAGCCTAAACACCCTAGTCAAAAGCATGGCATATGGTAGTGCAATTTTCTTATAACCAGAGGTGGCAACATGAATCATGTGGTGAAGAATAATGTATGGAAGATTTAATTTAACTCCTTTTGCCATATGGTACATCATGAGAAGATCAAGATCAGTTACCTTGTCCTTGCTCCCTGTACGAGGGAAAAATGAGTGTTGACACATGTTGTGAAGGAGTTTGTACTCGGTTTTCAGCAGGGAGGATGGAGGAGAGTTCTTCTTAGCTCCTTCTTCAGTGAACATTTTCTTCTTCAATTCTTCTTTGCTGATCTTGACTTGGTCATACCAGTCATTTCCATAGACCTCTAGCCCTTCACTCTTGATTCCAATTAAGCTTCCAATGACATATGGATCTATCACTAACTCCACATCCTTGATGTTTGAAGTGATCATATCTTTATCTGGGAAGACTTGAGCATTGTAGTAGAATGCTTGTACCAATAAAGGGTAAACAGTTTCTTTGATCTGAAAAAAGCTTTTCCACTCAAATGGTTCCACAAATTTTTCTAAATCAACACCTCCAATGGATAGCTCAGCAAAATTGTATAATCTTGACACAGCTACAGGTTTGGTCATCCAATACTTTTGAAAAATCTCTTCATCTTTAGGTTGAATGAGAGGAGCAGGTAGCAATTTCTCTGTGGATTTTTTCACAGCAATCTTCTTCTTTGTTTTTGGTGCCTTGGCAGCAGTCTTGACTTCCTTCTTCTTTGGAGTTGGTGATTTCTTGGTTTTGACAGGTTCAGACTTAGTGGATGTAACTGGCTCTAGTTCAAACTCATCAATCTCTTTTTCCAAAAGATCAATCTCAGAGTCAGATTGATCTATCACATGCACTGTGGTGTCCACCACAGGTTTCTTGCCAGCACCAGACAATATCCTTGACGATCTTCTAATTTTGGAGGAATCAAATGACTTGGATTTCTTCATTTTAACAAGGACAGGTGGAGAGTCCTTTGGACTTGGTATTGTAGTAGTAGGAGATGGAGAAACATCTTCAATTTCTGGTGAGTGTTTGGGTGAATCAACAGGTGGTGATGGTTGATTTTGAGTTAGATTGATGGGTGAGTTTTCTGGAGATTTTGATGATGAGGGTTGGAAAACAGTGTTTGGAGAGTTTTGAGCAATTTGGGGATTTTCAACAGTGGTTTGCATGTTAGTGGAGACAGGAATAGATTGAATTTCAGGAGTGGTTTCTCGTTCTTGGATGGATTTGTAAGACTCAGATGCAGTTTCATAGGATGATGATGATGAGTATTTTGGAGTAGGTGGTTTTGGAGGTGAAGAAGATCTTGGTGGTGAGGATGAAGTTGAAGGGTTTTTGGTTCGTGGGACTTTTCTACCACCAGCGTTTTTAGTTCTAGCCATTGATGAAAATTTGAGATTGGAAGTTGAAAGAGTTTGAGAGATTATAAAACGAAAAACTCAGAAGCTTGGGGAAGAGGAAGAATATAGGCTAGGTGTACTTTGATGAGAAAGATGAATAGTAGGTTTGTACTTTAGGTTTTGATAA
This sequence comes from Trifolium subterraneum, assembly GCA_951799995.1. NCBI lineage: Eukaryota > Viridiplantae > Streptophyta > Magnoliopsida > Fabales > Fabaceae > Trifolium > Trifolium subterraneum. Next base: position 36,334,453 of record OX637463.1, read on the forward strand.
AAACGTGGGAAAGAGAAAGAAAGGAAAAACCGTTACCCAATGAGTGAGGAGAGAGAAGCCCAAATCAATTTTGCCATTAAAAGCCATGTTCATGAGCCCATTTAAATCAAATGACCGTTATATGTACTGATGTGCTTCAGGGCAGTATCCAGAGATCGATCTCTGAACGGTCTCCCAGACACACAGATAAACAAACATCAAGTAGGATTGGGATTTTTGATGATTTTCAATTTTCCTTTGATAAAATTAAAACGATCCTCAACTAATGGTTTAGTAAAAATGTCAGCAAGCTGATTTTCAGTATCAACAAAAACTAATTCCACATCTTTTTTGTTAACATGATCTCTAATAAAATGATGCTTGATTTCAATATGTTTTGATCTTGAATGCTGAATAGGGTTTTTAGACAAATTAATAGCACTAGTGTTATCACATAAAATTTTAATACATGTGTACCTTAGTGAGAAATCCTCAAGTTGATTTTTGATCCAAATGACTTGAGAGCAACAATTTGATGCAGCAACATATTCTGCTTCAGTGGTTGAGAGAGCAATTGTGTTCTGTTTTCTGCAACACCAGCTCACCAGTGCTTCTCCAAGGAATTGACATGCTCCACTTGTGCTTTTTCTCTCAATTTTATCCCCAGCATAGTCAGCATCACAGTATGCTTGTAAATCAAAGTGTGATCCCTTTTTGTACCATAATCCTACATCAGGTGTTCCTACTAAGTATCTAAAAATTCTTTTGACAGCAATCAAGTGAGATTCTTTAGGAGATGTTTGAAATCTAGCACAAAGACCAACTGCAAACACTATGTCAGGTCTGCTAGCCGTTAAATAGAGGAGAGATCCAATCATTCCCCTATACTCTTTTTCAGAAACATCTTTTCCTTTTTCATCTTTGTTCAAGCTTGTAGAAGGATGCATTGGAGTTGACATGATCTTGGCTTCATTCATCTTGTATTTCTTGAGAAGATCATTCACATATTTTTCTTGACTGATAAAAATTCCTTCTTCTAGTTGCTTGATTTGCAAGCCAAGAAAGAAACCAAGTTCTCCCATCATGCTCATCTCAAATTCACTTTGCATAAGGTTAGAAAAATCTTCACACATATTTTCATTAGTAGCACCAAAGATAATATCATCAACATACACTTGTACAATAAGTAAATTATGCTTTTCATTTTTTGTAAAAAGTGTAGTATCAATTTTTCCTCTAGAAAAACCATTTTCAAGTAAAAAGGTGCTTAATCTGTCATACCAGGCTCTTGGAGCTTGTTTAAGTCCATAAAGAGCTTTGGTAAGTTTATAAACATGATTTGGTTTATGCTTATCAACAAAACCAGGAGGTTGATGCACATAAACTTCTTCATTTAAAAATCCATTTAAAAATGCACTTTTTACATCCATTTGAAAAAGTTTGATACATTTATGTGATGCATATGCAAGCAGAATTCTAATAGCTTCTAACCTGGCTACAGGAGCAAAAGTTTCATCATAATCAATTCCTTCTTATTGATTATAACCTTGTGCTACAAGTCTTGCTTTATTTCTGACAACCTTACCATTTTCATCAAGTTTGTTTCTAAAAACTCATCTTGTTCCAATGATTGAATTATCTTTTGGAAATGGTACCAGGTTCCAAACTTCATTCTTCTCAAATTGATGCAGTTCTTCTTTCATAGCCTTAATCCAGGACTCATCAATGATTGCTTCATTTATGGATCTTGGTTCAATTTGGGAGATCAATCCCAGATTGGTCTCTACTTCCTGCAAGGCTTTTCTGGTTCTAACACCATCTTCTGTATTACCTATAATTTGATCAGGAGGATGATAGCCAACAATTCTCCAGGTCTTTGGTGGTCCTTGAGGTGTAGGGTTTTCATCTGAATCATGGTTTTGTACAATGACAGGTTCTTCTTCTTCTTCATCAGCAGTGTGCACAGTTGGTTGATCTTCAAATTCATCAAATTTCACATGCATGCTTTCTTCTAAAGTTTGAGTTCTCAAATTGTAGACTCTATAAGCTTTTGAGGTCAGAGAGTATCCTAAGAATATTCCCTTGTCTAACTTTGAATCAAACTTACCTAAGTTGTCTTTGATATTCAAAATGTAACAAAAGCAACCAAATATATGAAAATAAGAAATACTAGGTTTTCTGCCTTTCCAAAGTTCATAAGGTGTTTTGTTTAAAAATTTTCTAATGGTGACTCTGTTCAGAATATAGCAAGAGGTGTTAATGGCCTCAGCCCAAAAATACTTTTCCACATTTGATTCATGAATCATTGTTCTTGCCATTTCTTGCAAAGTTCTATTTTTCCTTTCAACAACTCCATTTTGTTGTGGAGTTCTTGGACAAGAAAAATTATGAGAGATTCCATTATTATCAAGGAATGATTCTAAGAGAGAGTTTTCAAATTCTCCACCATGATCACTTCTTATAGAGATAATATTGATACCTTTCTCATTTTGAACTCTCAAGCAAAAAGTTTTAAAAGCTTCTAAACAGTCATCTTTATGTTTTAAAAATAACACCCAAGTGAATCTTGAAAAATCATCTACAATGACAAAGCCATAATTTTTGCCACCAAGACTTGTAGTTTTGACAGGTCCAAATAAGTCTATGTGAAGTAACTCAAGAGGTCTTTTTGTGGAAATAAATTCTTTTGGTTTAAAACTACTTTTAACTTGTTTCCCTCTTGTGCAAGATTCACATACTTTATCTAGATCAAAACTAATCTTAGGCAAACCTCTAACTAGATCAAGTTTGGAAAGTTTTGACATAGTCTTCATGCTTACATGACCTGCCCTCTTGTGCCAAATCCATTTGTCTTTTTCAAGAGAGACAAAACATGACTCAGGAGGTAGTTCATCTAAGTATAATACATAAACATTTTTTATCCTTGATCCATTAAAAAGGACTTTGTTAGATGAAGATTGTTTTATTTCACATGAGTTTGATTTAAAACCAACTTCAAAGCCATTGTCACATAATTGACTTATGCTTATTAAGTTATGTTTTAAGCCATCCACATAATGAACATTTTCAATCTTAGCAGAATCAGACTTACCAATTGTACCTATACCTTTGATGCTAGCTTTCTCATTGTTTCCAAAGGTGACTGATCCACCTTCTCTTGTTTCAAATGACAGAAAGCTGTTCCTATCTCCTGTCATATGTCTTGAGCATCCACTGTCCAAGTACCAAGGCCTTTTCTTGACTGCTAGAAGGCATTCCTACATTTGAGTTTAATAAGTTCTTAGGTACCCACAGTTTCTTGGGTCCTTGAATGTTAGTCTCAAATTTCTTATAAGGAATCCTCTGAGAATAAGATGATCTCTTATAAGGTGTTCTCTTATAGACATCTCTTCTGAGAGTGTTTAGAGAATGTCTATGTACAGTTTTTCTAAAATTCTTGTTTCTGAGACCGATCTGAGAATGTTCTGGTGTTCTATAGAAAACTAGTTTTCTTGCTTTCTTTTTGAAACAAAAGGCTTCAAGATGTCCATCCTTGTGACAGAAATCACATTTGTATTTTTGAAAATTCTTTTGTTTATTTGGAATGAGACATTTTTCATATAGCTTTCTGTTTTGATAAGGGTTATGTCCTAGACCAGATCTATCATAAAATGCATTTTGTGTTCCCAAAATGTTTTCAAAAGTTGTAGTAGTATTAATAAACTTTGTTAAATCATTTTCCAATTTTGAAATAGTCTTTTTCAAAACACTATTTTCCTTTAGTACCTCAGAACATTCTTTTTGATCATTTCTCAGAATTTCAAATCTTTTAGAAAGTTCTGTGTGAGCAGTTTGCATGCCTTTGATAACTTCACTTTTAAGACTGCTCTCTTTCTTAATTTCATCTCTTTCTTTTGTTAAAACAGTAATCTCATCTCTTAGTTTAGCATTTTTCTGATTTAAGATTTGAGAGTCATATAGTAAGTTATCAAAGAGATGTTCAGTTTTTTGACAAGATGAGCAAGGATCAAGTGTTACCTCTTCTGCATTTGAGTGTGTCATGAGACATACATTTGCTTCTTGTTCTTCATCTTCTGATTGAGCTTCTTCCAGATCATCCCAAGTAGCCATCATGGATTTCTTTTTGAAGAAGGGCTTCTTCTGTTTGTTCTTTGGACAATCATTCTTGTAATGACCAAATTGATTGCATCCATAACATTGTATTTTGCTTAGATCCACTTCTGGTTTAGCTCCATTCCTTTTGGGTTGAAAATTCTTCTTGAGTTGATTTCTTCTTGTCATCAGTCTCTGAATTCTTCTTGACAGGAATGCTAATTCTTCTTCATCATCTTCTTGAAGTGATTCTTCATCTTCACAAAGTGTTTCCTCTTTCTGAGAGCATTCTCCAGATTGAGTTTCAAGAGCAATCATCTTCCTTTTGGGTTTATCTTCTTGAAGAACAGATTCATGAGCTTTTAATGATCCAATCAGATCTTCCAGTGAAACTTTAGTGAGATCTTTTGCCACTGTGATGGCTGTAACTATTGGTCTCCAAGTCTTTGGTAAACATCTAAGAATTTTTCTTATTCTTTCATGTGTAGTATATGATTTTCCCAAAGAGTTGAGTTCATTTATGATGCTTGTGAATCTACCATACATCTGATCTATGGTTTCTTCTTCCTTCATTTCAAACAGTTCAAATTTTCTCACACCAATGTCTATTCTTGTTTCTTTGACACTGTTGGTTCCTTCATGATGAGTTTGCAGAGTTTCCCATATTGCTTTTGCTGTTTTGCACTCCATTATTCTATCATATTCTTCCCTGCACAAAGCACTTTTAATAAACAATTTAGCTTTAGTGTTAAGGAGTACTCTATCAGCTTCTGTTGTTGTCCATTCAGCTTGAGGTTTAGGATTTGTTGAATCTTTAGCTAATGGAACATATTCTCCAACTTCAAGTACATGCCACATGTTGTTATCTTGTGATCTAAGAAAGAGCTCCATTTTGTCCTTCCAGTAGTAGTAGTTGTCACCATCAAATAGAGGTGGTCTGTTTGATGATCCTCCTTCAGATATAAACTTTGCATTCTTAGCCATTACTTCCTTCCTGAATCTTTTCCTCTAGCACTTGTTAGATGCTTCCTTAGAGCCAATGCTCTGATGCCAATTGAAGTAGCAAAGTTTTTCACAAGAAAGGGGGGGTTTGAATTGTGAACCTTTAAAATATTCCCTATAAAAATTATCAAACACAATATACTTGAAGAAAATGATTAGATTGTTAGTTAAACCAATTAACCAAAAGTGTTGCAGTCTGGAGATCGATCTCCCAATCACTCTCTGACAGTATATATATATAACTATTAAACTGTGATGTGTGTGATTAGTGATTGCACAAATTAAATCAGAGTAAGGGAAGAGAATTCACACAATAATTTATCCTGGTTCACCCAAAATGCTTGGGCTAGTCCAGTCCCCACACTCCTTGTGAGATTGTCCACTAGGAGATGCTAATGATCTCAAATTACACTTCCTTTGATCTAGATCCAAGATCAAATAATCTTCTAAGCCCTACAAGCTTAATCTACCTCAGTCACACTGACTATGAAGGTGTCACTCAATTAGTAGTTACGTACTAACTTGAGCCAATGGTTACAATGATGAAGGATTTTGGAATCAAAGCCTATTCACTCAATACACTTATGAGAAGCTTTGAAACTGGATGGATAAACTCTCAAAACACTCACTGGATATTCTAATCCTAGATATATATGAATTACAGATTTGAGTGAGAGAGAAAAGAAGAGCTCGTGAAAAAGACTTGTAAAGCAAAAACAAGTGTTGAAGTTGTAGTGGAGACTCTTTCTCTTCAAAGTTGCCAAAGACCTCTATATATAGATGAGTGATGATCAGGGAGTCTTGGCCACGAAGTATATCCGTTGGAGGCTTGAAAATAACGGCTAGTTGCTCTGCAGATGACAGCTCATGTAATTTGAAGAAAACAGATCAGTCTGAGATTGATCTCCAAAGTTTCTTCTTCTGACTTTTAAGAGAGGAGCGTATTGCTAGCTGTTATTGAGCTGTAATGTTGCTGTACGTTGCTTAACAAACAAGTATAGCCGTTGTGCAGCTTTTGGATAACCTTTAAACAGCTGTAGCAAGCTGGTGTCACTCCAAGTGATGATTTTCTCTTTCCAGCATTGGTCTGAGATCAATCTCCCAATTCTGGCGTGAATGACTTTCTTCTTTTTGGAGCAATGAAGCTAAAGCACGAAAAGTCCAGCTGTTATGGATAAGAACAGCAGCTGGATGTTGTACTTGATGTTCCATAGTGTCCTTGTTGCAAGTACAATTGTCATATGGAAAGAGAAGCTTCCTTGGAGAATGTTCCTTCTTTATTCTTTAAAGTACAAGTCCATTCTCAAGAGCAGGTTGTGCTGTCTACTTCTCCATGGTCCATATAATATCAGTTCCATTTATTGAGTATAAAAATGTCCTCATGTCATATGCTCAATCTTCTCATAGTTAAATCATAGAACTTGGTAAAAGAAGTAAGTTTTGTATTCATGAGAGAAACCTTTGCCTTAAATGGTCTCTTGGATGTGTAGATAATTCGTGAGAGAGGCCCAAGAGAAAAGTGATCATTTGTCTTGTACATAGTTGACTTATCCATAAGTCATTTTGCATTGATTGTGTGAAAATGATGTTTGCGCAGGTCTCAGAGACCAATCAGAGACCGTTCTCCAAGCTTTTGTTTTTATCAATGTAAAAACATGATATTTGATCTAAATAGCTCAATTGTTCCTAGCTTAATAAAAACACTCAAGAGCACTTGTTAGATACCAAAAAGATTAGAATTACTCTAAAAGATAATTAAGAGGTTTGTTATCTTTAAAACATCAATTAGGGATTTTGCCTCAACAGTTTCTTCTCTAATAGAGACAAAATTAGAGACGAAAAAACCGCCTCTACTTTATTATTAATGGATTTTAGAGACGGAAATTTCTATCTCAACAAAGTTTCGTTTCTAAATCCGTCTCTACTTTATTATTTTTATAATTATAATAATCGAAGAAAATAGATATAGACGGAAATTAGAGACAAAATTTTGTCGTGTCTAATAGTTTATGTCTCTATATCTGTCTCTAATTAGTCAACTTGATATTGAAATAGTCAAACATTTGTCAGAGACAAAATTTATTCGTCTGTGAAATCCGTCTCTAAACGAAATAATATGGAAAATACAGCCAAAAATTTAATGCCAAATATTTTATTGCCCGCCCAAAATTTTAAACAAAATTATTTTCCTTTTGTCTTCACGGTGACTTAACGCTCACGAACTCAATCTCCTTTCTCTATGTCGTCTCTCCCAATCTAACTCTGCCGCTCTCAAACTCAATTCGCTAGCCATGATTTCATTTCCCACCACACATTATCACCACTGTCAGTCAAGATTCTCGCTGCCTTCAATTTGGTCACAATTCACAGGTAATACTCTTCTCCTAAGTTTCTTGATGTTTTATTTTTTTACCCTTCTCTTATATTTCTACAATTTTCTGGGGGGCTTTTATAGTGGAGGGTTTACAAAACCCCTGCAAGAAACTATCAAATTCTTTTATTAAATTTCAGGCCTTTAGTTTAGGGTGCGTTTGTTTAAGTTTTAAAAAAAATAATTTTGTTTTGAAAAAATGACTTTCTATTTGTTTACTATCATAAAAATTCAGTTTTTCAAATGTGAAGCACATATACTTAGATTAACTTTAAAAAAATAATATGCTGAAAAAGCTATTAAAGGTTAACTTTTTATTTTAGAATTAAAAACAATTAAAAAAATCTAATACAAACACTATTAAAATAATAAAATAACTTATTTTTTAAAAAATCTAAAACAAACTGTAACTACCCGAATTTATTGTCTAGAATATATCATTTCATTCATAGTTGATACTGGAGTCATTAAAATTATAACACAGGAAAGTTTAACAAATGCACACACAGGTGCTGAATACAGCGAAAAATCCAAAAACACATCGGAAAATATGAGGAAACAATACATAACTGAGAAACACCGAAACAATGAAAACCGGCAGTGACCAAGCACAAATCCTCGGAATGTGAACAACTACTCCACAACCTGCTCGCCACGAGAAACCTGCTTATCTGGAAAAATAATATTGAAGGAGTGTGGTGAGACTACTAAGCCTCAGTGAGTACCTCAATGACCAACATGATTATTATGTATTTCAAACCGCATTTGCTGCACTTTACAAAACCTCTCAACATATTCGAACAAGAAAAGATGAAATACCAAGCTATATATGATTATTGTTGCAGCTAGACTTGGTACTGGTAGGACAGAACCACCTCTTAGAAAAGAAGTGGTTGAGTATATGTCTGATACGGACTCTCATCTATGGAGCATGAGAAAAAGCAAGCTAAATATAAACCATCTGAAGTATGTTTTTTCGGGACTAATATCAGTTGGAAGTTAATTGGTCAATGGAAATTTCAACATGCATGGAAGAATTTTGTCACAACAATGTTAGTCGACATTCTTTACATGATGCTTGCTTGTTTCCCGCAACTCATTCTACCAACCATGTTCCTCTACATGTTCATAATAGGTATGTGGAAGTGGAGGTTTCGCCCGAGATACCCTCCTCACATGGACACTAGACTTTCTTGTGCCGACGTGACAAATCCAGACGAGTTCGACGAGGAGTTTGATCCATTTCCAACTAAAAAAAGCCAGGATATAGTTCGTTGGAGGTATGATTGGCTGAGGAGTTTGGCGGAGGGTTCAAAGTGTTGTTGGAGACATAGCAACACAAGGTGAGAGGCTATAGAGTACATCCACATCACGTAGAGGAACTAAGAGTGGAAAGTCAAAAGTATGGCAATTAGGTATATTATTTTCAATGTTCGGCAGTTTGGTATTTTTTATTACAAAGTGTGACAATTAAAAAAAAAAACGTCTTTAGGTGGAGCTTTAATTAACCGAATTTGATGGTTATTGGATTTGGATGGGAGGTCGTGGTGAAGAAAACAAATATGCAGATGTGTTCCCAAATATTAGGTGTACTTTTGATTATGATATAATGTATTACAAGGCTTACCCGACAAAGTGTCATTTATATGAGCTTATATACATATATACTTGTTTTTTTTTTCACAGTTTCACGGTATATAGCCGGTGTTGCTTAGTCATTTTGGTTGGGAGTTATATATTTTTTGCAAACTAGCCCATATTTATATTTTTTCAGGCTCAAGTGCAAATTCGTTGAAGGTTTTAATTGAAGAGTCACATGTAATCTTTGCTTCTGTGGCTCTTTAGATTATTTAAGGGTAAATATGATTTTACCCACACAAAGTAAGCGAGTTTTAAATTACCCCCTGTCAAAAAATTTTTTTTTGGATTATATGCAGATTCTATCAATTTACCCCCGACCCTGCCTGTATAAGTAGACATATGACATTGACAGAATGGTGACGTGGCATGACACGTGAAAATTAATTTATCTTTTACTTTTTTTAAATTGCCGCGCGAAATATTTTTTTATGTTTTAAAAAAAATTAGAAAATTGAAATCAGAAAAAAAAATTAAAAAGTAATTTTTTTTTAAAAATAATTGAATTTAAAAAACATTAAATTGACTTTTTTTTAAAATCAGAAAATTGAAATCAGATTTTTTTTAAGAAGTCTAAAAAAAAATTAATTTTTTTTTTTCTGGTTTCAATTTTCTGATGATTTTATTAGAATTTGAGATTTTGAATGTAATATTTTAATTTTTCTGTGTATTCTTTTAAAAAGAACTTTTGGAGCGATATATATGAGTAATTGAAAGAGAGTCCACGTATTGGGGATACTGCTGGAGACACCGAACTAACTTTTTGGTGTTTAACTGAAACATTTGCTACCAGACTTGATACTGGAGCTAGGCACATGAGAATTTCCGGGACACAAATGAGACTCTATGCTACCCAAATGGCTTGTGGTAGTAACTTAAAAACAAGTAGGCCCATATTTATGTCTTTATTTTCGGCTCAGGTGCAAATTGGTCGAAGGTTTCAGCTAAGGATGAGACAAAATTTCACAAGAGGAAATTGATTAGATTATTTAATTAGAAGTTAAGATTTTTTATGTAATATTAATTAAATTCATGTAATTTTTCTGTCTAATCTTTTAATAAAAAATTTATTTCCCTTTGACAATATTGTTTTAGTTTATGCGTTTGGAAGAATTTTTAGCAGAGGCGTTCGCATTCTAGAAAGCGAACACCTTTTGATTTTTCCGTTTAAAAAGGGAACACCTTCACCGTTCGCTGTGTGATGCAAATTTTGTTGTTGTTCACCATCTAGGGTGCGAACTCAGCAAACACTAGAACTGGGCAAAAGACTTTTTCTGCGCGGTAATAAACCTGTTTTTTTTTTTTTGCGGGTCACTGAACATGTTTTGAAACATATAAGTTTTGTAGTCATGCAGAAATAAATACGAAATGATAAACCTGTTTTTTCATGTGTCATTTGAACCTGATTTGAAACATTTAAGTTCTTTGTCATGCATAAATAAATACGCAATTATATGAAAAATAGCTTAAATTCACAAAATATTAATAAAATAATTATACATATTAACCAACTAATAAAATGGGTTCGCCCTTTAAGGTGTGAATGGTTTTTTGCTTTCAAAATTTCCCATGGAAGTTGGATACATTTTGAGATATTTGTAATGTACTAGCATTCTAAAATGTGAACGGTGTTCAAATCCTACACTACGAGGAGTTAGTTTAGTAATTTTAGAGGATGTGTAAGAAACTTTGGAGTGTGCAAAAAGTGAATGTTTTTCTAGTTTTGTTTCTAGAATCTTTTTTTCAGTGGTCCTTGTGAAGGTTTTGTACTCCTTGTATTATTATTATTACCTTCTATTATTATTATTATTATTATTATTATAGCCTATTTCAAAAACAAAAAAATGTAGTAGTGTGTTTATAGTAGTGGCATGTGACATGATGAAACAGAAAAAGGTAGATGCAACAGTGGAATGAATCATAAATTAATATCACATGCGATGAATCAATAAAAAACAAAGGAAGACAATGAAAAGTAGTTGCAACTCCGGAATATATTTAAGAAAAATGTTAACGGTGTTTCCGAAATACTATTTAAATATTTTAATAAGAAAATTTTTCTCGTAGATAGGCACAATCATTAATTAATACGCATTTAAGTACATTCATGATGATGTAAAAAGTAAAATAAAATAGAAATGACAATGCCATCAAATTATGTTTCGATTAATATTTTCAATTGATATAAATGTGTCTAAGGCTCCGTTTGGTCCGGCTTTTTTTAGCTTTAAATTCTCTTTTAATCAAAAGTTGGGCCAAACACATTTTTAACAAAACTCTTAACCGTAAAAAGTAGATTTTTTTCAATGTGCAAAATTGGATTAAATGAGCTTCTAGAAAAAGATGTTGAAACCTACTTTTGAAAAAAATATCCGGAGCTTTTTTTGCAATGATCCCGCTTCGAATCGCACTGAAGGCTCTTTTTATTGTTTTTTTTTTTCATTTGTTAGGTTGTTTTCATTTAAATATTATTAGTTGTTATTATCTTTTTTTAAATTTTTTATTTTTGGTACAAATCTTTTTTAAAAAAAATATATTTTACTAAACAAATTTTAGATTAAAGATAACTTTGAAGTTAAAACAAACAATAATTACCAAACAACTTTTGCTCTGTTTCTTAAAGTTCTTATTTTCACTTTTAATTTTCGGTCAGCTTCTAAGAGCTAAAAAAGTCGGGCCAAACGAACCCTAAATATTTTTTATTTGAGTTTACTTCATGTGCAACTCATTACTCATGCAACTGCAAGGACAAAACAACGTTGGAAGCAACGGTAGATGATGAATCAAATAGGACAATATCACATGCCTTTTTGCTTTTAAATTTTGACCAACAATAATATATACTTGTTCGTCGGACAAAGTTATTATGCATAAGTCATTCTTTATGCACGGGATCCCCTATATTGCTTAGCACATTTCCAAATATCCCGCACCCCCTAAATTTTTCATGCACCCCCCAAGTTGCTTGCACACCCCCAATTTCTTAGTGCACTCCTCAAATTTCTAGCCAAAACCATTTTACTGTTGGAATTGTTTTAGAGCGTTGTACTCCAAAACCATTAGGTGCATAAAATGATTTTGGAGTACAACCCTATAATTATGCACTTAACAGTTTATTTTTTTCCTCCCCCTAGATTTCTAGCCAAAACCATTTTTTGCACTTAATGGTTTTGGAATGCAAATTTCTGAAATCATTCCCACAACAAAATGGTTTTGGCATGATTCGGGGGTGCACTAGAAATCTTGGGGACGAGCGAGAAATTTGGTGGGTGTGCGAGAAATTTGGGGGTGCGCAAGAAATTTGGGGGTGCGCAAGAAATTTGGGGGATGCGAGAGAAACTTGGGGAGGTGTGCAAAAAATTTGGGGTTCGTGAGAAATTTGGGGTGCGCGCTAAAAATTTGGGGTGGTGTGAGAGAAATTTGGGGAGTGCGTTAAGCAATTTTCCCTTATTTATGCATGGTGCATAAAATACGGCTTATGCACCATAACCACTCCCCTCTGCAGATGTTCGAATTACTCCGTCTCTCGTACTATAAGTGTGTTTTTTTTTTTTTTACACTTTTTTAATAAGAAAAATGCTAAATAGTGTCCCCGAGACATTCTTTAAGCATCATAAATAGTAATTTTTTGTTAAAAGTTAATGAAAATATGTGAAGTCAACGCATTGAAAATTGTAATAATTCACTTTTTGAAAAATCTATTTCTTTAAATGGAATCCTTAAAGAGTGTCCCGGGACACTGTTTAGCAAGACTCTTTTAATAAAACCATACTTCCTCTATTCTTTTTTTTTTTTTGGTACTTCCTCTATTCTTAATTATAAGCAAAATCTACTTTTCAAATTCATTGAATAACAAAATTTGAGTTATTGAATGAATCTGAAAAATTGACTTTTGTTTATAATTAAGGATGAAATGAGTATTTATGATTTCAATAATAAAATAAGGCAAATGATAACGAGTGCTCCCGGAGCACTCTTTAATACCTTAAATAGTACTAAATTTTTATAGAATATTTCCTGAAATTTGTAAAATCAATGCATTGAAAATTGTACTTTTTAACTTTTGAAATAAAAAATTTCTTTAAATTAAATGCTTAAACCCATGAGCTCTACCATAAAATAAATGGTTAAATATGTTTTTGGTCCCTATAGTTTTTCAGAATTTCGTTTTTAGTCCTTTAAGTTTTTTTTCGCACTTTTTGTCTCTAAAATTTTTTCCATCAGTATTTTTAGTCCATACTTTTCATTCAACTCGTGCATATCATTCAAAATTTTAAAATTTTTCTCGGACTCAAGTCTAACATGATTAAAAACTTTAATTAAGTTATGTGACTAATCTTTCATTACTCATAGACTTATTTGTCTAATATTTACATTATATAAATCACTCTTACAAAAGTTTAAATTTTTTTAACGAGAGATGAATTAAATATGAATTTTTTAATTTTTTGCACATAAAAATTCATAAATAATTCATCTTATGTTAAAAAATTCTAAATTTTTACGGATGATGTTATTATAATATTATAAACATGAATACAAAAAATCATTCAAAAATGTGAAAATATACAAAAGTTTGATTAAAAGTATGGACTAAAAATACTGACGAAAAACCTTCAAGAACTAAATAATGCGAAAAAAATTTCAAAGACTAAAAAAAAAATTGTTGAAAACTATAGGGAGCAAAAACATATACCTTAAAATAAATTTGGTTACTAAAATGATTTGGGCAATTGAAATGCAATAAATAATTTCTTGGTTAGACTTTACTTACCTCGCGGTCGAACTCTGGATTACTAGGGGCCACTTCTCCTAGGAACCAGATGGTTATAAACAAACACTACAAGAAATTTGCCCTCTGCCCACGGCCGTTTTTAGCTACAGACACTATTACCTGTCGGCCAGAAATCCGTCGTTAATCGGCGTACATAATGCACGAAACCTATGGCCATCAGTCAAAGTCAAGACGCGTCTATACCTACGGATTTTGCCATTTAGTGACAGTTTTCGTCTGTAGGTACAAGTCAAATTTCTTGTAGTGAAAAAAAATATATAATTTGGTTACACCAATCATTTGTTGATTCAGTAATGATTGACGCTGAATTTGTTAGGGAGTATCACAGTTTGATTCCCCATAACTGTGATTGGAAGGGGCTGAAACCACTTGATGCCAGAACTGACCCCTGAACCAGATTAAACTGTTGGTGAAAGCAAAAAAATAATAATTTGGTTACTGATTAAAGAATTTATGTGTCGATACTATCAACTTTAGGTTTTGCTATACAGAAAAGTTTAGCGGCGAAACTTGTTGTCCGTCTACCTTTGGTTCATGTGTAATTATTTCTATATATATATATATATATATATATATATATATATATATATATAAAACTACCATTATTTTTGTTTTTTAAAAAATATTATCATATAATTTTACTGTAAGGAATTTTATATTATATATTTATTTAAGCCCCATAAAATTAAGTGTAAATCCATTACCTTTAGGGCTGAAAATGAGTTGAGTCGAGTCGAACTCGCTTAAGCTCGACTCGACTCATTTATTTAACGAGCTTAATTTTCAAATCAAGTTCGACTCATTTGGTTCATGAACAAAGTTCATCGAGTTAATTATCGAATCGAGTCTCGAACTATTTTAGAGTTGGTTCCGTTCATTGTCAAGTATAAATTTAATTACCATCATATATGAAATAGTGGCTTAATACTTAGATCAATCACTACAAGAAAATTGACAATTACCAACGGAAATTTCTGGTGACAGACACAGTAGGTGTAGGTATAGGCGGACTATATCCACGGAAAATCTACTAATTGTAGGTATAGGTTGTATTAGTGTAAAAATTAGAAACACTTTAAATTTTATATATATTTTTTAATATAATGAGCCGTATCTTTCAATCATTCGCTTCCATCGAAATTTAGAACTTCCAATCGACCAGGACCTTCCAATCGCCCGCTTCTTCTTACCCTTACTCGTCAAAACCATAAAACTCATAACCTAGAACTCGGAAAACCCCCTCTCTTCTTCTTCTCCACTGATTGAAACCCTAAATCAATTGAACCTTGAATGATTGAATCACTCACGAACCCATACTTCCTTCTTAAAATTGTAGCCTCCCACCATCGTCACTCACAAATCCCTAAATCAATTGAACTCACACCAGAGTCAATCTCGAAACATTCTCACCATCTTCACTCACGAAAACCAAGAAAATCTCACTCGTTAAGTTCGTTGATGCCGCCTTCGTCGACCTCTCTCTTCACCGTCAAGCTCTGTTCTGAAAGGTATATTACTCTAATCTAATGTTTTTAACTCTTCATTAACTATTTGGATATGAATTTGCACAAACTATAATTGTTTTTATAAGCATAATACTGTTCTTATTCTTATCCATCTACTGTTCTAGTAGAGACATTAACTTGTTTTTATAAGGGTTTCTGTTTATTATCAACAAATTTGTTATGTGAATTATTTACACTAAATAATTCTTGAATCTTCTATGTTTATACAGTGAAAATTGTGTGTCTCAATGTTTTGTATAACTTGCTTCTGTTTTAAAAATTATGCAGTGACTATGTTGTTCCTAAATCCGGAGGATCTCAATCCAAAAGAAAGACATCATATTATGGTTTGTCCCTGCAATTCTTTTAGGGTAGAGGAGAAAAATAACTTATATTATTTTAATATTTAGCAATTGTGTTCAACATTCATGATTTTTAATCTATTTACTCATTAATTTTTAATCTTCTCATTTGATTATTGATTAATTTTCTTCTTTTCTTATAACTAGTAAATATCGATTGATTGGATTTGATGTTGCATTCTCTCTGACAATAATCCCTAGTCTCGTTGTTTTGTGATTCAGTTACCACTTTAATTGGTAGTCAATTGTTTAACCATACTACATTTTTTGTTTGGTTTTGCTTCATCACCTTTTTGAACATATTCCTTATATTGCAAATAGGTTGCTTGACAAAGCATTAATATTTATCATCATCTAAGGTATGTATCATCATCTCATGAATTTGATACTTAATGTAACTTCCTATGTATTTATATGAGACTATAATTGTGACAATTTTTTGAGATGCAATCCAAAAATGCTATGGAAGCTCTTGATATATACCTAAGGGCGGGGATGCAGGTATTTGTTACTATTTTCTTTTAAATTTTTCTACTATTAAATTCATGTAACTGCATTATATGGAAACTAGGTGAGTCCATTATAACAAAACTAGGTGAATGATTTTAACTTTTGTTTTGTTATCTTCTACATTTTTTCTTGTGCTTCCCTTGCTACTTTTGTTTTGTTATCTTCTACATTTGTTCTTGTGCTTCCGTTAGCGACTGCGAAGACATCGTCGGCTGGGAGAAGTTGAGCTCCTCTCATGTGGCATGCTTTCGTCCTCTGGAGAAGAAGGTCTCATCGTCCTCGTCACCGTGGTAATCCAATCTCAGGTCGGTCGTCTTCTATCTTGCTAATGGCTGTGAAGTCTCTGTGATAGGAACTGACTATTCATCAATGCAAAGGTATTTCATGTATCCTTGTTTTTAATCTTCTCTTATATTTTGAATGGAATAGCTGATTGGAGTAATTTATATTTTACATATCAGGTGATTTGAAATTTGATAATATTTTAACTTGGGCATTCTTGATTTCATGTATGTGATATGTCTTAGATTAAAACAATGTCATTCTTTGTCTGCAAAGGTTAATTTTAATTCTTCTACATCCTTGGAGTTGTCTTTTTTACCACTTTAAATTATACATAGAGTAGTTAGCTTATACTATGATATACATAGAGTAGTTAGCTTATATTATGATATTTACTCTCATTCAATCAAGTAGTTTGACGCTTTTGACGATTTGTAGAGCAACAAACATTTCACCATGTAGAAATTTCAGGTTACACATCTGGATGCTTTTTGAGAAATGTTCTTTCTTCTATCCTGTAGTAACCAAATTGATATTTGTTATAAGGAACCTCATAGAACATAACATGCTTCCGATTAATATTAATCTATATAGGAAATTTTGTTTGATAATTTTTTGTTATTTCTTTTACATTGAAAGGTTCTTGCTCAGGAGGATGAGGGTATATAATTGTAGAGGAGCTAATATGAGAAAATTAAGAAGCTTCCCCTGTGTGGAAATATTAAGGTTTCCACACCCTTTTCCATTTGTTTAATTATTTGTTGAAGTGATAACATGTTTCTAAATTCAAGGTAGATTGGAACTGCCTGCCTTGTGTATTCTGTTAAATTTTTGCTACTCTCTGCTAGGTAGCTAAATTATAATAAAATTTAAGAATTCAAGGATTGTGCATCTCTTATGTTTGATGGAAAAACTGACATACTTTTTTATGCCTCTTTTATACATTGGACATACAAGAGATCTTGGACATTTTTGACGAGGGAGTAGTTTGGTATGTTCAAACTTATGAGCCCTATTATCACGAGGCGAGTACCAATTCTCTCAATCATATGATTAACCATTTCTCTCAATCTTTGGCAATCCGCAATTAGAGTGTGGATTGATGCTGATTTGAATATCATGCTCTAACATTCCTTTTGTTAAAGTGAAGAGTGATAATGTCATAGATGTGCTTCAGATCTTCTGTTTCATTGCAGGTGCTATTAGTGGAGGTTCCAAGATGCTATGTGAGTCTGTTCAGGCCTCATTGAAGCTAATATGAGACCGGAAGATTGTAGGTGGAGATTTAAAGCTAATATGGAGACCGGAAGATTGAAGATGAAAGTTATAGGCTATTAAGTGGCCCCAAATTTGTTTTTAAGCTAGAAAATAGTCCAAGATTGACATTATTTAGCTATTGCAAATTTTAAGTTTGTAAGACTGAATTAATTTTCTATCTATATATGGTGACATTTTTGTTACGTTTTGCTTCCTAAATATATTAAATATTGCATATGGAGATAAAATGTGGGATAACATAATGTCATGATCTATGCCAACAGAAATTTGGCGGAACTAAATTGTATAGTGACGAAAATTTCCGTAGCTAAAATAGTATTTAATTTCATAGTACATTCTATACCTACAGTCGAGATCCGTAGGTAAAACTAAATGTTTTGTACCAATGATTAAAAATCTGTCACTACAGGCTATAGTGACAGAAAACTTCCGTAGGTATAGCGAATTATAGGGTACGAATAAAAGGGCCGTCGGTATAAGTATTTAGACCTATACCTACAGTAAATGGACATTTACCTACGCTCATTTGCTGTCACTAAAAGTCAAATTTCTTGTAGTGAATCATGCTATAATCAATGCTTTCATTTTGTATGATAGAGTTGTAGTGTTATATTGTGTTTCATCCAGATAATATTGGAACGTTGACTTGAATTCCAATATTCAAATATTGACCGAAAATATGAACAAATAATCGAAAAATAACTTGTGCATTTTATATTTATTTATCAATTTATTTTATATCTTTTTTCCTATGAACTACTTCCTTCCATGTTTTATATCATTTATTTTTTTAGGTAGACAACTTTGCTATCCTCATTCTTTCATTCGTTTGTTATATATATATATATATATATATATATATAATCGAGCTAGTTTATGAACCAAACGAATCGAGCTATATATAGTTTGTGTTCATCTCATTTATTTAACGGACTTAATTTTTAACTCAATTCAACTCATTTGGTTCACGAATCAAGTTCACGAGTTAATTATCTAATCGGACTTCAAACTATTCACGAGTTGACTCGGGTCATTGCGAGCTCTAATTACCTTACACTTGTACGTCCACATAATTTTAATTAGTTGGTTGAAACATCGTATTAAATATACAGGGATTGATGTTTGAATCCGATACTTTTCACTTATTCATCTTGAGTTTGACTTTACTTCATTTACCGGCTTATCTCCATTTATGAAAGAGATAAATTAACACATTAAAGATAACAATGTCAAACACATTCACCTCAAGGATGAATTTACTAACCACTAGACTACTTAAAAAAATTGCACTTGTACACTCACAATGATTGCTTATAATTGCTATATTATTTTGTGTTTTATTAAAATAAATCAAATATCATCACAAAAGAAAAAATAGTTGTAATATTTTTAACCCCCACTAAAAAACTTTCTGCATCCACCACTGATTTTGCATATCTTGTAGTTTTTTTTTAATTGTGGCATATAACTTGTACTATGTGTATGTTTTGTATCTGTGTGATGATTTCAAAAACAAAATTTTTGTGGTACCATTTTTTTTGAATGGTAAAATAATATTATATAATTTTGTGTGGTACCATTGAAATCTTATCACCAAGCTATTTCTATTTATGTACTTGTTCAAGATTGTTCAGAGAAATTGCTTCTATCGCAAAGAATTTTAATTTTGCGATGTTGACCAGATGATCCAACCTTAAAATTTCATCAACTTGATGATTTGAACTTTGGAAACTTGGCCAGAAGATCCAAAGTTGTTCTTTATTCAGACAATTTGACCATCAAAATGAAGTAACATCCAATAGATGAACATTAATTGTATGGTGTTTTTTGTTTATGGAAGAAATATGTATGATGATTCTTAATTTCAACAAGTTGTATAAATTAATTACATACTAATATACTAGTTTTTGAAATCATGATACTATGTTTGATTAATTTAATGTAAGATATTTGAGAATATGGAGTCTTTGATAAGAGCCGTGTTAATAAATAGGGTAAATGGGGTTTTACCCCCTGCAAAGTTGACGAATTTTGGTTTACCCCCTGCAATGTTCAGATTCCTTCGATTACCCTCCTGACTTTCCAATTGGATGAAGAATCTTTCTTTTTGATGATGTGGCAGCTTATGTGGATTTTTAATTCAATTATGATTATTTTCTTTAATGACATATAGATAAATATATTAAATATTTATTTTCTGTTTTTTTAATAAAAAAAAGTCATTTTAATTTATTATTTCTTTAAATTCAATTGTCTAAATAAAATGTCAATTTTAAATTTTTTTTAAATATCAATTTTCTGATTTTTATTTTTTAAAAAAAAAAAACCAATTTTTTTCTTTTCTAAATTCAATTATTTAAACAAAAAATGTTGACTTAACTTTTATTTTCTGATTTCAATTATATATTTTTTTTTATAAAATGTCAATTTAATTCAAAAAATGTCGATTTAAAACAAAAAAACATTTATATTTAATTCAATTATTTTTAAAAAGTGTCAATTTTAGTTTTTTTCAATATCAATTTTCTGATTTTTATTTTAAAAAAAGTCAATTTAATTTTTTTTTTCTGATTTCAATTTTCTTTTTTTTTAACTCAATTATTTTTTACAAAATGTCAATTTTCTTATTTTTATTTAAAAAAAAGTCAATTTTTTTTTAAATTTAATTATTTAAAACAAAAAATGTCAATTATAAATTGAAATTTGTTTAAAAAAAGAATTTTTTAATTAAATAACTGAATTTAAAAAAAATTGACTTTTTTTAAAATAAAACTCACAAAATTGACATTTAAAAAAAAATAGAAAATTGAAATTAGAAATAAAATTAAATCGGCATTTTTTTTTTAAATAATTGAATTTAGAAAAAAAATTGTTTTTTTTTAAATAAAAATCAGAAAATTGATATTTAAAAAAAAATTAAAATTGACATTTTATTTAGACAATTGAATTTAAAAAATAATAAATTAAATTGACTTTTTTTAAAAAATAAAACAGAAAATAAATATTTAATATATTTATCTATGTGTCATTAAATAAAATAATAAAAATTGAATTAAAAATCCACATAAGCTGCCACATCATCAAAAAGAAATATTCTTCATCCAATTGGTCAGTCAGGGGGGTAATTGAAGGAATCTGAACATTGCAGGGGGTAATCCCAAAAAAAAATATTGCAGGGGGGTAAACCAAAATTTGGCAACTTTGCAGGGGGTAATACCCCATTTACCCTAATAAATATTACCTCCGATATTTTTATATTTATAATGAATAATTAATTTTTAAAATGTTATTTTAGGTATTTTATTATTTTATTGAATTATGTTTTTAGATTTATTCAATAACTGATATTCTAGTTTTTAGTTCAGTGAACATTGTTTAAATATTATTGAAGCATAGCTACTACTACCAGTAACGAAAATCCACATGCTTCTGGTCTTTTTATCCGGCACTCCATTTTTCCTCGTATTTTTGTTTTGTAGCTTTGTCATATATATATTATTTTATAATTAACTTTGTCATATATTAATCAATATCATATAATAACACATGATATTATATTGTACTCCTATGTTTTTCCTTCGATTTGAATAGCCGCTATACAGTACAGTACGTGTGTACATATGCATCCTGTTTGCTTGGGAAGAAATAAGATATGCTCAGATCCAAATAATAACAGATTCACGCATTTAAGGTATCAGTGATCCTTCAATTTTGATTGAAAGGTCTAGAAAAATACATATTTTATTTTTTATTTTGTAATTAAAAATATTAAGATTAAATTTATACTGTCTGATTTTAAATGAACCACTATCGATATTTTAAAAACATGAGCACACAAATAATTATAAAAATTGGAAAGTCAGATCTAAAAACATATGACAACTTGCAAGCCATGTGGTAAATTTATTCAATTTTGGCCGGAAAAGTCACATGTAGTGTTTCCTACAATAATTTGTCCTTCTAGATAGTTTTTATTTTTATTTTTTATATAGAGTAAAAAATTCAATATATTTAATGTGCAAACCATGCATGTAATATACTAGGTAACAAATATATTTATATGCACCATATGCAGCATAGTCCCTTATCCTTCTAGTATTTTTCTTTCTGAAAAGCCTTATCCTTGTACTACAACTGTTTCCATTTGTGGTGATAAAGAATGTTGTTCTTTATGGAAGCATTTCAAGTAGCAAGTGAAGGAGTTGTTATGCAAATTGAGTTTGTTTGGAAGCATATAAGAGAAGGTTTCGTCGTACCAATGCTGAGAGTGGCAGTGTTTCTGTGCCTATGCATGTTATTGATGGATTTTGTTGAGAAAGTTTTCATGGGAATTGCCATTAGTTTTGTGAAGTTGTGTGGTAGAAAACCAGAGAAGCGTTATAAATGGGAGACTATTAAGGAAGATGTTGAATTGGGCAACTCTAATTACCCAATGGTGCTTATCCAAATTCCAATGTACAATGAAGGAGAGGTGAATTTTGAATGCTGATTTTTCAACTTTTTAGTGTCTCTTGCAACAATTTTAAGTAAAAAATAATTATTGAATATATTAAGTATTTAATGAATGTTGAATTATATATATATATATATATATTTGAAAATACCGTATATATCAGGTCCAAGGACCGATTGATCTGAGGGGACCAACACCACTGCCTAGTTGTGAGACCTCATTAAAAGACAATTTTATTTTACTCTGTATGAATTAGTCCACAAAAAAATTTGACACAAAGATAAAGTGAACCTGAGCCCTTGCATATTTATGTCCCAACCAAATACACCAAATTTTTATATATATATGGTTCTAATAAATGCAGGTTTATCAGCTATCAATTGGTGCTGCATGTGGACTCTCATGGCCTTCTGATAGAATCATCATACAAGTACTTGATGATTCAACGGACCCAGCAATCAAGGTATTTATATAGTATGCTATAAAATTTGTGTTTTCTTTTTCTTTTCTATCCCCAGTGTAATTAAAAAAATTTACACCATTAAGCACCTTAAAGTATTAACACCGCTTAGACTCTTTTGTGATTAATTTGTAAATGATACGATTAATGATGGGATTAATTATTATTAATAATGGTGATAATAATTTGTGAATGATTGTGTCAAGTGAAAAAAAAGGTTAAATATATGTAAGACATTAAACTGAAGTGGCTAATTAAATCACTTTAAGATGAATTGTTTTGTAAAACTCGAGTTTGATCTCCAGTGAAAATAATTCTTGGTCAAACTTTTCTTACCTCATCGTCGGTCGGTTTTTAGATTATTGGCGCCCTCTTTCTCTGTGAACCAGATAGTTGATAATAAAAACAAATGTTTAAATAATTTATTCTGGACCAAAAGTTGTGACAAAAAATATTTAAGACCAAAAATTGATAAAAAAAAATTTAGATATGCTAAAAACGAAATTTAAAATATTTATAAGTAATGAAAACATTCAACAAAAAAAAAATTGCAGGAGTTGGTGCAGGTGGAATGTCGTATATGGGAAAGCAAAGGTGTAAACATAAAGTATGAAGTCAGAGACAACAGAGATGGGTACAAAGCAGGAGCTCTAAAGGAGGGAATAAAACACAGCTATGTCATACAATGTGATTATGTTGCAATCTTTGATGCTGATTTTCAACCAGAACCTGATTTTCTTTATCAAACCATCCCTTTCCTTGTCAATAATCATGAAATTGGTCTTGTTCAGGCTCGCTGGAAATTTGGTAATTTTTTTCCCTTTCTTCTAGAATTGCATTAGCTTCATTTATGAAGCTCACATATACCCGAAGTTTTTTAATATTTTGAAAAATTAGGGAAATTGAATGATAAAATATTTTAAAGCCAAAATGTCTACAATGGTAGCAATTACATCTATTACTCTATCCGCGTCCATAATTTAAATCCGCAATACTTTCTTTAGTTCTATATATATAAGAAAAAATTTGATTTTTAGATTTATTAAAAATTTGATGTATTTAGACTATAATAAATTTAAATAAATCATATCTTTAATAAATCTAAAGTGTAAATACTAAATACATCAAATCTTAAATTTAAAAGTACTTATTTTTTATCTATATAGAATTGGAGGAAGTATCTTGATTATGATTTCATTAGAGGTTGAAAATTCCATTTTTAAAGATATGGTCCCGTCATACGTGATTGACGCCTCTTATAATATTTAAAAAAAAAATAAAAAAAAACACGTGATTCACGCCTAGATTCTTAAAAGTGAAATTCTAATGAAAAAAAATAAAATAAAAAAACACACGTTTATGTTCGCGGTTGGTTAAGAGGTTAGGTAGGTCCCACTTAGTGGTTGAAAGGCTGTGTTGTTTGTTTAGTCACTTCTCAACCCAAGTAGGCCAGTGGTACCACATTTCTCCCCCATTCAATTTAGATTAAACTGTCCAAAGGAGTATATTAGTCATTTTTCAACCCAAGTATTTGATTTATTTTTATAATGAATATTAGTCACATTAGACATTTTATGAATATAAAAAATAAAAAGTTTTAAGATAAGATTGAAAGGAGTATATTAGTTTTAAAAATAAAATAATTCATTTAAAACTTACATGATTTAAATTTAAGCAAAATCTTAAATGGTGCCCGATCATACTCTTTAAACACTTTAAATAGTAAATTTTTGAGAAATTTGTATAGAAATCTATTAAGTCAACTATTGAAAATTGAAATATTTTACTTTTTTAAATAAATTATTTCTTTAAATAAACTTTTAAAGAATATCCTGATGACACTCGTTAGCGAGCCCTAAATTTATATATCAAAAGCAATATGAAAAAGGTAAAAATGGTTCTTCAACAAAATGATTGGAGTTGCTCAAAACAAACAAAATGTTTGAAAAATGCTAAATAGTGTCGAATTAATAAGTACTTTCTTCAGTATCATTTATAAGCAAAAATCAACCAAAAAATTTGGCCTTAAATAAAAGAAAAAGTAACCAAGTCAACTATATTTTATGCTATTGTTCCAAACATACCCCTCATTAATTATTCTATTTTTTAAAATGATTGCATAATCCAAATATAAATTTAATGTATCGTAAAGAATATTTTAATAAATATAACAATTTTCTTAATAATTGTGAAACAACATATTTTGGCTTATAAATAAGATAAGAGGGAGTAAGAAATTTGTGCTATCTCATGCTCGAGTTGAAGAAATCTATGTATAATAATAGGAATATAAACAATAAAGTATGCAGGAAAAAAATAAGAAGGACAAAAACATATTGAGTTGGACATAATTAATTTCTAACTAAATATAAAAGATATTAATATTATTATCTCCGATTTTAATATAAAAAAAATCTATTTTTTAAATACATTAAAAAATTGATGTATCTAGTTTATACTATAGGGTACATACATCAACTTTTCAATATATATATATATATATATATATATATATATATATATATATATATATATATATATGGTCTTTCTATAACACACACACCTTCAAATTAAAAGTGTGTTTTAGCAAGCTATACCTTTGCTAGTTGACAAAAATATTCAACATTTTTTCTTAAACAACCAAATATTCAACATTTTGTCTTAATTAATATATAATTATAAAAAACAAAAAATCCCAATTTTAAATTACCCTATCCCATTGGTCAGTATATAGTTGTTTCATTATAAAAAAAGAAGAAGCATATAGTTGTTTCTTGTTGAAGGTCACGAGATCTTCGTCTTCTTTGAACCAATTTTGTCCGGGTAAATCATCAACTTTTTTGCCTACTTCCACAAGCTCTCAAATACCAAGCATAATTGAATGATAAAATCGGTTAAATTTTCCTAAAATAATTTTTAACTAAAAACATTAATTTAAGAAATGAACAAGATCTGAAAAATTATAAGCAATTCTCCGAAACATTTTCTCCGGAAACAACAACAGAGAATTAAAGTAAAAGAATTCCTATATTTAGGATTAGAGGGAATAATAATTTATACAATGATATTATTACTGTATACAATTGTTCTGGTGAACACTTTAAGGGGTATGCAAAGTAATTAAAATGGACTGTTAATAGAAAAAATTATCGGTCCTTTCTTCATTAAGATCATATGTATTTATAGTTTACATAAGGACAGGAAATCTTCTTGCCTTTTTCCTCTATTCGTGTCACCACATTCTCCTCCTATACATTAATCACATGCCTATTTACATGCTGATTATGGGAAACATGGGTTGAATGTTGTCCTTCCTTCTAAATCGTGCTCCTGGTCATAAGGATGATGGGGATGAACGAAATAAATAATAGGAAAATAACGGTTACATTTATAGATCGTGGGGTCATGGGGTTATGGGCGTCTCGCCCCCTCGCCTTGCCAAAGGTGAATATCTCGCCTGTATGTCGCGCCATCTGGCGTAATTGAGCTAGATTTTGTTTATGTATTGGGCCATTGCGATTGGGCCGCTATCTAGAACATTAAACAGTGTTTCGGCCTTGCTAAATACACCATTTATATTTTTACCCGGTCCAACAATTAATATGTTATATTCTAATACGCCCTAATAGTCAAAACGGGAGGTTGACAAATGTTCAAACTATCTCTAAAATCATCAAGTAATTGCAGCAGAAATCCCTTGGTGAAAATGTCAGTTATTTGATAGCCACACAGGACATTTAGAACACGTGCTTGACCTTTAGCAATTTTTCATGCACAAATGAATATCCATTTCAATGTGTTTTGTGAGTTGATGATGGATAAAATCACCTGACAAATAAACAACACTAACGCTGTCATAGTAGACATAGACAAGAGTGACTTTCATGATCAGACATCTGAGTTCTAACAGTAAGTTTTGAAGCCAACATGATTCAACAACAACATCAGCAACACCACGATATTCTGCTTCAGCATTGGAGAGGGATAAGGTTGATTGCCGTTTTGTATACCATAAATCAAATTATCCCCAAGGTAGAGACAATATTTAGATGTTTTAAAATCCATCATTTAAAGATTTTGCACCCTGCCATGTGATCTCATAGGATCATTGTCAAAGTATATCCATCCAATCGTAGCTCTACACGGTCATTAAAAATTCTCCCTACACGTCAAAGTAAATATTCCGCGAAGGAGAATCACCAGATCTTCGTGGGGGCGTATCGCGATAGAGTGTTTGGAGTTTTTGGATGCTAACCGTGATGTTTCTGTTAGCTAGGTTAGGAGAGAAGGAAATAAGGTGGCCCATGAATTGGCCAAGTGGGCTAGAATGGATCCGTGTGGGAATTTTTGGGTCCAGAATTTTCCTACTTGTATCACCCCTCATATCCAAAAAGATATGAGCTCTTGCTCTTAGTTTTGTTCCAATAAATTTGGTTTTATTCAAAAAAAAAAAATAATAAATTCTCCTTATATAGAGATATTTTTATCTGGACACCCACTCTTCTACTATTCCAATTTAAAATATTTGTTGATTTAGCATATAAAAAAAGTAAACTATCATATTAACCTCTATATTTGTAGAACACTTTTAAGTAGGTTTTTGACTTTGTAATTATTTTTGAAAAATTTCTATCAAAATGTTAAGTTGATCTCTTTGTTCAACTACTTACCATCAATTAAGTAATATATTTTACAATTTACCATCAACTAGTTCCTAAGTTAATTCACCTATTCTTAATTTAGTCCTTATTTTAAATGACTATTATGAATAAAGTTTAACAAAGATAGAGAGGTTTTTAAAGTCAAGATACTTATTTAAAAGTATCTTATTACAAAATCAGCGGCGGATTTGATAGATTAATCTCTAAAAGAAATTCAAAATAATTATAATTTTGCTATTTTTTTTATATGAAATTAATTATAATTTTATTTATATAAAAAAAAGCTGCATAGGGTCCTAGATTTGCCACTATTTTGAGGCAGGAGTAGATTACATCCCTATATATATATACGCACTGACGCACACACTTAATAACATAAATTCATAAATAGCTTGGAATTGACACATAATGTGTGTTTACTTTTTCTGTTTATTTTTAGTGAATGCGGGTGAATGTTTGATGACAAGAATGCAACAAATGTCACTCGATTACCATTTTAAGGTGGAACAAGAAGTGGGGTCTTTCACTTACGCCTTCTTTGGCTTCAATGGTAATCTCATCTCATCAAAATCAATTTCAGCCATTTTTCTTTTAAAAATACCATGTTAGAGTAGTAAATACTACTACATCCGTCTCATTATATAAGATTTTTTTACAAAATTTTGTTATTCCATTTTATAAGGCTCTTTTCAATGTTCAAAGTGCTTTACTTAAATTTTTTTAAAAAATATTCCTAATTAAATTAAGAGAAACAAAAGATCGCTCTCTCCCTCTTAATAATTGAAGGGTAATTTCGAAAAGAGAATGTACTTTATTTGTAAATATTGCACAATTTTTTTTTGAATTCTTGTGTTTTTGTCAAAAAGATCTTATATATTGTGATGAATGTAGTACTATTTATGGGTATTTTGGTCTAATAAAGTCAACGAAATTTTGAGAATGTTGATTATGCTAAAAAGTGCATTTTGTTTAACCATCATTATCTTTATTATGAATAGAAGTTAGAATGCATATTAGGTAAAAAAGGAATGGCTTATCTATTATCTTTATGGATCGAAGCTAAATTGTCAATTAATTAGACTAAAAAAATTTGAAGAACATCACCAAATATTGTGTTCTTCAGAAGCTTTACATATGCTTGATCTTGCTCAATAAAAGATCCAGAGCCTTTGTATTTCGATAAAATCATCAATATTGTTGATAAAACATGAATGCAAGGAACACTAATAAGTGGTTAGCTTCAACCCTGATGCTATTTTCTTGATTCCATCAAGAATCAAAGAAAATTTCCACTTAATGCAATGGGGATCATGACGATATAGAGAAGAATAAGTTTCAATTATTATTTTTTCAAGAATTTTTTAAAGAGAATGTAGCAGAGTAACTATCGCTCTATACCACGTATATTACAATTTTGGGTTAAATATGTTTTTCTTCCTATAGTTTTGCAGAATTTCGTTTTTAGTCCCCGAAGATTTTTTTCACATTTTTTTAGTTTCTGAAGTTTTTTCCGTCAGTGTTTTTAGTCCATACATTTAATCAAACTCTTGTATATTTTTACAATTTTGAATGATTTTTTATATTCATGTTTATAATATTATAAGAACATCTCCGATAAAAATTTACAATTTTTTAACATAAGATGAATTATTTATGAATTTTTATATGCAGAAAAATAAAAAAAAATCGTATTTAATTCATCTCTTGTTAAAAAAATTTAAACTTTTGTAAGAGAGATTCATATAATGTACAAAACATGACTACAGAAAAAAATTAAAATTTCGAATGATATGCACGAGTTTAATGAAAAGTAGGGACTAACAATATTGACGGGAAAAACTTCAGGGATTAAAAAGTGTGAAAAAACTTCAGAGACTAAAACAAAATTCGACGAAACTATAGGAACCAAAAACATATTTAACCCTACCATTTTTATAGAACTCATTTATGTGGTAGAAAACTGGAGAAACATATGAACAAATAATATGATCAAATTGTATTACAATGAATTCAATGGACACTATATATATATATATATATATATATATATATATATATATATATAAAATAAGAAAATAAGAAATATATTTTGTAACAATCCAATAAACATATTCCAATTTCTTTCTTTTACAACGGAGCAGAGATAGAACCATAGAACCAGTACCTGAAAATGAAGTCGTATGTAAAAATGAAGAAAATAAAAACTATCGATGATAACCAACATAACTAACTCTAAACTAAAACAAGTAAATAACAAACTTTATCTCTAGTTAATAATTTACACTCAGAAAATGTGTGTGGTCATGTAAATCAAATGACACAGGAACTGCGGGTGTGTGGAGAATTTCGGCATTGAATGAAGCTGGTGGGTGGAAAGATAGGACCACAGTGGAAGATATGGATTTAGCTGTACGTGCAAGTCTCAAAGGGTGGAAATTCTTATTCCTCTCCCATGTACAGGTACTATTTTCTTAATTCAATCTCAAAATTAATCATATTTTTACACGTTATTGAATAATATTAATTTGAGTTAGGAGTGTTACATTACATTGGTGTCAAACTATATACATTTTTTTTATATAGGTCAAAAGCGAATTGCCAAGTACTTTAAAGGCCTATAGGTACCAACAACACAGATGGTCATGTGGGCCAGCCAATCTTTTCAGGAAAGTAGTTATGGAGATTTTCACAAATAAGGTAATTGGTTAATCGCTTGATAAAATACAATGACGCATAATAATTTAGAAAAATGCTATTTAGTAAGATATTTCTTTGCAAAAAAGAGAAGAATCTTATGTGGCAACCTTGAACACTTCTAAATTATAACAATTCTCCCTCCCATGTATGATTGACCAATTTCTAATTGGTCTAATTCCCTACTTTTATGGACTCTTCTATTTCTTGTGTAAATTTTTCTTACTAAATAGCAATAGTTATAATTTAATTTATTCATGTGCTTGTTTAATCTATTTAATTTATTGCAGAAAGTGTCTTTGTGGAAGAAGTTCCATGTTGTTTACAGTTTTTTCTTTGTTGCAAAGATTGTGGTCCACATAAACACATTTATGTTCTATTGCATTGTGTTACCTGCAACTGTCATGGTGCCTGAGGTTGTGGTCCCTAAATGGAGTTGTGTTTATATCCCTTGCATCGTCACCCTTTTCAAAGCTGTTGGAACTCCAAGGTCATTATTTATCTTATTTTTCCTTTATTATATTTGCCTTAGTATATGTTTGGTTTTACGGTCACACATCTCAAAATCATTCCGAGTTGGACAAACATAGTTCAATAACAATTTACTTATGTAGAATTTTTATCTTAAAGCTTAGATTTCTAACATTTTGAAGCAACGTAAAATTAATTCTCAAAAGCATTAACAATGTTAGATACAAATAACAATAAGGTGCATTTAATATATTAACTGGTAAGTACCGAACAGAACATCACAAGACAAAACATCACAACATATGACAGAATAATACAAAACAAACTTTTATGATATTGAACAACTTTTGTCTTATACGACGTATGGTGAACAAAATAGTATTTTGGTATTTTAGACAACTTGTATCGGGACAAAAAGTTGTGATGTGATTTAGTGAAGGACAAAATTTCAGTTTTTGTCATGTCCCTTGCCTCCCAGTTTGTCTAGTCCCTGAAACAGTTTCACAATCAGTACAATTGAAGTTATCATGTTCAATCCCTTATTTTTAAGCAGATCAAACACACCTAAAAAATTATTTTTTAGAACTTTCAAATAGTCTATTTGTCCTAATAAGGACCCAGCTACATAAATGAACTAAATTGCACCAACCTGCTTGTTGATAGATTAAACATTTTTATGTAAGAGAATTACTTTTGCCACCCTACGAATTTACCAAAATACTCCTGTCTAGACACTTAAGCGACGAACATGTTAAAATTTCTTTGTTTTTGAATCAGTTTAGATCTCACACCCTATTAAAGTCCCAATGACGTTTTGTCGTCCGCTACTTAAGTAGCGGACGTTCATTTGACAGAAAATTAAAAAAACACTAGACCATATATTATAAGAACAATAATTAATATGACGCTTAATAACATTATGTAAGAAATGAAAATTGACAAAATATAAACATGCGAAAGAATTTACATTAAATTGAGGTCCCGATGTTTTGCCTGCCAAGTGATTCTTATCGACTAGTCCCAGTTGCCAATAGCCTTGGGGTGTAACTAAAAGGGTTTTGCCCCCAAGGTTTTACATCTAAAGGCATTGGTAACTATGTCAAATCGACAACAGACTATGAACCTTTTAATGCCTAAATTTAAAAAATTGAGAGAGGAAAGAAATGAGAGGTGAAATGAGAATGATGAAAAGATGAAAGAGAAGGGTTCAATTCATAGAATCTTGGCTTCGATTCCATTGGGGGAAAAAGATAGACCCTCATTGACTGCCAATAAAAACTCCCACCGTCCATTGACCATTGATTGTTAAGGAAGATCACCAAAATTGTTGACCACCGGCTGTCCGCTACCTAGGTGACGGACCCATTTTTGAACCGTTACAATATTTCGCTACTTAAGTAGCGGACACTAATTGTATATATAGTGTTTGACCTTCAGTCAAAAACATTTCTTCATCTCCAAAAACTTTCTCTCAAGCCCTCCAAAAAACGCTTCATTTTGGTTGAATCTGTGTTAGTAACACTCAATCAAAGCAACAAGGAACTCTAAAGACATCTAAGTGAGCTTCATGCAAAGGTAATGTCTATCTTAAACTTCTCCCATTCATTTTCCTTTGAATTTCGTCAGAATCTCGTAAGTGTATTGTTCACTGTATGGTTCAGTCTGGTACTTAAGTAGCGGATTATTGTTTTACCGCGTTGCAAGTTTTCGGTACTTAACTAGCGGATTACTGTGTTTTTGAAACTGAAAAAATTGAATGTGTTTTACTTCTTAATTGTTTTTAGTCATGGATAAATGGAGCAATTCTAAGTCAATTGGTAAGCATTCTAAGGATGAGGAGGATAAGGACAATGGGCAGTCAACCAAAAAACCAATAGATGTGGAAATTGCGGTTGATTTTCGCCCAGTATTCACCACGTCTAGAATGTTTAAGACGCGACAAGAAATGAAAGATTGGGTTTGTGGGGAGGCGAAGAAGTTATGATTTTCTACCATTGTTGCAAAGTCGGACAATGAGGGTAAAAAAAGAAAACCTTATGTTGTGATGGGATGTCAAAGAGGTGGCACTCATAAGGCCTATGTCAACAATAAACGGGAACTCAAGACAACATTAAAATGCAATTGTCCGTTTAGGATAAGAAGTTATTTTCTGAGCTGTGGTGAGTGTAGTGTTAGTGTCATCGATGGGAGACACAATCACATAATGACAAAGAGGCTTGAAGGTCACAAGTATGCCGAGCGGCAAAAGGCGGATGAGGCAGTATTGGTGTTCGAGATGGCGAAAAACAATGCACTCCCAAGAAATATTCTATCAACGATTAGGACCAAAAATGCAAAGAGCTCAACGACTATCAAGCACATATACAATGTGCGCCAGGGAATGATAAAGGAGGTTCGGGGGGATAGAAGTGAGATGCGACAACTTTTGAAGTGTTTAAATGATAGCTTCGTACCAGAGACTGTTGATCTTGCCGAAGATTAGCATGCGTGATCGTTATGCCTAACCAATTTTTTGTAATTAATTTGGTTGGATTTTTTGGTTTTATATAATTTAGTTAGATTTAAGCTAATATGTAATTGACATGTCATATTGCTATATATAAAATGAAGTTTATATGTTATTATGAGCTGTTTGGATATATAATTTAGATAACTATAAAACTTGGTTTCAGATTTTTTTAAATCTGGTGCATTCTATTTTCAAGCCTGCTTAGACTTCTATTATGGTATAATCCGTTACTTAAGTGACGGACTAAATTGAGGGTTTCCGTCACTTATGTAGCAGACTGCGCTCTGTGAACGTAGGGTTTCCGTTATATAAGTAGCGGATATGTATATGACAGTAAAGGCATAAAAACAATGAGGTAGAAAGAATGAAAAAAATGCATTAAAGTATATTTGTTAGACAAAAAAATTACATATAGTGGTTGGTTGGTCTTGAGCACTTGCTCAAAGAAAAGTTACATAAAATAAATAAGCCTTTCGGAACGAGATCTTAGTTCAAGGTGGCACCGCGGACATCCATCTCAACCCATCTGGCCTTTGACAATTGCAGCCGCACCGACTTCAACTTAGGGAGCAAGAAAATAAGGTTACTCCAATGCCAATTTTCGCTTCAAATGACAGTCGGACACAAATCGTTGATAAGTATAACGATTGCAAACATCTCTTGTAAAGGAAACCGAAGCAATTATTATGCCTAATCAACAACGAACTTCGCACCCATTTACACACAAAATAATTAAAACTATATATGGAACTAATTTTGCTAAAAAAAGAAAAAGAAGCAAAAGAAGAGAAGGGAGAGGTGTGAGACCTCACCTTCTGAAATGTGCCTATTTATAGAAATTTGGCCGCACAGGTGGCCAATTAAAATTGGCCACTTGGTAGGCCTTTGATTGAAGCAAAAGGACTTTACCACCGATAGGTCCGTTACTTAAATAGCGGACGACAACGGTGAAATTTCTCAAAAATTACTCATTTTACAACGTCCGTTACTTAAGTGGCGGAAAAATAAAATGGGAAACTTGTAAGGCGTACGAGTAACCGATAAAGTGACAAAAATAATTCTCTTTATGTATGGACTAACTACTATGAGCTACATAAAGGAATGAGTTGGGTTGCTTGTTATTAGGCTACACATAATTAAAGGATGGTTTCTCATCCCACCCATTTCCAGTGTAAAATTTTGTAAAATTTACACTGAAAAAAGTTCGAGTACTAGAACCCGATTTTTTCTTATTAAAGAGATACGAGGGGGGTGGGATGAGAAATTTTCTTATTAAAGTGAGTGTTGGGATATGATTTTTGACTCATTTTAATAACTCTACAATTTTAATACAAGCTATGCAAACGGATAAAAAACTTGTTTTTCTTTTTCTTTTTAGTAAATTCATTAAAACATAAATCATATTACATTAAACTACTTTTTAATTAAAAGTAATTTTAAAAATAAAATAAAATTCCGTCAATGTAGAACCAAACTAACACCAACACTTAAACCATCTCCAAGACACTAGTTAGAGATTTAGGAGTCGGAACTTTATAGAACAAAAGGAAGAATTGAAAAGTGAAAGTTACTGGAAAACACAAAAAATTAAGGGTTTGAATTGTGTTGACAATTTTAAATTTTTTTTCATTTAAAGTTCATTACCAAATAGCTTTCCTTGGTTTTGATTGAAACATTTGATTAAAAAGGTTTTTTAAGGCAGGACACAAAAAAAACTTATAAATAAAACAAACGAAAAAGAAACTTGATCTTCATTTCTTCATCAAAACTCAGAATACATTGTTAAATGAACCTTCAACATAGAACTTGCTCTATACACACTTAAATACATTGTTAGTAGACAATTTTTTCTTAATTTGTATACATTGTTAGTGTAATTTTTTTACATATTCATCGTGTTAGGTTTTTGAAATTGGCAGTATTTTACAAAAACAACATTAAGTCAGATGTAGTGTTAGATGTGTCTACATTTGGAACAACATTCAGATGTACGAATTAACGAAGAGTTTGTTACAAGGCTATCTGCGCGCGCTTTCCTTCAAGCCTATCCGTTTATCATATGTTAGCGTGTTGCTTGTTCCTCAAGACTAGGAACTCGCTTATTCCTTGTAATTATCCGATAGTGTATCAAACCTAAAATATATTCCTATATTTTAGGATTTTGTTGGATTTGCTTTGATCACAAGCTGGTATCGGATATGTTGCGTTTTTTATAATAATCTGAAGACCAAAAATCAAGGAACTACTTTCATATTTCACGAGCTATATATATTGAAGAACTTAGACGTTTGAAGGTTACGAAAACTCTTGTGAAGAAATATATATTTGTGTCTAGGGTTTTCAGGTGTATCGTGTGTATTTTTGTGTGCCTATCTTGTATCTCTTTGATACTTGCTTAGGACTGTGGTCTTGAGTTGTAAGGGTTTAAGTCTACTCCTAAGCTTTTAAGCACGGAGATAGGTTATTGTTTTGAAGTGTGACTTCATCGATTTCAAGGTTAGATCAATCACACTGGCTGTGTGGTTAGGAGGAGGAGAGATAGGTGTCTCTAATCTAGGTGGTCCTAGGTTGAAGAAAGCACGGGTAGAAACTAGGTGACGAAGTGTAAACGGGTCGTTTGCTGGAGACTTCTAACTAGTTTTATCATAGTGAATTCACTCCTGGATTGGTATCCCCCAGAGTAGGTCGTATTATACGCCGAACTGGGTTAACAAACTCCTGCATTCATTTACTTTCCAGTTACTTATTATATTGCATATTATTTACTTCGTTGTGCACATTGTAGTTGCAAAGGTAGGCACATCCGGTACCCCATTGCTACGCCAGAATTTCAATTGGTATCAGAGCAGGCACCCTGTTCTGCTACTAGGGTGAGCTTCAGGGAACGATTCTGGTTGCTATGGAAAAGGAAGGAGGAGCTGTGAGTAGGCCACCTTTGTTGGATGGTACGAATTATGACTACTGGAAATCACGCATGGAAGCCTTCTTAAGGTCTGTGGACAGTAGGACATGGAAGTCTGTGGTTACTGGCTGGGAACATCCTACAGTTATAGATAAAGATAATGTTGTCTCTTTGAAACCTGAGGGAGAGTGGTCAAAGACTGAAGATGAACTTGCTCTTGGAAATCATAAAGCATTGAACGCATTATACAATGGTGTTGATAAGAATATGTTTAGACGGATAAAGAGATGCACTCAGGCTAAAGAAGCTTGGGAGATCTTGAGAACTACTCAGGAAGGGACAGCAAAAGTCAAGAACTCCAGACTTCAGATGCTGACTACGAAATTTGAGAACCTCAAAATGAAAGAAGATGAGACGGTACATGATTTCTATATGACTGTTTTAGATTTTGCTAACACCTTTGATTCTCTAGGTGAAAAACTTTCTGAAGAAAAGATGGTGAGAAAAATAATGAGGTCTCTACCCAAGAGGTTTGACATGAAGGTCACATGTATAGAAGAGTTTAGGGACTTATCTGAAATAAGGCTGGATGATCTGGTTGGGTCCCTACAAACCTATGAACTTTCTGCTAATGAACGATCTGGAAGTAAAAACAAAAACATAGCCTTTGTCTCAAATGCTGATGCTGATGATGCACAAGATGAGGCAGATACTGATGAAAGCTTATCTGAAG
This sequence comes from Trifolium subterraneum, assembly GCA_951799995.1. Lineage (NCBI taxonomy): Eukaryota > Viridiplantae > Streptophyta > Magnoliopsida > Fabales > Fabaceae > Trifolium > Trifolium subterraneum. The sequence continues at coordinate 36,371,150 of OX637463.1, forward strand.
CTATGGCTCTCCTAGGAAGACAATTCAATAAAGTACTAAGAAGAATGGACAGGAGAGGTAAACAGAATGTAAAGCAGACTGTGTCCCCCATTTCACTTGACATCAACAAGAATTCTAGTTTTCAAAAGAAACCTAAAGCTGAAGAAAAAGTGAGTCAAGTGAGAGGAGTGCAGTGTCATGAATGCAGTGGATATGGACACATCAGGTATGAATGCCCTAATTACTTGAAGAAGCAACAAAAGGGAATGAATGCTACATGGTCTGAGGATGAAGACTCAGAGGATGACACATCTGGTGAAACTGCAAAGCACATTACTGCCTTAACTGGACTGTGCAGCTCTGACACTGAATCAAATCATGGGGATGTATCTTATGAAGAATTGGCTGAATCCTATAGAGCTCTATGCAAGAGAAGTGAAGAAGTTTGTAGAAGCCAAGAAAATCAAAAAAGGCTTATCTTGGAACTACAGTCTGAAAAGAACAAGCACCTGGCTCAAATTTCTGAACTGAATAATGAGGTAACACAACTGAACTCCACACTTGAAAAGCTTAAAAAGGAAACTTCTATGAACAATGGCACTGTCGTTCTAGAAAGACTAATTAAATCGCAGGAAGAAGGAAACTGGGTAAAAGGTATTGGGTATGAATATGAGGATCTGAACAAGCCCAAGGAGTATGATCCCGAGCTGAAGTTTTTGCCTTCTGGTAGAAACAAAAGATCTCCAATGCTGAGACCAAGGCTGCCCCATGCTCAACCCCATCTGGGATTTAGAAATATGAGACCACAACCCTGGTTTTGTCATTATTGTGGAAGAAGAGGACATATAAGACCTTTTTGTTATAGACTATATGGGTTCCCAAAGAGAAGTCAGAAGGTAGTACCAGAGAAGGTAGAGATTAACCAAGCAAAAAAATGGAAGCCTAAAGGTAATGTTGCTGGCCTAATTGCTCATACATCTCTTCGAGCTACCTCTAGAGAAGACTGGTACTTTGACAGTGGCTGCTCCAGACATATGACTGGAATAGAGAAGTTTCTGGTGGATCTTAAGTCTTACTCCACTAGTTTTGTTACATTTGGTGATGGTGCTAAAGGTGAGATTAAAGGTATTGAAAGACTAGCTAATGTTGGTCAACCTGATCTTGACGATGTTCTTCTTGTGAAAGGGTTAACAGCTAATCTAATCAGCATAAGCCAACTCTGTGATCAAGGAATGAAGGTTAACTTTACCAAAGGTGAATGTCTAGTAACAAATGAAGAAGGTAAAGTGACTATGAAAGGAACAAGGTCAAAGGATAACTGTTATTTGTGGGTAGCTCCAGATGAAACTAACTTATCTTCTTGTCTGATAACTAAAGAAGATGAGGTTAATGTATGGCACAGGAAACTTGGTCATCTCAATCTTAAGAGCATGAAGAAGATTATCACTGAAGAAGCTGTCAGAGGAATGCCTAAATTAAAAATAGAAGAAGGGAAGATATGTGGTGAGTGTCAGGTTGGAAAGCAAATTAAGATGTCGCACCCTTCAGTGCCCCATTTAACCACATCCAGAGTTCTTGAACTACTGCACATGGACTTGATGGGTCCTATGCAAGTGGAAAGCCTAGGAGGAAAGAAATATGCCTTTGTGGTAGTTGGCGATTACTCAAGATATACCTGGATTAGCTTTCTTAGAGAAAAATCTGATACCTTCCTTGTGTTCAAAGACCTGTGTGTTCAACTACAAAGAGAAAAGGATGAAGGTATTATTAGAATCAGAAGTGATCACGGGAGGGAGTTCGAAAATTCCAGCTTTGCTGATTTCTGTGCTTCAGAAGGTATTGGACATGAGTTCTCATCCCCCATTACACCTCAACAGAATGGTGTTGTGGAAAGGAAAAACAGGACCTTGCAGGAATGTGCCAGAGTAATGCTGCATGCTAAGAAACTACCTTATCATTTTTGGGCTGAAGCCATGAGTACTGCATGTTATATCCACAACAGAGTCACATTGAGAACTGGAACGTCAAATACTTTATATGAACTCTGGAAAGGAAGGAAGCCTACTGTAAAATATTTTCATATCTTTGGAAGTAAATGTTACATTCTTGCAGATAGAGAACCTAGAAGAAAATTGGACCCTAAAAGTGAAGAAGGAACTTTTCTAGGATATTCTACAAACAGTAGAGCTTTTAGAGTGTTTAACTCCAGAACTAGCACTGTGATGGAATCCATTAATGTCGTAATTGAAGACATCTATTCTGTCAGTGAAACTGATGCTGATCCTCATGCTGACTCTACTCCTGCCCCATCTGATGTTCTGGAAGAAGAAGTTTACATAGATAAGGTTGAAAAATCAGGAAGAGAGACTGATTTATACAATGCTCCAGTGAACAAAGGTCCTTCTGTTAGAGTTCAAAAGAATCATCCCACTGATTTGATAATTGGTAATCCTGATCAAGGAATTACTACTAGAAGATCACAGGATGTTGTGTCAAATGCATGCTTTGTGTCGAAGATTGAGCCAAAGAATGTTAAAGAAGCTTTGACTGATGAATTTTGGATTAAAGCTATGCAAGAGGAATTAAATCAATTCAAGAGATGTGAGGTATGGGATCTAGTACCAAGACCTACAGACACTAATATCATTGGTACCAAATGGGTGTATAAGAATAAATCTGATTCACAAGGAGTGGTTACAAGAAATAAAGCCAGGCTAGTGGCTCAGGGTTATACTCAGATAGAAGGAGTTGACTTTGAAGAGACATTTGCACCAGTAGCTCGCTTAGAATCTATAAGATTACTCCTCGGTGTGGCATGCTTCTTAAAATTCAAGCTCTACCAAATGGATGTGAAAAGCGCTTTTCTAAATGGATACTTGAATGAAGATGTATATGTTGAACAGCCAAAAGGATTTGTTGATCCAAATCACCCTGATCATGTGTACAAGTTAAAAAAGGCATTATACGGTCTCAAGCAAGCGCCTAGAGCTTGGTATGAGAGACTTACAGAATACCTAATAAAGCAAGGCTACAGAAAGGGAGGTAATGACAAAACCTTGTTTGTTAAGGCAGAAGAAAAGGAGCTGTTGATCGCTCAGATCTATGTAGATGACATCGTGTTTGGAGGAATGTCTGACAGAATGGTGCAACATTTCGTACAACAAATGCAATCTGAGTTTGAAATGAGTATGGTTGGTGAGTTGACATTCTTTCATGGGCTACAAGTGAAACAGATGGAAGACACTATTTTCATCTCTCAAAGCAAGTATGCTAAGAACATTGTGAAGAAGTTTGGTATGGAAAGTGCAAGTCACAAGAGAACTCCTGCTCCTACGCATCTAAAACTATCTAAAGATGAGAAGGGAGTAAAGGTTGACCAAAGTCTTTATAGGAGCATGATTGGAAGCCTGCTATATCTCACTGCAAGTAGACCAGATATCACATTTGCAGTTGGAGTATGTGCAAGATACCAGGCTGAACCTAAGGTAAGTCACCTCACTCAAGTCAAAAGAATTTTGAAATATGTGAGTGGGACTAGTGATTACGGAATGTTATACACACATAGTGATAATGCAATGTTAATTGGCTATTGTGATGCTGACTGGGCTGGGAGTGCAGATGACAGAAAAAGTACATCTGGTGGATGTTTCTTCTTAGGAAACAACTTAATATCCTGGTTTAGTAAGAAACAGAACTGCGTCTCACTATCTACAGCTGAAGCTGAGTATATTGCAGCCGGTAGTAGTTGTTCTCAGTTAGTTTGGATGAAACAAATGCTCAGTGAATATAATATTCATCAGGAAACTATGAAATTATACTGTGACAATATGAGTGCTATTAATATCTCCAAGAATCCAATCCAGCACAGCAGAACCAAGCATATTGATATAAGACACCATTTTATCAGAGAACTAGTTGAAGAAAAAATAGTGATGTTAGAACATGTTATCACAGGTGAACAATTGGCTGATATTTTTACAAAGGCGCTAGATCATAATCAATTTGAAAAACTTAGGGGCAAGTTGGGAATTTGTCTGTTTGAAAATTTGTAGCAATCAGCATACTGTGAGCGTGCAAAGAAATTAAACTCTTCATATTTTGTGCACGCTGATCAAGAAAAGGGAAGATTGAAGACTCCACTATCTTTTCACATTCCACACATTAAACCATTCCACTTCTGTTGTTCTGCTATTACTCAGTATCTTCCCTCATTATACAGATACACTGTTTTTGCGTTGTTACATTTTCTACTCTCTCTTCAAAATTTTCACAATCCAATTTCAATCATGTCTGCCAATTCAGAAATTTCTCCAGATGAACGTGAATCTGATCGTTCTATGACTCCAGAAACGATTGCATGTAACGAGTCTGCTCTGATTCATCAACAACGAACAGATGAAGCAAGCACAGTGAAGAAGATAAAATCCTCTAAACGAAGCAAGTCCTCTGCTTCTTCTAGTCAACCAAAGTCCAAGAAACACAAAAAGAAGAAGTCTTCGCACTCGTCTGGGTTGATTAAAGAGAAGAAAAGCAAGAAGAAGAAATCAGGAAAGAAACATGAGACAAATCGTTCTTTTTCGATGACTGATCTGTACCTCACACCAAATCCATTCAATCCTGATGATCCCGCAAATGTTGATAAGTCTGGTGAGTCTCCATCTGTTGCTGATGTTAATGCTAGTTCTAATTTGAATGAAGAAAGGTTGAAGAATCCCCAATCTACTGTTGTCTCTGTTTCCGAAAACCCTAACTCGGATAAGGAAGCAAAATCACCACCTGTGAGTGATCGTGTGGAAAAAGGTACTGTAGCTGCTGACGTGAGTCAAGAAAAAGTACTCTTGGAAACTGCTGTTGAAGAATTGGAAAAATCCCCATCAAGGGATGATGTGGCTGAAGATGTTGGAACCTTGGCAGGCCCATCTGGTGTGTTACCAAACAACACCACTGTTACTGTTGATGAAGGATCCTGGACAGATGATGATCATGATGTTGATGAAGATCCTACTACTCCTGCTGAAAAAGATGGATCGGGTGATAGAGTTGAAGAAATTCAAGATGTTGAAGTTGAAGAAGACTTGATTATCACCAATGAGAAGATTGTGCATTCTACCCCTGATCAAGGGATTGCTGGAAGAACTAGACTGAGATCTGGTCGTACACCTGTTCTTCTTGATCCTCCAAGGACCAGAAGCAAAGGTTCTCGTCCTACTGAAAAGAAAAAGCTGACTCAGAAAAGGAAGGAGATTAGTGCTAGTGAATCTGACTATGAGGTGGAAGAGATTGCTGCCCCATCTGTTGGCACATCCAGAAAGAAGGCAAGGAGAGGAAGAATTCAGGATTCTGATCTAGATGCTCCCCTTGACAACATTTCATTCCACAACATCAGAAATGTCTCTCAGTGGAATTATGTGTATAATAGAAGGTTGGCCTTAGAACGGAGTTTAAACAAGGACATGCTGGATTGTGCTGAACTGATGGATCTCATCAGGTTTGCTGGGTTGGAAAAGACTGTGTGTGATCTTGGTAAGTGCTATGAGCTTTTGGTCAAGGAGTTTTTGGTCAACATAGGACTAGATTGTGATGATCCCTTCAGTGCCGAATATCAAAAGGTGTTTGTTCGAGGTCTGTGTATTGATTTTTCCCCCTCCATCATCAACCAATTTCTGGGAAGAAGTGATGATGTTGTGCCTGATTTAGAGGTGACTGGGAATGAAGTCTGTAGAACCATCACAGGGAATAGAGTTTTACAGTGGCCTAGAAAGGTAAAGCTTTCTACCACCAATCTTACTGTCAAGTATGCATTACTGAATAAGATTGCGTCTGCTAATTGGGTCCCTACTTCTCATAACTATTCTGTTGCTACTGGATTAGGTAAGATCATTTATGTTGTGGGCACTAAAACCCCTTTTAACTTTGGTTCATATATTTTTGAGCAAACATTGCTGCATGCAAAGTCTACTGCTACTAGGTTACCAATTGCTTTTCCTACTGTTCTCTGTGGAATTATGATTGATCAACATCCAAATATCCTTAGGAGCTCTGATATCCTCTGTAAAAGAGAGGCCCCTTTGACATTTGATTGTAGGCTGCTTGAAGGTCCGCATGAGGTGGACATTGTTGTCCCATCTGTCACCCCCTCTGGTGTGCCCATGTCAAGAAAGCAAATGATTGCTGATTTGCAGGACGTCAGTAAAGTCCTGGGTGATAAAAAGCTGAAGGTGGACAAGGTTATTGAGGCCTTGATGCTAGAAGAAAAGAGCACTGCTGCTCATACCTCACAAGCCACCATGGTGGATGCTGTTGTACAAGACTCTGACGAAAGTCTTGGTTTCTGATCGTGATACTACTGCTGTGTTACTAGCTGATACTCTGTTCCGAAGTTTTTTTTGCTTTATGGGCTATGCCCTGGATTTCTGATGCACCTCTGTGTGCTTTTGCCCTGTAATATCTGCACTCTACTACTCTGATGATTTTCTCCTGCTTATCTTTGACAAATTTCATGACTAAAAAGGGGGAGTAAGTTTTGATAATTTTGTTGTGTGTTTATGCATGCGGTAGAAATGATAGTTAACTTAGCTGAAGTTACATCTGTGTGTGTGAGTTATATATGCATACAGTAAGGGGGAGAAAAATTTAGTATGTATGATTTGAGGGGGAGTATATGAGATGGTGCTGGTGATGTTGCCTCACCCTGGATATCATCCAGAGAGTCTGAGTGGAGAATTTATTTTTCTCTATTTGACTGATGTTTCTGGTTGTCTTCTGATGTGACATATATATGTGTTGTTGAAGATTTATGCCTGATCAACTTTATGAATCCACTTTGAAGAGGTTATAGTCTGTGTGATGACTGTGTTTGTTTGAAAGAAATTATTCCGCTGTGCCAAGCTCTGATATGTCTTAACTCCTTTGAAGTATAGATGGTATAGTCTTATTAATGTGTTTTATCCACATCGTGTGAAAATCTGCCTAATATTGTTTTTAGTCAAAATTTGCCAAAGGGGGAGTTTGTTAGGTTTTTGAAATTGGCAGTATTTTACAAAAACAACATTAAGTCAGATGTAGTGTTAGATGTGTCTACATTTGGAACAACATTCAGATGTACGAATTAACGAAGAGTTTGTTACAAGGCTATCTGCGCGCGCTTTCCTTCAAGCCTATCCGTTTATCATATGTTAGCGTGTTGCTTGTTCCTCAAGACTAGGAACTCGCTTATTCCTTGTAATTATCCGATAGTGTATCAAACCTAAAATATATTCCTATATTTTAGGATTTTGTTGGATTTGCTTTGATCACAAGCTGGTATCGGATATGTTGCGTTTTTTATAATAATCTGAAGACCAAAAATCAAGGAACTACTTTCATATTTCACGAGCTATATATATTGAAGAACTTAGACGTTTGAAGGTTACGAAAACTCTTGTGAAGAAATATATATTTGTGTCTAGGGTTTTCAGGTGTATCGTGTGTATTTTTGTGTGCCTATCTTGTATCTCTTTGATACTTGCTTAGGACTGTGGTCTTGAGTTGTAAGGGTTTAAGTCTACTCCTAAGCTTTTAAGCACGGAGATAGGTTATTGTTTTGAAGTGTGACTTCATCGATTTCAAGGTTAGATCAATCACACTGGCTGTGTGGTTAGGAGGAGGAGAGATAGGTGTCTCTAATCTAGGTGGTCCTAGGTTGAAGAAAGCACGGGTAGAAACTAGGTGACGAAGTGTAAACGGGTCGTTTGCTGGAGACTTCTAACTAGTTTTATCATAGTGAATTCACTCCTGCATTGGTATCCCCCAAAGTAGGTCGTATTATACGCCGAACTGGGTTAACAAACTCCTGCGTTCATTTAATTTCCAGTTACTTATTATATTGCATATTATTTACTTCGTTGTGCACATTGTAGTTGCAAAGGTAGGCACATCCGGTACCCCATTGCTACGCCAGAATAGTTTTTTTTTTTTTTTTTTTTTGAGAAAAATATAGATAGTTGATGAGATACTTTAGGAACACACATTAAATCGGTTATATGATACGATTTTATTGGATTCAGGTGAACAAACTTTTTAAATTATCAGTACACATAAATTAATCTCAAAAGTAGTAGTATGTAATTAATAATTACATAGTTCATTACATATATAACATTGTTTTAAGTTTAAGAACCAAGTGTGAAACCTAGATGAGCTCTGGTGAAGAAAATGAAATTGTTGTTAAATGTTCAATAGATTTAAAATCTTAATATGCAGCTCAATTAGAGTTTATTAGATTATATAAAGAACCTTTGACACAATTACTAATTTTTTTTAATAAATTTTTAGGTCATTCTATTTACTTATCTTTTGGGTTTTCTTTGAGAATACCATGTCTCTACATCGAACAAAGGCAACAATTATTGGTCTACTAGAAGCTAGTAGAGTGAATGAATGGATTGTCACAGAAAAGCTTGGAGATGCTCTTAAGGATAAAGTTTGCGGTACTAAAGTCCTCAACAAATATCGATTTAACATTGGAGACAGGTATAAAATGGATAAAATATGTTATTCAACCTAATCCATCTATTTGGTTGATCCATATATTTTACTAAAGTGAATGAATATATTTTACTAAAGTTCTCATTTTAAAAACATGTTTAGAGCATTTTAAAAAAAAAAATCCTAAAATAAAGAGTTCAAAATTTAATTGTCAAGTAAGATTTTCGTTAATTTTATTTTAATATTTTGAATTTTAAAACATTCACAATTAATATATATGTTTGCAAATAATTTTTTTTATAATGATCTAAATAATGTAAAAATTATTCCAAAATTTAATAGTCTTAGAAAAACTAAAGAAAATTGAAAAACAACAAGGACTAAAACTGTGTGCTGGAAAATTTCTATGAGCACAACAAACTACATTTTTTATATATATAGAAAAAACGAAATTTATTAATTTTTTAGATAAAAATAATTTATTTAACTCTTTTTTTATTTTTTTTTGCTAAATTTGTTTAACTCTATTTGGGACTGAGTAAAGTATTCATATTAATATTTTGTTTTTTCTTAGTGATAATTAAGTACTTAATTACCTTGATTTTTTATGTACATTAAAAAAATCATAATCCTATACTTACAAGCCATTGCTTACCTTGTTTTGCTTGTTTTAAATAATTAGGATTCACATGACAGAACTTTTAGTTGGATTCTACCTCCTATTTTGTGGGTGCTATGATTTTATGTATGGGAAAAATCACTTCTTCATATTCCTATACATGCAAGCGATTGCTTTCTTCGTCCTCGCATTTGGATATGTTGGTACTTTTGTTCCTCACTCTTAGAAGATATTTGGTCTATGTATATAATATTCATTATTCACGGGCATATGTTATAATAAAAAAATTAAATTATTTATTTAGAAATAAAATGTATCAAAACATTTTTTTTATTTGCAATAGTCAATGTACTATTTTTTTTTTATCATTAATAGTCAATGTACTATAGAAGTTCTCGTCTACATCATGAGTATTTGATTAGAAGATTGATTTTAAGATTTATGACTTTGTCGTACTTCGATTTTTTTTAATACTTTTTATTCTTTTTCCTCTTTACATTGTATTTGTTTGAAACAATAAGTACAGGTTATACAAAGTGTAATGTTGGATCTCTTTTTGCATGTATATATATTTCTACTTCTACCTATGTCTATCAGTCAAAATTATATGGATATTATGGTAGGGTTAAGACAGTCATGCGCTACAAAAAAAAATACGCACTTTAACCACGGTCATAACCGTAGTTAATGGAATCACAAATCATGGCTAATAAACTTTACTATGTTAATTTTGAGGATAATTATCCTAATGTTGCAAAATTTAGCCATAGCTAAATTTGAGTTTTGCCACTAAAATATAAAGTGTGGTGACAATTTTACGACGAAAATTATCTTTCATTAGAATCGTGGCAAAACGGTGGATATGAGAATTTTATGTTTTTGTTTTAATATTTTATGCTTGATATCTGGACGTAACCCACTCTCAAACTTGACACACTTATCAGCTTCCGCCTCAACAGTGTTGTAGTGAGGGCTAAACCTACACAGCTCTTCAAATTTTTCCGCATACTCGGCCACAGACAAATTGCCTTGCTTCAATTCCAAAAATTCAGTCACTTTCTTGTTCTTCACATCAGAAGGAAAATACTTCACCCGAAACTACTCTCTATTGAAGTTCTCCCAAGTTACCACAATATTACCAACCTCAATCCTCTCACTAGTATTCCTCCACCAATACTCTGCTTCGTCATGCAGCATATACGTCCCCAAAGTCACCTTCTGCTTCTCATAGCATCCCATAGCTCTGAAAATCCTCTCAACTCCTTCCAACCATCTTAGAGCACCATCTAGGCCATATCTTCCTTTGAACACGAATAATTCAAAGGCAACTCGTCATCTCCCCCATGGCGGAATAAACTCATTCAAACCCAAAGATCATAACTTTAAGCATATATAACTACAACAAACATAGAAACACGAAAACTAACATCAATTATCACATAAATAAGTGAAATCATCATGATTATTCATTTTCCTCATAAAACACAAAATGAACACAAACATCAACAAATTCCAATTTTTACCCCACAAAATGGAACTTTCATATAGATATAAATATAACAAACATCATCAAAACATAAAGCTACTATTTTCTTAAAAACCCTTGAAAATTCCCAAAAAAAAATAGTGTATAGAGAGTTTGGGATAGAGAAATGAGATTTCTCTCCTGTCTCCATTAATCATCCATAATTCTCCCTATTCTATTACTACTAACTATTTATTCTACCAACACACATAAATAAAATAATTAACACATAAGCAATTAATCAAATTAACCACAAATAAATAAATATTTCAACACAAATCAAGATTCTGAATAAATTGAACAATACAGGCCAAACATGATGAAAAGCAAGTGTTTTTCTCTAGAGAAATCGTCCTATGATTTGGAGAAATCACCCCATGATTTACATATCATCCCATGATTTGAAGAAAAATTTACTAGGCATATTTGACGAAATTGTGTCACGATGAGAATGCATCATGGCACGACCGCGCACGTTAAGATATAAGAAAAAAAGATAAATCCAAAAATCCCTTTTGAAGTCTATAAAAGGAACTCTTTATCACAATTAGGATTACCGAATTTTGGAGAGAGATAAGAAGTCCTGACACAGAGAAGATCAATGAGATTCACAATCAACAGAATATTCATACAAGTATTTATGCTTTATCATGTATAATCTTCAAAACTCCTTGTTTATGTTTATTATCATGAGTTGCTAAATACCTTGGCTTTGTTTGGATTGATGGAGTAGAACGGAATGGAGCGGAATGAAATAAGATGGAGTGGAGTGGAACGGAGCGGAATGGAATAAATACTCCATCCCGTTGTTTGGGTATTCATAATACGAAGGAACAAATTAAAACTTTTTTATCCCACTTTTATCCTTATTTAAAAATATTATTAACAAGTAAACTACATTACTTCTAAAATCTTATGTCCTTCAATAATTTAACGACAAACATAATTTCATTTTAATACTAAAAAAACACCCCACATCACAGAAGGAAGAATGGAAAACTGAAAATTAACGGAATATTATTTTAGTCAAAGAAAAAAAGCAGAGGTTTTTTATTGGTTGAAAATCATCATTATAATTAAATAAACAAATTTGATGCAATAATATTAAATTTGTGGTATTTTGATCGTAAAAATTTACTATTAAAGTTCATAAAATCTTTCTGTTTGTCATGGTGATTAAATATTACGTTATAATTGGTCTAAGAATTGGTGAGTTAATATTCATGTAAGTTCCCATTGATATAAGAATTTAACGTGATTGTGCAGTGTGCAAAAAGGTAGCCACAAAAAATTCATTTACAGAGAATTGTGGAGAAGAGAAAAATAGAGATGAAAAAAACAAGAAAGAAGGCAATTTGTTGGTAGTGTTTCTGTTTGTGATATTAAAAGAAGAGGGCAAGAAAGTCGTTTTAAAATTTGAGGGAGTGGTTCCATCAGATATCTCCCAAATTGGATGGAACAAAAAATGGGGGATATAATGGAATAGGATGGAATACATCCCACTATGTTCCATTCCATTCCATCTTAATTTTTTAAATCCAAACAATGGAATCATATATTATTCCATCCGATTCCATTTCATTCCATCCAATACCATCAATCCAAACATAGCCTTAATTAGGTTAGGATTGTATGATGATTCTGTTATTTCTTATTTGAACCATGCAACTAGTATTTTAATTTATTCTATGCAATTTAATAATTAATCAGTTTAATTAATTTTGTGGTTAACATGTATTTGATTTCTGATCAATCTCAAATTGGATTTTAAGAAGTAAATCACTATTGACCCAAAGGGTTTATATTTGTAATTGAATTAATTGTTTACCAATCGTAATTGCTATAGGATTAATGAATTAGTTGGTTTGAGGATTTAACACACTTTCATGTTTTTGATAATATAAGTTTCGCCTGAGGAATTAGGGTTCTATATATGAGATAAATGAGACGGATCGATGAGTGCCAAAGAATTGAACTCTGTCTATTTTGTTAAATCATGGTGATTATTAATATTGTGTAGTTGATGAATAGGGGAGAAGAGAGGATTCATATACAATCCTAACTTATTTTCTTATCCAACAAGTGAATTACTTTTATTCTTTGTTATTAATATTTTTGCACAACAAACTGGACCACCCCCCGCCAAATCTAACATTTTGATCATAATTTAATAATAATTGAATTGTTGCACAAACAATTCCTTAATAGACACGAACTTATTTACTAACTTTGTTTCTTAACGATTTTGTTCGCTTGCAAAAACATATTACAACCATTATGAAAATATCGCATTCATACAATAGAAAATAATGCATATTCTATTTTGTGGTTAAAAATACTAAATTTTTAATATAACTTTTAATTTGAATCAAACCAAGGATGAATGTGGTTAATTGTAAATTTGTAACTTTTAATACCAATCGTTATTTGGTTCAGTGGTGATTGGCGCTGAACTTGGTAGGGAGGACCACGGTTCGATCCCCCGCAACTGCGATCGGGAAGGGGCTGGAACCACTTGATGCCAGAACTGACCCCCGAACCAGATTAAACTGGTGGTGAAAACAAAAAAAAAAACCAAGGATAAATGTGGTTAATTGTAATTTGTAACCATTAAAAAGTTCAAATATACGGAATTAAATTTTATAATGTAACTGCATCACACAATTACATCTCTCAACTGTTTAATTTAAATAGACAGTTAAAATCATTTTCCTATATAGTCTAACAATGCAATCTAGACCATTCAATACAAATTAACTGCTAAAATTCATTACTACATTAATCTGTCTGAAAGTTGAACCACAGCAAATCTTGATCATAAAAATACATGGCATTTGCAAGTGGCAACTTTCATTGGCCGGCCAACCCACATGCAGTGGGTCCTACAATAATTTGTCCACCGAATTTTTTCATGAGTAAAAAGTATTTAATGTGCACAGTGCAAGGTGCAACCATGCATATTAATTTTTTTTTTGAAGAAGGACCATGCATATTAATTAAGTAACAAATATATTTATAGTATATGTACATATTGGAAGGTTTAGTTAATTCATTTAGTATATAGTGTTTTCTTCTTTAACAAAACTCTTCCCTTAACATAGCAAGGTTTAGTTAATTCAATTCTTTTTGCTCGCCAGCATTCTTCTTTTACAAGACCCTTGAAGCCAAAACGAAATTATTAACCTTTTTTTAAAAATGGAGGCATTTCAAGTAGCAAGTGGAGGAGTTGTTATGCAAATTGAGTTTGTTTGGAAGCATATCAGAGAAGCTTTGGTCGTACCAATGCTGAGAGTGGCAGTGTTTCTATGCCTATGCATGTTATTGATGGATTTTGTTGAGAAAGTTTTTATGGGAATTGCCATTAGTTTTGTGAAGTTGTGTGGTAGAAAACCAGAGAAGCGTTATAAATGGGAGACTATTAAGGAAGATGTTGAATTGGGCAACTCTAATTATCCAATGGTTCTTGTCCAAATTCCAATGTACAATGAAAGAGAGGTGAATGTTGAATCCTGAATTTTTTTAATTTTTTTTTTCGTTTTCATTGCCACTCTCCGACCCACTGGACCGCCTAATCTGGTTCGGGGTAGTTCTGGCATCAAGTGGTTTTAACCCCCTTCCAATCGCAACTGTGGGGGATTGAATTGTGGTTCTCTCTATCAAGTTCAGCGCTAATCACCACTCAAAATCACAATTTTCTCTCTTTGAATTTGACATTTATACATGGTTCTAATTCTAAATGCAGGTTTATCAGCTATCAATTGGTGCTGCATGTGGACTCTCATGGCCTTCTGATAGAATCATCATACAAATTCTTGATGATTCAACTGACCAAACAATCAAGGTATCTATATATGTTATAAAATTAGTGTTAATTTCTTTTGCTGTTCTTACCCACAGTAATTAGAATTTCTTATCCCATTAGGCACCTAGAGTATTCACTCAGCTTAAGCAGTTTGGATTCACTATAGATTAGTAATCATTTGAGTTGGGAGTGACACATCTTAGTATTTTTGACAAATTTGGCTACCTTCCAAATGTACAACTTCAATTCAATCAAACTCAGGTTCTTCTATTATTACTAGTGTACATCACTTATTATTAATAGTTATAGTTATTAACAATGATAGGATTAATTAGTATGTGGTTAAGTTGTATTAAAGGTGATTATCATGAGTGATTACTACAAGTGAACATAAACAAATTGCAGGAGTTGGTGCAAGTGGAATGCCGTAAATGGGAAAGCAAAGGTGTGAACATAAAGTATGAAGTTAGGGACAATAGAAATGGGTACAAAGCAGGAGCTTTAAAGGAGGGAATAAAGCATAGCTATGTCATACAATGTGATTATGTTGCAATCTTTGATGCTGATTTTCAACCAGAACCTGATTTTCTCTGCCAAACCATCCCTTTCCTTGTCAATAATCCTGAAATTGGTCTCGTTCAGGCTCGCTGGAAATTTGGTAATTAATTTCTTCTTTTCCCTTATATAGAATTGCATTATGATTCATATACGAAGTTCACGCGTGTATAGATACCGTGCAATACAAATATGTGGATAATATGGTTTCTACTAATGCATCTCCATAATATTGCAATGTGAAGTAAAATTAATTGTAAATTTAACTTCACACTGTAAACGGTCTGATACAATTTCGATGTCGTCCATATCTGTAATATTGTGGCCGAACCCAATGATGCATTGTCACATATAATAGTATTACCTGGTCCTAAAATTTTTGGTATTTTAAAACTTTATTTATAGATTAAGAAATAGTAGATATTAGTAATAAGTTAGAAAGAAAAACTAGATGCTCTTGATTTTTTTAAAAGTATAAGGAAAGTCTTTTTTATAAGGAAAGTTATGAGATAAATGTATAAAGCTAAATGACTAAATATTAAAGACAAGTAATCGGATGGCTGTATGCATTTAATATGCATGATCAGTGATTTGGATTCTGTACAGTTACTGACTGTATAAAGTCGGGCAATCAGAACTTCTTTACCGGTCTGATTTCAATCAAACAGACTACAAGTTTCCGATTAAAACTACATATTTTTTTCAAAATCAGAATATCCTTTTATTGTGGACCGTCTGATTAAAACAGACACTCAAAAACCAATGACGGCTAGCATGACTACATAAAGTCAGTGATGGCATTGAATCTGGATCCCATTATTAGAGCTTCAAAGTAAATGCAATTTTTGCTAAGATATGGTGTCACTTTGACAAACGTGATGGCCGGGGACGAATTTTTACGGATCAAATTCCCAATTGTCATAATTTCATACAGTTTTCTGGCGCAGCACATCACAGTTGTTTATTTGTGATCCAACGATTCAAATTATAGCATAATTTTATATAATAAAAAATTTCAATCGTTGGTTACAGCATGACACTTTTACTGCGTAAAATTCTATCCCCAAATAATTAAAAAAAAAAAAACGTCGGTGGTTTTTGTGTGGTTTTGGACATTACGTCAGATCGATCACTTGGTGCTTGAATATAATAGCTTTCTAATCTTGTCAGTGTTATTTTGGTTGGGGTACTTTTTACTTTTTAGATCCAGATCTCCAATTTTTAAATTTGATGATTTGGATTGGAAAAAATGTCTTTAGAATTTTGGATCATTTAAATATAAAAAATCACACAAAAAAGGTGGGGATGACTTTTTAACAAAATACTCTCTTAATTTTTTTTTATAATACATTAATATCTTCATATTATGATTTCATCAAGAGAAAATTTGGGAGAAAATTAAATCTCCTTTTCAGTGAATTGATTTAGAATCGGAGTCAATTTCACTTATATTCAAGTTCTACTACTCAATAGTCAAGCACAACGTTGACCTAATAACTGACTTAATCAACTCTACCAAATTTCTATCACACTTATTTTTTGGTACAAATTTCTATCATATTCTAAACTAAAGTGCGTTTAGATGAGGTAATTGAGAAATTTTAAAGAATTTAGAATTTTAGGCAATTTAAATGATTCAATTAAATTATTTTTATTTCTCAATTCTTTTGCTTGGATGAAGTGATAAAAAAATTATTTTCATCATTTTTTAGCAACTTTTACATATTTTAGTTTTGGGTCAAATTTGAAAATTGAAATTAGGGATCAATATGTAAATTTCAAAAATTTGAGGGTCAAATTATAATTTTAGAAAATTTGAGGGATCAATTTTCAATTTTTTGGGGCCGATTTGAATTTTTTGAAAATTTGAGGACCAAAATAAAAAATTATAACAATGAAGAAATTTAAAATTCTTAGGTTTTAGGTGTCATTTGAAATTCTTTAAATTTAACTTGAACAAAATACTTAATAAATTTTCATCCATTTTAATAAAATTCTTCAAATTATCATCCAAACATTGAAATTCATCTCATATTATAACAATGTTTTTTTTTAGAGTTACTTTAAAGAGGTGTTGTAGTAGACTAACAAATGTTGTGAAATCATTTAAATTTTCTCAAAACATGCCTTCATCCAAACACACTCGGATCAAAGTCTATTTGACTTATATACCAACTATTCTCAATAGTCAACCTCAATTAAACTAATAATTTGATCAACTCTAACAAATTGACAAATAATTACTTAAAGGTGACACATTATGTGTGTTTGACATTTTCCCTTTGTTTTTAGTGAATGCCGATGAATGTTTGATGACTAGAATGCAACAAATGTCACTTGATTACCATTTTAAGGTGGAACAAGAAGTGGGGTCTTTCACTTATGCCTTTTTTGGCTTCAATGGTAACTCATCTCATACCTAAACCTACTTCATCTATTTATCTAAAATGTCAATTAAGTTAGAAGAATGAATTTTTGTTAACTATCCATTATTATCTTTATGGATATACAAAAGTTAGAATGTCGATTAGTTTTAATAGAATGTATTTTGCTTAAGTATCAATTATATTATGGATAGAAGTTAAAATATTGATTAGGCAAAAAGGATAAATTTTGGTTAACTATTCATTATTTTTATGGATATGAAGAATTTAAATTTTGGTGTTCATGAGAAGCTTTAACATATGCTTGATCAATCGAAAGACCAAATTGAAACTTCACATAATTTTTTATGATGATTTGCTTGTCTAAATTGATATAGATCTATAGCCTTTGAATTTTAACATGTTCATCATTAATGTTTGCAAAAAGATTAGAAAATACTTCAATGCAATATATCGGGCATGTAATATTTAATGAAAAACTTCATGAAAGGAACACTAATGAGTGGCTTCAGCCATGGTACTGCTTTCTTCGTTCCATCGACGCAAAAGTTTGCATCGGTCCGATATGTGGATCATGAAGTTGTAGAGAAGAATAAACTTCAATAATAGTTTTTTGGTTTAATTAGTCTATTGGTCCCTTAAAGATATTTTAAGTTTCACAATGGTTTCTTAAAGAAAAAAAGGTTCAAATCGGTCCCCTATTGATATCACTGTTACTCATAATGGTCATTTCCATCATTTTTTTCAAAAAAAAAACTTAGTTTTGCATTAGTCCATCGTTACTAATGGTGTACCACCAACATACAATTTTGTTTTCCTTCCTTCATCTTCTCCCTTCATTTGTTCTTCATCTTAATGAACATTTTCATAAACTTCAACAACAAAATTTTAAATCTTCAAATAAATTGAAAATACACACTTCAACCCTAAGAATTAAAATCCAAAAATACATAAATTAAACAAATGCATGATCCATAAAACCAGAAGAAGAAAAATATTAGGGAAGAAAAAAATCCAGAAAAAACTTCATATATTCAAAAAATCCAGAAAGAAATCCAGCTGTTTTGATTTGTTGCGTTCCTTTTTTTCTTCTTCTTTCTATTGGTGTTGTTTTGTTGTGTTTTGGAGAGACCACTATGAGTGACTTTTTTCTTTTCTTTGTTTGCTATTAAAAAAATAAATAAAACATCACTGATAGCTTCTCACAGATTTGGGTTTTGAAATTATGTCAAATTGAAGTTTTGAAACAGTGGGATTAACATATGAAATTTACAGATCTGGATTTGATATGTTAGTTTGTGTACATTCTTTTCCTTATGAATTGTTGGTGTTGTTCAGGTTGATGTTTGATGAGTTTTGGATTTGAGTCTTTTTTTTTTTGGTTTGATGAATTGTTGGTGTTTTTTTTTTCTTCGTGTTTAATAAGAAGAGTTGTTATTATTGTAAGATAAAAGTTTGGTTATTTGTGTGGCTATGCTGTTGGGTTTGGAAGTGGAAGAGAAATGGGGTTTTGGTCGTGGAGAGATTGCAGAATGGATGGTTCTTGTGAAGTGATTTGTTGATGATGGCGGTAGTGGGAGTGACAAGATTTTGAGGGTTGAAACAGAGGATGAGAAAGTATCCATGGAAAAAGAGAGAATAAGAATGAGAACAATTAAGATGTTTAATTTTTGGGTTTAATTTTTTTTTTTTGGAGTTTCATTTTTTATGAATTAAGATTTTTTTTATTTTATGGATTAATGTATTTTTTTCTGGGTGTTATTTGAAGATATGAGTTTTTTTGAAGATGGTATGCAGATGATGAAGAAGATGAAAAAGAAGGTAGGGAAGAAGTTGAAGAAATGGAGAGAAAAAATTAGTTGGTTATGGTGCACTGTTAGATATAGTGGACATTCAAAATTCAATGGCTATTTTTTTTAATAAGATCAAATGGCTTAAATTAAAAAATTTATTGAGATCTACAGTAGACCACATGCAATGTTAGTCCACCTAATACATTTGGTGTTAAAAACTAACAGAGAGGACCAATGTGGCAAACGGATATGTCTTTAAGGGACTAATTCGGACCTTTTTTTTCTTTAAGGGACCATTGTGAAACTTAAAATGTCTTTAAGGGACCAATCCAGACTTTTTTTTCTTTAAGGGACCATTGTGAAACTTAAAATGTCTTTAAAAAGCCGAAACTTTTTAGAAAGATCATAGAGGAATAATTATCGCTTTAATGCTATATTACTATTTTTTTTATAGAAGTCATAGATGAGATCGACAAAAAGTAGAGAAAGATTTGAACAAATTTTGTTGATGAAATGACACAGGGACTGCGGGTGTATGGAGAATTTCAGCACTGAATGAAGCTGGTGGGTGGAAAGATAGGACCACCGTTGAAGATATGGATTTGGCCGTCCGTGCTAGTCTTAAGGGATGGAAATTCTTATACCTCTCTAGTGTACAGGTTTCATTTACATCATTGAATCCCAAAATTAATCCTATTTTTTACATTTTACCCAAAACTAATATGAATTTCAAGTGTTAGTTTACATTGGTTTTATACTATGCGGTTTTCTTGGTCTATAGGTTAAAAACGAATTGCCAAGTACATTAAAGGCTTATAGATACCAACAACACAGATGGTCATGTGGACCAGCTAATCTTTTCAGAAAAGTAGTTATGGAGATTTTCACAAACAAGGTAATTGGTTGATGATCCCTTGATGAATACACTAGCTAATAATAATTTAATTTATTCATGTGCTTGTTTAATATGTTTATTGCAGAAAGTGTCTTTGTGGAAGAAGTTCCACGTTGTTTACAGTTTTTTCTTTGTTGCGAAGATTGTGGTTCACATAAACACATTGGTGTTCTATTGCATTGTGTTACCTGCAACCGTTATGGTGCCTGAGGTTGTGGTCCCTAAATGGAGTTGTGTTTATATCCCTTGCATCATTACCCTTCTAAAAGCTGTCGGAACTCCAAGGTCTTTATTTACCTTATTTTTCCTTTCTTCTATTTGCCTTGGTTCCATGGTCACACATCTCAAAATCATGTTTGGGTTGGCCTAACATTGTTCAATAACAAATTAGTTATGTAGGATTTTTGTTTTATAATTAACTAGTAAAAAGACTTATGCATTCGCACGGGTCACGTAACATGAGGATAATTATTAATGGAAAGTAAGATTAAAAAAATTAATTTGAACTATACCAACAACAAATATTAAAACTTGCATCCAATAGCACACACAAATATATGTAATAGATAATTAAATAACTATAAATCATATCATAAATGTCAAACAACTTGAAGATTGTTTAAAATACATAAAAAGATAAAAAACTAAAAAGATTTTGGACATTGTTAAACAACTTGAACAAAACCATACATAACTTCATTCCAAATGCATCATATACAAAACGTTCACTATATTTTTTAAGTTTGATCGAGTTTGATGGACAAAAGTCACAATATAGATGCGTGTATTTGCACGCGCGTCCGTTGCGAATTTTATATGTTTATATCTTCAAACACAAATTTTTATATTCTGTTGATTTGTAATTGATATATAAAATCAATTTGAGAAAAAAAAAATTCAAACTCATGAATATTTTAAGTATACCAAAATTAATGTAGTATTTCTTTAAATAGTGGCGGGGTAAAACGGGAAGGGCGTAGGGAGCGTGATTAAATGGTAGAGTGGCAAAAGTAAATTTTTTTTCCATGAATGCAATTTTTTTATTATAAAAAAAAATAAACTTTACACAATTACTCAAATATTATTAATAATTTTTCAGGTCATTCTATTTGCTTATCTTTTGGGTTCTCTTTGAGAATACTATGTCTCTGCATCGAACAAAGGCAACAATTATTGGTCTATTAGAGGCTAGTAGAGTGAATGAATGGGTTGTCACTGAAAAACTTGGAGATGCTCTTAAAGATAAAGTTGGTGGTAGTAAAGTACACAAAAAACATCGATTTAACATTGGTGAAAGGTATAAAAATGGATGATCCATGTATTTGGTCTAAATATCTTTTCATTTCTTTTCTTATAAAAAAAAGTGGCAAGTTTCTATTCATATAAGATTTTTCTGCACGTAATTTTAGTTTTTTATATTAATTTAATATATATTTTTGAATGATTTTTTTAGAGATATGTTAATATATTACAAAAATTTCTTCTTAAAATAAGGACTTTGAAATTTGATTTTTAGGTAGAGTGTTGTACTTTTATTTTGAAATTTGAAAAATTTACAATAAATTAATTTCATTTAAAAAATTATAAAGAAATTGTTTATAATATATATTGAACATGAAAAAAATTATTCAAAAATTAAAAATAATTAAATATGTTTTTAGTTTCTATAAAATAGTTAACTAAGTTTAATCCTTAATTTATATTATATTTTTAGTCCCTGAAAAATTATACCGCACTCATTTTTTGCATATATATTTAGAACATCATAAAACGTTCTTCCACAAAAAAGAGTTCAAAATTTAATATCTAGATCATGATTTTTGTGACTTTTATCTTGAACTTTTGTCGTTTAAAAATTTATATTTAATTCATTTCATGTTAAAAAATTCTAAATTTTAGTAAATGAACTTTATATGATATTTTAAACATGCTTACGAAAAATCATTCAAAAATTGAAGAGTTTAATAATAATTAAATCAATTTAGTTTTAGTAGGGGCAAAATTAAACTACTTTTTATGAAGATAAAACTTTCTATGAAGATAAACTACTAAAATATGAAATTTAGTAATTTTTTGAGAAGTAAAACTTATTTAACTCTATTTCAAACTGAGTACCGTCAAGTATTCATACATATATAGCATTTAATATTTCGTTTTTCTTAATAATATTTAAGTACTTACTTTTTTTTTGGTACATTAAAAAAATGAAATTCCTATACATGCATGCACGATTGCTTACTTTGTTGTGTTTTTGTTAAATCACTAGGATTCACATGACAGAACTTTTCGTTGGATTCTACCTCCTATATTGTGGCTGCTATGATTTTATGTATGGAAGAAATTACTTTTTCATATTTCTATATATGCAAGCGATTGCTTTCTTCACCTTAGCATTTGGATATGTTGGCATTTTTGTTCCTAACACATAGAAGACCTTTGGTTGATATATTCATTAAGAAAGTGATTCATTTCATAACGATTATTATATATTACAACATATATCATTCAGATAAATGTAATATAATATTCATTATTCACAACATCATCTGTAACATTAGAAAAATTTTGATTTAGAAAGAAAATATATCAAAACATTTTAATTGTGAATGTACCCTAGGAACTCCTTTTTGTTTTTTATTTTATACTTTTCATTCTTTTTGCACTTTACATTGTATTGTAGAATTAATAATAAGCAGTTTCCATAAATGGAATAGATTATACAGTGTAGTGTTGGATTTCATTTTTGCACGTATATTTCTATGTCTATTGAAAACGGCCTCCTTGGCACGAGGTGTACCAAGGTAGACTACAAAGGTTTACAAAAGTTTACAATGAGTTAAAGAAAGAGAACCATAAACAAATCATACAAGGCCCAAACAAAGCAAAGGACTAGACCCCCAACTATGGTAGTTTGAAGCTAAAGTAGAATTCGTCGTCTTTAACCACCTAAGAGAAAAAAGCTTGATTTTGTCCAACAATTGATGGAAACTGCGAGCCTCTAAACAATCTATGATTTCTTTCCGTCCACACCCAAACGCAAGTAAGCCAAATAAGTTGAAGAAAAGAGCGACGCGCCCGAGATCCACCTACTGAATATGTAAACTAGACAAAGTGATCACGTAAAGTAGTGGACTCCACCGGTGTGATGTCAATCCACGAACGCACTAATGCCCAAAGAGAACCAAAAGTACTACAAGAGATGAATAAGTGATGTGCAGACTCGATCGCAGAGACGCAAAAGTGAGCTGCAGGGGATAAGATGCCTCGAGTGACCAGGTTTGCTTTTGTGGGTAACCTGTCATGCAGTAAACGCCACGCGAAAATGGAGACCTTCAAGGGAACTCGAGAATGCCAAACGAGTTTCTCCGCATCATCCATAGAAGCCGAAACTTATTTGAAAAAGGGGTCCTAAATAAGATTACAAAAATGATTACATTGATTACAAAAATGATTAGAGAGCGGGTGAAATATAGGAATGACATGTGGCAAATTTCTTTGAAAAAGGAGTCCTAAATAATATTATTATAGATTTATAAGGAAATTTTTTTTAATGGATAAGGACAAACTAATTAATTCGGTAGTAATTCATTTTATTATATTATTATATAAAGCTTTCTATTCTTATTTTGTTTCTATTTCTATCTAAATTGCTTAAATTACATATTCTTTCTATTCATATTTGTAAAATGTGGTACCACATGTACTCCTCTTCATTAGCGGGGGTTTAGTACAACTTGTACTTTGTTCATACATTATATATATATATATATATATATATATATATATATATATGAATATTTTTTTGCCGTTCAAAAAAAAAAATTGTCTTTGATGGAGCACTTCAATTTATCTTGTGTATTGCAAGGCTAATAGATGTGCTGATCTGTTAGCAAATTTCAAACACTCTTTTTTAGATTTTAATTGAAATTTTTTTTTGTCTTTTCTCGGTTGATTTAGTAATTTAATTCTTTTCTTAATTATAAAAAAAAAACAAAAAAAATTGTCCCACAAGCTCCTTGAATTCAAATTCCTAGTATAATATAATAAAGGACACAAAAGAAGAATACACATTATAAGTTAAATGTTGAAATCCCCTCAAGCTTCACATAAACCAAGTACCTACCTCCCCAATAGTGTCAGCACCAAATTCTTTCCTCCATTTTAGCATATCAGACCACATCAGCTTTGATTTATCAATCTCAAATATCCTAGCCTTAAGGAATCTATACAAAAACAAAATACACGAATATTAGCATACTAGCATACAGGCTTAAATGGACTTCATTGTAAATAGTATGATAAACTAAATACACAAGACAATCATAACCTAAGCAGCATATGATATGATAGTCATCATGTTTTGCAGGTACATTTCATATCATAATGACTATCATATGTTTTACAGGAGGTCTTCCGATACAAGAGCTTGATGAAACTCTTCATATCATTATGGCCTGCATTGTGTAAAGTTAAATGGACCTATGGAAAAGAAGGTACATTTCATATCATTAGTGTTACATAATCTTCATGTAACACACAAAATCAAAATGACCAAAATTCAAATTAGTCAAACATATATGAGACCAATTCAAAGGCAAAGATTGAAATTTGAAGTGGAAGCTAAATATTTGAACGAATCTCAACAAAGAACGAATCTGAAGCTTGATAATGAAGGTTGAACGAAGATTGAAATTTCAAAAACCTAATTACCAAATATTACAATCATGCTCAAATTTCAAAAACCTAATTACAAAATTTCACAATCATACTGAAATTTCAAAAACCTAAAAAATTTAACAATAAGCAAATGAAAAACTGAACCTGGATTTTGAAGATTGAACCTGAAGGTTGGCGAATCTGAGGAGAAGGTTGAACGGAGGTGAAATCGAAGAACAATATGAAACTTGAAGCTTGAAGAGGAAGAACGAATCTGAAGGTCAACGAACCAAGGTGAAAACGAAGATGAATTGAAATGAACAAAGGTGAAAACGAAGTTGAATCGGAACGAAGTTGAAGTTGAAGCTTGAAGGTTGAAGACGAAGAACGAATTTGAAGCTGAATCGGAGGAAGATTGAGTCGCGCGGAGGAAGAGAGGCGTGAACTGTGAAAAGGAGAGAGAGACTTAGGGTTTCAATCAATTTTTTTATTGAAAATTATAAATAAGTGTTTTAAATCGAATGGCCCGATTTACAGTAATGACACAATTTGATAATTGGTCACTATTTACAAAGTTGCCACCGTGTTCTTTTTTTAAATGGGCTTTTATATAACTGATTTAAAATGTGTATTTTCCACTAGTGTAATTTTCTCAATAAAAAAAATAATAATAAAATGTGCAAGAAAGTCTTTCCCATTAACAGTTAATTCTTCTACCTCTGCCAGCATCCTCTTTCCTATTTGTGGTGATAAAAAAAAAAGAAAGTCTTTTAAAAATAATAGAAGTTTTGAATCTTATACCAACCTTGAGTGTGTACGTTACAAATAATATAATATTTAATTAATGTGCAACAATGCATGTAAGGAAAGATCTAATTACGTTCACATAGTTCCTTATATATCTTTCTACTAGTGTTTCTTACAACAACACTCTTCCCATTTGTGGTGATAGAAAAATAAAGCTCTTTAAAAAATGGAGGCATTTCAAGTAATAAGTGGAGGAGTTGATATGCAAATTGAGTTTGTTTGGAAGCATATAAGAGAAGCTTTGGTCGTACCAATGGTGAGATTGGCAGTGTTTCTATGCCTATGCATGTTATTGATGGATTTTGTTGAGAAACTTTACATGGCAATTGTGATTAGTTTTGTGAAGTTGTGTGGTAGAAAACCAGAGAAGTGTTATAAATGGGAAACTATTAAGGAAGATGTTGAATTGGGTAACTCTAATTATCCAATGGTTCTTGTCCAAATTCCAATGTACAATGAAAAAGAGGTGAATGTTGGATGTTGTTTATTTTTCAAGTTTGATATATTAGAGCTTTTAAGCACAACTTTCTCTCTTTGAATTTGACATTTACATACATATGGTTCTAATTCTTAATTCAGGTTTATAAGTTATCAATTGGTGCTACATGTAGTCTCTCTTGGCCTTCTGATAGAATCATCATACAAATTCTTGATGATTCAACTGACTCAACAATCATGGTATCTATATGCTATAAAGCTTTTTTTTTTTAATAGTCTGGTTGTTAGAATTTTATCATTAGGATTTTTTTTTTTTTGACAAATCAATAAGATTAATGAGTGAAATGTCTGGAATTTGTAATTAAATTTTTATACCCCATTAAATACCTTAAAGTATTCACACGGCTTAGGCTCTTTTGTGATAAATTTTTAAATGATAAATAGGATTAATGATGGGATTAATTTGTGATCAAGTCTACTGTTACAAGTGAGACAAGTCTTTTATGATTGACAAGTTTGTTTTAACCATTCAATTAATAAGTCTCATCATCATTGGATCAATTAAGATGTGATGTGACATTGATCCACTTTGGACCTGAGATATGGATGATAGGTTTGTAGTAAGTCGTTGATTATTTCAATAGATAATCAATGAATCACTACAAACCTATCATCCAAATTCTCAGGTCTAGAGACGATAGACATATTATTTCAATGGTGAGACTATTTATCAAATGTTGAAAACAAGTTTGTGCCTTGTGAAAGATTTGTCTGACTTGTGCATGTTAGACTAATTCTTAATTTCAATTAAAGGTGATTGTGATAGATTTTTGCAAGTGAACAAAAAAGGGGGGTTTTGATCCCTATAAATATCTCTAATTTCATTTTTAATCTCACTAAAAGACGATTGCAAGTTTTGGTCCCCAAATAAGATACTCCCATATGAGTCGACTTAAAAATTAAAATTAAAATTTGGGACAAAAAACATTTGGATTCAAAATTTAGTGAAATTTTTAAAATATATTCAACAACAACAACAACAAAAAATTGCAGGAGTTGGTGCAGATGGAATGTCGTATATGGGAAAGCAAAGGTGTGAACATAAAGTATGAAGTTAGGGACAACAGAGATGGGTACAAAGCAGGAGCTCTAAAGGAAGGAATGAAGCATAGCTATGCCATGCAATGTGATTATGTTGTCATCTTTGATGCTGATTTTCAACCAGAACCTGATTTTCTCTACCAAACCATCCCTTTCCTTGTCAATAATCCTGAAATTGGTCTCGTTCAAGCTCGTTGGACATTTGGTAATTTCTTTTTTTTCCCTTCTAAAATTGCATTAAGCTTCGTCTATGAAATTCTCACACAAACGGATACCATACGATATAGATCATAAGCGAATAAGTTCTGGTGTCACATATAAAGTAGTGATGTGTTATTATGTGCATACATGTCTGTATTAGCATTATGATTTTATTAAAACTTCAAAATACAATTTTCAATTCAACCTAAATATAAATAAGTTAACTTAAAAACTTGATTCTGATAGTCTTGTATATAAAATGTGTTTTTCTTTTTTGTTTATTTTTAGTGAATGCTGAAGAATGCATGATGATGAGGATGCAACAAATGTCACTTAATTACCATTTTAAGGTGGAACAAGAAGTGGGATCTTCGACTTACGCTTTCTTTGGCTTCAATGGTAACTAATAAATTCTCACTAACTAAAATTGTATATTTTTATAAGCCATTTTTTTATAAATTATCATGACAAATTTATAATAATACATAAAAACTTATTTATTTATAGAAGTTTTTGTATAGGCTCAAAAATAAGTCAATCCAAATGGACCCTAGACTAAAAAGAATGAGTTTAGTTTAATCATCCATTATCTTTATCTTTATCGATAGAAGCTAGAATGCATATTAGGCAAAAAAGAATGAAATTTGATTTTTGACATGGTCATCGATGAGAGAGGATTCCCTCAATTTTAAATTCTACTGCGGGGAGAGCAGTTGGAATCTGTACCATTAAAATCTAATTTCTCTATATTTTATAGTTTTTTAATTTTTGAATCAAAGGCCAAGATTTTACTTCATTCCTCGAGTAATTGAGAGGATCTGCTCTCGTCATCGATATTGTTATTATAAGGATTAGAAAAAACTTCAATGCAGTGTACACATAATCTTACCACAGGGACTGCGGGTGTGTGGAGAATTTCGGCGCTAAATGAAGCTGGTGGGTGGAAAGATAGGACCACAGTTGAAGATATGGATTTATCCGTACGAGCTAGTCTCAAAGGATGTAAATTCTTATTCCTCTCCAGTGTAAAGGTTTCATTTTTTTAATCCAATCTCAAAATTAGTCATATTTTTTACATGTTACCAAAATTCAATGTGAGTGAGGTGTTACATTACATTGGTTTCATACTATATAGGTTAAAAGTGAATTGCCAAGTACTTTAAAGGCCTATAGGTACCAACAACACAGATGGTCATGTGGGCCAGCCAATCTTTTCAGGAAAATGGTCATGGAAATTTTCACAAACAAGGTAATTGGTTGATCCTCCCATGGTGAATACACCGACTCATAATAATGTAATTTATGATCTAATATATTCATGTGTTTGTTTAATTTGTTTATTGCAGAAAGTGTCTTTGTGGACGAAGTTACATGTTGTTTATAGTTTTTTCTTTGTTCGAAAAATTGTGATCCACATAAACACATTTGTGTTCTATTGCATTGTGTTACCTGCAACTGTTATGGTTCCCGAGATTGTGGTCCCTAAATGGAGTTGTGTTTATATACCTTGCATCATGACACTTCTCAAAGCTGTTGGAACTCCAAGGTCAGTAGTTATCTTATTTTTCCTTTCTTCTATTTGCCTCAGAATATGCTTGGTTCCACATTCAAGCGTTTCGTATTGTTTGTCCGATTACAACATTGTCTAACTAAGTCTCGTAGAAAGGATTTACATTTGCACGTACTCTAGACAAATTTTCAATGCTTGTTGAACATGTCTTTTTGTTATGCACTTACCTTGATCCTCTCTTTGGAGACTCATTAGAATCATAATATTTTTCAAAAATTGTTAACTTCATTCTTTACAATGAAGTTTGTTTTAGAGTTGGAGGGCTATCTATTGAGATTATGCCCATTTTGGACAAAGTTACTCAATTTTTGGTAATCATTTTTCAGGTCATTTCATTTACTTATCTTTTGGGTTCTCTTTGAAAATACCATGTCTCTACATCGAACAAAGTCAACAATTATAGGTCTACTAGAAACTAGTAGAGTGAATGAATGGATTGTCACTGAAAAACTTGGAGAAGCTCTTCTTAAGGATAAAACCGGTGGTACTAAAGTACTCAAAAAGTATCGATTTAGCATTGTAGACAGGTATAAAATGGGTAAAATATTATTCAAGTACTTTATATAGCATTTAATATTTTGTTTTTCTTTGTGATATTTAAGTACTTACCTTGGTGTGTTTGTGTTCAATAATTAGGATTGAAATGACAGAACTTTTAGTTGGATTCTACCTCCTATATTGTGGCTGCTATGATGTTATGTATGGGAAAAGTTACTTCTTCATATTCCTATACATGCAAGCGATTACTTTCTTCATCCTGGCATTTGGATATATTGGCACCTTTGTTCCCAAATCCTAGAAGACCTTGGTTGATATATTCATTAAGAAAATGGTTGATTTCATAATGATTATTATATATTACAATATATATCATGTAGATTTGAACTCAACAGTCTACATGAGTATGTGATTAGAAGATTGATTTTAGGATTTTGTACTTTTTTAAAAAAATTTAATACTATTCATTCTTTTTTTCTTTTTTATAAAAAAGGGCCGAAGTCCGAAAAAGAGACAAATATGTTTAATTAGATGTGGAGCCGAAATACCCTTACAGTTAGCTAAATATAAAGAGTGAATCTGAGCAAGCAATGTTTATATAAAATCAAAGGAAAACTTCCATCGCAAGTCATCTTTGTCAAAGCATCGGCACAACGATTTGTTTCGTTTTAGGAATGTCGTATTCAAACTTCCCAATCCCACTCCAACTGGTTCCTAACGGTTAGACTAGACTCCAACTTTCCACAATGCCTCCATTGCTGTCGAGAATTGTAGTAACCACTACCTGCGAGTCCACACGAAGCACAATCTAATGGAAGTTGCGCGATCGAGCCAAATTCAATCCTTCAAATCTAATCACCATTCTACCTCCCTTAGACGCGTCGTCCTCGTTCAATTGAACACAACTACTTTCAGGGGGCCACTATTTGATGTCTTCCAAGACTGTCATAGTACATTTCTGCAGAATAACATCTTTAAAACTAGATGTATAACAATTAACATGCCTGCTAATCTCCAACCAATTGCTTCGTAAAACAAAATGCTCATCATGCATCAATTTGTTCCTCCGATCCCACAAAGTATGACATATAGTTGCCAAAAACCGGTCAAACCGCAGCATCCCCTTCACTCAACTTCATATTCAATTCCAGCCATTGCTACCAAATCCGTAGTGAAAAAACCTGACGAAAGCGAGATTTAACAGTGTTAAGCCATATAGTCGTTGCTAGAGGGCAGTCATAAATCAAATAAATGCAGTGTCATTTCGATAGTATCTCTCCAGTGATGACAGTATGCAGACACGAGATGCATAAAATTCAGTCTGTTATTCGTTAGCAATCGATCATGTTTGAGCAACCAAACGAAGCACCGTATTCTCTCTAGACCATTTATTTTCCACACCCGCGCGATCATGCTGTCAACCGGTTCATACAAGTCACTGCATAACTCTATACACTTGATAAACTGAAATATCACCAACTCTTGCACCGGGCCACGCACAAATATCATTGCCATAATTATTATTTGGAAGAGAGATGATTCTAATTCAGTGCAGAAATTCAACAGGGAGTCACTCGTGCAAATCATTAATTCTCCATTCCTCATACTCATGAACAAGTTCTGCAACGTTTCAAATTTGCGTATGAATACTAATATCAAAATCCATCACTTTTATACCCTCACATATCCAACAACAATGTTCCCAAGCTTGAGTTGAATCTCCATCTCTAACAATCCAATGCACCAAACTACTAAGATTAGGCCATTTCTAACATTAACTAAATGCATATTCTTTTTCCTCTTTACATTGTACTTATTTGAATAAATAAGCAGCTTCAATTAAAACACAAAAACAGCTTTAATAAATGTAATAGATTATACAAAGTTTTATGTTGAATCTCCTTTTTGCATGTCTATTTTTGTCTATTAGTCAAATTATGCAAAAATTGAGATAACACTTGTTGAATGTTTGGGTGTTGGAATCACAATCACTGCAAAAGGCATGAAATTTTTTTCTTAGATATGTTCAAACATAAATCGCGTATTCTTCAACTCACTTTAAGAAAAATCAATTTTTGTCACCGCAGAATCAAAGGAATGTTAAGCATATATAATGCCTCCTGCTCTGAAGTCTAAAAAAATTAACTTTTCACCTAAAATTAGTATTGCTTGTTTATTCCAATTTAGAATTATTTAGACACCATGTATACTTCTTTAACTCCAAATCTAACACAAATATTCTATTCATTCTCACAAATTAAAGCCAGTGATTGATAGCTTTGTAATGAGGCAATCTTAAACTGAGAACTTCATACATAAACCATTACAAATAATCAAATATTCCAAATTAAAGCTTATCAGTTCTAGTATGCTTAAAGAAGAAAACTAACATGATTATCTATTACATCATGATGCTCTAACCCGGCTAATTACAAGATTATTATTTTGCACGGAAACTAACTAATAACAACAAAATAAAACCTGTCACCATGATTTTGTCAAACTCGCCGTCTTTCATTTCTCCTTTGAGGTGAAACGAGACTTTCCATATATCAGTAAAGTATCAGGAACAAAACTACAAGAAAAACATCGGCGATTTCTTTCATTCCCCCTTTTAAGCGAAACAAGACTTTCCATGTATCTAACAGTTCTTATTGAATCATCCTTTGCATTAACCTGAAGATACCTTTTATTTTCATTCGCAGCTTCATACAATACCAACCTATCATTGCCATCTCTCCAAAGAAACTTATTGTTCCCATAAAACCCAAAAAGCTGATAAATCACAGGTCCAAGACTCCATCGCAAAATCCACGATCCTTCATCGAAATAATCTTTCATCACCCAAACATCAAACTCAAACCAATCATCTAATCCCCTAGGATAAACAATGAAACCAATAGTATCATATTCATCAAAGGATACCAAAGTTTTAGAGTATTCATCTGAAGTATACTCTATTTTCGGCACTTTTATCTTTCTAAAAAACTCAGTAACCATATCAAATGCTAGAACATAATCTTCTTCTTTACCAGACTCATCAAGAGCTAAACCCCACCAATGACAACAGTTTTTCACAAAAGTGTAAGTTGTAGAAAATTGCCAAGATTCTGGAAGAGGGTAGTAAGGTGGAACATCAATATCTTTCCAAGTATTGGAATTAAGGCTATATAACTCAGATGTCCAATATCCATTATCCGATCCCGAACCATGTTTGAGAGCAAGAAATTTATAGTCATTAGTTTTGGAATCAAACCCGAAACCATAAAGTTCGGGAGGAGACTTGTTAAAATGGTTTGTAGGCAAAGGGAAAATCTGTCTCAAAGAAGGATTCACGAATAATACAACTAGAAATGCTATAAGACAGAATATGCCATTGCAAGGACCCATTATTTCATACCAATAATCATAATTGTATCCATTATTACTTAAACTTAAAATCTGAGAAGAAACAAGTCCTTTAGGTTGACTTGTATTCCAAGAAAACAGAGAAATATAGGGTAGGAGAATAAAATGATCAGAAATAGGTATTCTAAGAACCAAGAGATGATGATGTTGTTGATTGTTGTAAACAAGATAGTGATTGGTAATGAAATGAGGAGTAGTTATGAGATCTAACCATGACTTGCAAACAGATTTGCATTTTAATAACTCTTTTACTGATAATCTTGAGAGGATGTCGGATAACAATTCTTGCGGCAAACGATCCATCTTTCTTTGATATATCTTGTATGTATTCTTTGAAAATTGAGAGTTGTATTCTTTTGCAATTCTGTGTGTGTTACTTTGC
This sequence comes from Trifolium subterraneum, assembly GCA_951799995.1. Lineage (NCBI taxonomy): Eukaryota > Viridiplantae > Streptophyta > Magnoliopsida > Fabales > Fabaceae > Trifolium > Trifolium subterraneum. The sequence continues at coordinate 36,404,229 of OX637463.1, forward strand.
TGGTATTGGAGCTTGAGCAAATCACAGGTGGGAACCAAACGAAATTTCTTTTTCACTTGGATTTGTAATGTGGATGACTGTGTGTGTCTATATATATATATATATATATGAAGATAATAATACTAATGGTCGGTGCACTTATTTTTTTCCACCCTAATGGTGAATTCTTCTGTACACGTTATATGGATATGTATCGGTATATTTGTTAGAAAACTTCTCAACCAACCCCTTGTGTTTCTTTTTTACCCCCTAAATTTTCAATTCTACCCTTGCACAAAACTTCGATTTTTGAAAACCAAAGTGTTTTTTGCCTTGAAAAAAAAATTCGGTTTATAGAAACAGAAATTTCTCTGAATTTACACTAAAAAAATTCAGTTTTTAAAAACCAAAGTTTCCTGCAGGGACAAAATTGGAATATTTGATGGTATAAAAGAATGGCGGGGGGCAAAAGAGAAATTTTCTATTTGTTAAAGTAAGTGATTTTGATTGGTTTATAAATAGTATTTATTAATTTTTCTATATTAAATTCTATTTATGAATCAACCACAATTATCCGTCTAAATTGTGTACCGGGATATATCCACGTAATATATATACATACATTCACCAAAGATAATAACCGATAAAATTGATTAGGGGCCAAGTGGTTGATGAGATATATATTTTTGTAAGAATGTAATTGCCTTGTTCCATTGATATGATTTGTGAAGAATATACAACAATTGTCGAGTCTTATTTTGGAAACTAATAATTACAAATAAACAAAATTTCTATACAAATCATCATAATAAATATTGATATATTCTAATAATATATATTTTTTGGTTACCACTTATTCTAATAATATATTTTAATAAGGTATAATTAGAGCAAATCAATATACACTAAATTATAGCTATAGACTGATTTGTTTTTATTCTATTAATAATTTAAAATTAATAAAAATATTGAAATTTAATCTGAAGTTTCAATTTAAAAAATAACTAAATACTAAAAAATAAATTAAATCAAAATTTAAACCGAAATTAACCATAAATATCATATTAAAATTGAGCAAAATAGTTTCGTGAACTTAGCTCAGTTAGCAGGGACATTGCATTATATATGTAGGGTCGAGGTTCGAACCTTTGAGAAAATAACAGAGATTAAGCGAATTATAAATTTGTTGACAATTAATTTTATTTTTACAATTTTATCCTTCAAAAAAAGGAAGATAAGGAAAAAATGCAACATAATTAGGGGTATGTTTGGAAATAAATAATTAATATCCTTAAAAATTGAAAGATGTCTTATAAAAAAAAAACAGACAAAACAAAATCTCAAAATGGTCTTATAAAAAAATATTTATTTATCTCAATAATTTATATTTTTACATTATCATAATGATATATAAACGGCTACAAGTGAGTTGATAAAAATTATCAAAAGTAGAAAAAGTCCTGTGAGCTTAGCACGAGTTGGAATCCTCTCCATTTCTTAAAAGAAATGGCAAATACAATTACTATAGTTTTAATGAAAATCAAGAATATAAATACACGTCTTTTGAGAATAATTAATATTATTTGAATATTTATATATTTAAACTTTAGTACTTGTATATGTCATTTCTTTTAAGAAATTGAGAGGATTTCTACTCGCTTAGCACAGTTGGTAGGACATTGCATTTTATATGCAGGGATCAGGGTTCGAATTCCGGTCATCTCATTTATCCATCTTATAGTTTAGTGGATAAAAATTGCAATTTTGTGGATAAGTGAAGTGTTTAAAATTCGCGTCCACCTTATGCATATATCTTTAGTCATATATACGAGCATAAACTCCATTTGTTGTCAATTTGATAATGGCAAATAATGAACAAAGAAGGGAAATCAATTAGATTAAAACAGTCAAAACAATAATGCAAATAATGGTGCATTATAATTATAGTTGAGTTTCAAGTGTGAGGAATTAAGTCTCACATTAACTATATATAGGTAGAATGTTTGATTTATAAGAGAGGTGATTCATTAATCTAATGCCTTAAGGTTTTTTGTGGAGATGTGGTGTCTACCTCTCTTGTGGTCCTAGAACATTGGTTCATTGTTTCTCCCTAACTCCCCCTGACTCCCAACAATTATAAGGTCAAAGAGTTTAGTTGTTTCATGATTATAGCATGTGTGTACATGGATTGGGTAAATCCATTCGACCCGGTCAAAATCATCCAATTCAACCCAAAATATTGGGTTGGGTCGGACAAGTGGGTGAATATAGATTTCAAAAATGAAAAACTCAAAAAAATTGGGTTACGGGTAAAATCGGACCCAACTTAAAAAACTCATTGACCCACTAGTACTGTGTTTTTTTAAATATTTTTTATGAAAATACTAAAGATTTTGTCATTTGATCGTTAAATATTTTTAACAAGTTATACTAAGAAAATAAAAAGATTGATTAAATTTTATGAACAAATATGATAATTCATTGCACTATTTTAAAAATAAAATAAAAATATTGAATAATTTTCATGAACAAGTATGATGATTCATCGTTTAGTAATTTGATATTTTTTTTGACAAAGTTTAGTCATTTGATATTAAAAATGCAAAAAAAAAAAAAAAAAAGTCATTTGGATAGCATATTATCCAACCGATAAATTAGAGGGTTTACGCAAAAAAAAAATGAGTGATTATTTTCTTTAGTGAAAAAAAGTTACACTATTTTCAAGAAAATACAATTGTTGAATTAAATTTAAGAAAAATATAGTAATTCGTCATGTAGATATTTAATATAAAAATAATAGAAAAATAATTCCTCACTCTAACTTTAGGAATCTCACTTCTACCTTTTCTTGCAATAAATTGAATTCTATGAGAATATGCGAAGTACCAAGGACTAGATGGAATTGCAGGAAGGTAAGTAAGACGTCCTCAGCACCTGAATCATTCCTATCCGAATCTCCATTCGCCGCATATTTGAGTACGGAGGTGCGACAGGTGGTTCGAATCCTGCCGGCTATGTCTTGATTTCTAAAAGTCTGAACTTGAACCCTCTACCAAAAAGGGGAAGTTCTTGTGATTTAAGGTTTCTGGATATCCTACCCTAAGACGAGAGGGTTGGGCTTAGAACAAGACACATCGGTGGATAAGATCACATCTTCATAACAAAAGGTGTACACATTCGACCGGGTAACTCACTGCCCAATTCAATCCAATCCAAAAATGAGTGGATTTACCCAATCCATAGTACCCTATGTGATTCATGTTTTGATTTTGGCTAAACTCAACCCAAACTGGCCCACATACACCCCTAAATTATAGGACTCAAATAACGCAGTACTAATATATCCTTAATATGGTGCTAAATTGAATATTATCAATTTTAAATACAAATATAATGAAGTTGATATTTTGTAGTTCTATAAGTGAGCTTCATCAAATCTTTTGAATCCTTCATCACATCATCAATAGTGTGAGCAAAGATATGTTCAGAAGAGAAGTATTATAGATAGTTTAAGCCGAGCTCCCTTCACTCCAAAGAAGATACTAATTAATGCTGGGTGTTCTAGTAGTGGAATGTTTTTTCTTTCCTGATAAGATTTACATGTCATTTTATTGAAGACAATTTGGTTTGAATTGGACAAAGCAATAAGAATGAAATCAATTTCTAATGATATTATTTTTGTATAAGAATCAATTTAGATATATTTATGCACATTCTTGTGAAATGAATATCACAAATAGATCTAATAGCTGCTTTGAACTAGTCCTTGGTTATGTAAATGGTATCAAAATGTATATTATTAGTAAAGTTCTTGGAACCATTTGTCATCAATCAGATATTTAATTTCAATAATAGCTACTGTTAGTTGATCCTAGTGACAGAAGGAGTTTCACAATTCACCATCACTCTCTCATAAACTCGTTTATTTTTATCAAGTAACTTATTAGCTAGACTCACATTTTAAGTATAGAAAAGTGAGGATCTGGATTTCAAACTTTGATTCTTGCAATAATGTTTGAGTTAAATATGTTTTTGGTCCCTATAGTTTCACAAAATTTCGTTTTTAGTCCCTGAAGATTTTTTTCACACATTTTTAGTCTCTGTTTAGTCCCTACTTTTAATCAAACTCTTGTATATCTTGTATACTTTTACATTTTTGAATGATTTTTTGTATTCATGTTTATAATATTATAAGAACATCTCCAATAAAAATTTAGAATTTTTTAACATAAGATGAATTATTTATGAATTTTTATATGGAAAAAACTAAAAAATTCATATTTAATTCATCTCTTGGGAAAAAAAAAATTAAACTTTTGTAAGATAGATTCATATAATGTACTAAACATGACCGTATAAAAAAATTTAAAATTTCGAATGATATGCACGAGTTGAGACGAGTTGAATGAAAAACAGGAACTAAAAACACTGATGGGAAAAACTTCAGGGACTAAAAAGTGTGAAAAAAATCTTCAAGGACTAAAAACAAAATTCGATGAAACTATAGGGATCAAAAACATATTTAACCAATAATGTTTTTGATAACTATCAACTCGCTATATTTACGGACCGGTATCTTAATTACAAAAATGAGACAATTTTTTCCCTTATTATTAATTTAAAAAACTATACAAGAAAAAAATGGTAAAAACCTCCACATCGTACTGATGCTTCACAGGGTTTTACCATATCCTTCACTTAAGTTTCAGTACCATGGTCAGTGATGAAAATAAATATTAAAGCATCGATCCCCCTTAACCAAAAGAATGTCCAAGTTCATCAAATTCAAACAAAACTCCATTACTCAAGTTTCAGTACCACTGTTCTTTTCATTTTGCCACATCAAATTTGTTCATTTCAACACACGTCACCATGCATGCCACACCATGGCCAAATGTTCATGCATCACAATCATATATCTTTCATCTCTATTGCTATAAATACCCTTTGATTCTCAGTGTACTCCATCATCTCATCATTCAAGCTATAAGTGACATTAATTCAAAATCAATATGGCAATCAAAGCTCCATTTCAACTTTTGATGCTGCTAGGAATTGTTTTCCTAGCCTCCTCAGTTTGTGCCTCTTCTAGACGGTCGGACCAAGATCAAGAGAATCCTTTTTTGTTTAAGTCTAACCGTGTCCAAACTCTTTTCGAAAACGAAAACGGTCACATCCGTCTCCTTCAAAGGTTTGACAAACGTTCGAAAATATTTGAGAATCTCCAAAACTACCGTTTGTTGGAATATAATTCTAAACCTCACACAATCTTTCTTCCGCAACATAGTGATGCTGACTTCATCCTTGCAGTTCTAAGTGGTAATTAAATATTTATTACGAGTAGTTTATTTTATTTTACGTGTAGTAAAATCATTATATATATATTCAATATTTTTCAATATTGAAAATATATCGATGTAAAGTAATTTATATGAAAAAAAATAGTTTACAAAAAAACAAAATTTCTTATCTTAAAAAGTTAATTAAATTAATAGAGAACGAGTAATTTTGTTATTTTAAAAGTTCCTTTATAAGGATGAATTAATTTAAATATAAAAATCTAATGTTAATTGCAATATGCAGGGAAAGCTATTCTCACTGTGTTGAACTCCAATGATAGAAACTCATTCAACCTTGAGCGTGGTGATACCATCAAACTCCCTGCTGGCACCATTGCTTATTTGGCAAACCGAGACGATAAGGAAGAACTTAGAGTATTAGATCTTGCTATCCCTGTAAACAGACCTGGTCAAGTTCAGGTAACTACAATAGCATCATAACAACAATCGTAGCATATTTGTCCACATTTTATAGTATTAATTATAAAAATTTGCAGCTTAAATTTTTATTCTCATACCATTCCTCTTATCCTTTTCACAGTCTTTCTTATTGTCTGGAAGTGAAAACCAACAATCCTTCTTATCTGGGTTCAGCAAGAACATTCTAGAGGCCTCCTTCAATGTAAGCATACAACACACCATTTATTGATTTTACATGCATTTGTTTTGTTTAATTTGTATAGATATTCACTATATACTTATAAATATAGGCTGATTATGAGGAGATAGAGAGGATCCTTATAGAAGAGCGTCAGAAAGAGCCACAACACAGAAGAGACCTTAGGGATAGGAGGAGGCAGCAGAGTCAGGAAGCAAGTGTAATAGTCAAAGTATCAAGGGAACAGATTGAGGAATTGAGCAAAAATGCTAAGTCTAGCTCCAAAAAAAGTGTATCTTCTGAATCTGAACCATTCAACTTGAGAAACCGTGACCCTATCTATTCTAACAAGTTTGGCAACTTCTTTGAGATCACCCCAGAGAAAAATCCACAACTACAAGACTTGGATATACTTGTCAACGCTGTAGAGATTAAGGAGGTATAACAAAATTAATTTATAATAATATCTATATTTTCAAATGAGAGAACATATAGCTGAAAATTTTAATATGTTTTTTTTCAAATTTAATTTTAGGGATCTCTTTTGTTGCCACACTATAATTCAAGGGCCACAATAATAGTGACAGCAGTTGAAGGAAAAGGAGAATTTGAACTTGTGGGTCATAGAAATGAGAATCAACAAGAGCAAAGAGAAGATGAGGAAGACGAAGAAGAAGAAGGACATGAGAGAAGCGGACAAGTTCAAAGGTACAGAGCTAGGTTGTCACCAGGTGATGTTTTTGTAATTCCAGCAGGTCATCCAATAGCCGTGAGTGCTTCCTCAAATCTCTATTTAGTTGGATTTGGTATCAATGCTGAGAACAACCAAAGAAACTTCCTTGCAGGTATACTATGTTTATATTATTTATAATTTTCATGACATTTTAACATTGATTGCAATATTTTCTTCTACTTTATTGATTGAAAAAAAGCTAATTAAGTCATTTTGTTGTTATTGAAAATTTGAAGGTGAGGAGGACAATGTAATAAGCCAGATACATAGACCAGTGAAAGAGCTTGCATTCCCGGGATCTGCTCAACAAGTTGATAGGCTATTAAAGAATCAGAAACAATCTTACTTTGCAAATGCTCAGCCTCAACAAAGGGAGGAAGAAAGCCAGAGGAAAAGGGGTCATATATCTTCAATTTAGGGTGGTTTTTAACGAGTGATCAGATATTATAAATGTAGCTCAAAGTGAGCAAAAAATAAAACGGCATTCTCCTGTAACGATAACTAGAGCTCCACGTTTCCACTATGAATAAATAAATCAAGAATAAATTTTGTGCCTCTTATATATATATTATGTTGAATTTTAAGTGAGTGGTTAAGTCTCACCTCGACTATAAATAGGAAGAATAAGTGGTTAAGTCCCTCTCTTTAAAAACAACTTTTTGACATAGTAAACCTCCCAAAACTTATACTTTTCATTGATATGAATAGGAGCATACACATCAATCAACTAAATAAGATAAGAACTAATTCCAGAAAGCACAAATCCTTCTCCGAAAAAGCGAATTGAATATAGAGCAATTTGTTTTACGGTTAAAATTCCTCCATATATTCTCAATGGTAGGATAGATTCTTTAACTGCAAATAAGGAAGTTGACATGAACAACAAAAAAAATATGCTCTGAGCTGAACTTAACATTTTGGTCACAATGTGAACACCATTTACTTCCATTTCATGGTGTTGTTCACATAGGTTACATTCTATCAGATGGATATAGTCCTGTTGGAAAATCCCTTTTACAATCAATAGTACATTTTTACGGTTTCAAGCTTCAAGTTCAGTAGAGGCTTACTAGACAGATAGCTGAGACAATTTCGCCGCTGATCAATGATATACACAATAATTCAATGGACCAAATTGTTACTTACTTACAGCTCCCAAAAGGTGGCCAACTAAGCTTATCCAGTACCATTTCCCCCCACCATTTGAACACTCAGCATAAATATTCGAAAGACAAACCTCGGCATCAACTGAAAATCAAGCATTGTCGCCTTCGCATCAGAAAGGCCGGTAATAAGATGAGGTTGGATATAGTGTTGTCGCAATAGGGGAGATGGTCATGCTGAGTAGTTTCCCTATTTCTTCTGTATTCGATTCCCATGTCATTCACGTGTTTCGTTTACAACCACCTTCGTAGAAATAAGCATTTCCTTATTAAATTCATCCTCATAATTAAATCAAAGGCTCGATAGCTTTGTAATGAGACCATCTTAAGTTGAGGACTTCATACAGAAACCATTAGAAATGATCAAAAAATTCTATTTCAACTGTAACCATGGTGAATGTGTAAACAGTTATATAACAATGCACATTCAATTTTTTGAAGTTTCAGTTTTGTATATTTAGAAAACAAAATTTCTAACAGAAGTTCTTGGTTGGTTTAGTAAGAAGCTAATCAATTCTATTATATTTATCAAGAAGAAAACTAACATGATTAATCTATTACATCTTGATGCAATAACTCAATTACAATATTATCATATATAATGCATCTTGATTTCGTGGTGCCACCTTGATTTCGTCAAACTCACCACCTTTCATTTCTCCATCAGATAAAACAAGTCTTTCGATGTATCAGTTGAGCTGCAGTGTATCAGGAACGAAACTACAAGAAAAACATCGGAGACTACTTTCATTTCCCCTTTTAAGCGAAACGAGACTTTCCATGTATCGAGCAGTTCTTACTGAATCATACTTTGTATTATTAACAGGAAGATGCCTTGTATTATCATTCGCTGCTTCGTACAAAACCAACCTCTCATTGTCATCTCTCCAAACAAACCGATCGCTCCCATAAAATCCAACAAGATAATAAGTCACCGGCACAGGTCCAAGACTATATTGCAAAATCCATGACCCTTCATCAAAATAATCTTTCATCACCCAAACATCAAAGTGAAACCAATTATCTAATCCCCTAGGATAAAGTATTATACCAATAGTCTCATATTCATTAAAGGGTACCAAAGTTTTAGAACAATCATGTAAAGAATACTCTACTTTAGGCACTTTAATCTTTCTGAACAATTCATTAACCATGTCAAATGCTAGAACATAATCTCCTTTGTTACCAAACTCATCAACAAGAAAACCCCACCAATGACAACAGTTTTTCACAAAAGTATAAATCGAAGAAGAACGCCAAGTATTAAACGGAAAAGGATTGTAATGTGGAGCACCAATATCTCTCCAAGAGTTTGAATTAAGGCTATATAACTCAGCTGGTAAAAACTCATTCTTTTCCCCTTCATCTGAATCATCTAACACAAAATCTCTAAGCACAACAATTTTATAGTCATTAGTGTTAGGGTCAAAACCAAAACCATAATGTTCATTGAAATCATTCATCTCATCAGGAGAATCTCTATGATGGGATTTAGGCAAAAGTAGAAACTGTCTCATAGAAGGATTCATCAATGCATTTGGATATCCAATAAGACAGAATATACCATTACAAGGACCCATTATTCTAGTCCAATATTGAATATTGCCATTATTGTATTCATAAGGAGGGTTGAAAATCTGAGAGGAAACAAGTCCTTTAGGTTGACTTGTATCCCAAGAAAACAGAGAAATATAAGGTTTGGTAAGAAAAGGTGCTCTAATAACCAAGAGGTGATGATCTTGTTGATTGTTGTAGACAAGATAGTGATTGGTAATGAAATGAGGAGTAGTTATGAGATCTAACCATGACTTGCAAACACATTTGCATTTTGATAATTCTTTTACTGATAATCTTGTAAGGATGTTGCATATGAATTCTTGTGGCAAATGCTCCATCTTTCTTTGATATTTCTTGTATTCTTTGGAAATTGATTTGTGTACTCTTTCTGTGGGTGTTACTTTGCTGGTATGGGAGCTTGGCAAACAACAGGTGGTAACCAAAATTAATTTCTTTTTCACTTGGATGTGTTACATGGATGACTGAGCATCATTTTCATCTGATATATATATATATAAGATAATACACAAATGTTATCTTTTGTCAGGCATGTGAAGATACACTTATATTTTACACATGTGAAGATAATAAGTTAATAACAAATAGGGGTCAACATTTTATTTGAATATGTATTAATATTAGTATATTCTTGGATAATTTTGATAAGTCTAAAATTATTTGAATATGTATTAGTACTAGCATGTTTGAAAAAATAAATTAAGACGTGTTATCGATAAGAACTTAAAATATCATTAGTTCAAAATTTAGGTTACAAATTGGTTCCTTGCGTTTAAAAAGTATCAATTTGGTCTCTTACGCTTCTACCATTTACATTAGTTAGTCCTTTGCGTCAGTTTTTCCACTAACACCGTTTGAATTCTCCACGTGGCTGACCGATTGCGTATGTAGATAGACATATGTTGAAACAAACCTAAAATAAATGTAAAGGACCAAATTAATGTAAACGTAAGTGGAAAAATAAATTAATTTTTGACAAACACTTTCGAAGACCCCATCCATATGATCCTCAAGATGGCGAAAGATTGACAGATATGAGCACAACCACTTTAATAAAGGTCTACTGAGGATGGACACCATATACATAGGTTGAAACTGTCCCCCAGTAGGTTGGATTAAGCTTAACTATGATGGGGCTTATAAAAAGGTTCAAGATGTTGTTGGGTGAGGCCGCTACCTTCCTGTGGAACTCATATGGTTGTTGGATACATGGATATACTCAAAAGATCAAAAGTTGTGACACCTTATATGTTGAAATGTAGAGTATGTACACAGAAATGAAGTTGACGCAAAGACAATGAGTCACTCGTCTTGTAGAAAGTGATTTTAAAGTGTTCATTGATATGGTTACATAGAGTTGCAATTTCAATGAGACGACACCAATTTTGATCTGATGTATTTAAAACCTCATTAGTCGGAATTGACAGATTTAATTCAAACACACGATGGGAACGAAAGAAAAGCGTAAATTGGTTAGATAATCGTAGTCTCATCCATAGCTTTTTTGATGTAACGATGCTCGAGACTCCTTGTAGACCTCTAGAGTATCCTCTTTAATGATGTTTCTAGAACTTACATGTCTAGAATGTGCTCATCGCGATGTAGTTTGTTCCTATCTTTTCTTGGGTTTTGCTCTCTTAATTTAACAAAAAAAATAGAGGATCGAAACTTCAAAAAATTGAAAATATGAGATTAAAACTACAATTAAGTTGTTTTTCGATTTTTGTGTTTTTATTGGAATAAAATGTGTATGAACATGTGATCTTCATCAAAGGACATATCATTTAGAAGAATCCGAATTCAACAATCGAGTAAAATATTTTTTTGTAGGTGTTTTATTTACTTTGAGGCTGAACTGTAACTTTTTTTTTAGAAATGGCAGAGTTAAAAAATAAAAATAAAAAATGTGTATGAAGGTGTCTGAAGTACTAATAGTTTGTTAATTTCAACTTGGTGGAGTGAATCGCAATGTCAATTTTGCGCAACATAGCATTCTCAACCTGATATCAAATCAAAGTCACAGTGTCATTTTACTCACTCGAAGAGAGTGACAGAGTCAAACAATGGATCTGAGTTTTCTCATTCACGCTCTCATTCCTTCTTGGAACTCTGTTAGTACCTACCACTCACGACCCACTTCTTTAATTCACTCATTTATTTCAAAACAATCATCAATTTCATATCTTTTTACATTTTCCGTATCTGGGTCAGGTTTCTTTACTCGCTGGATTCTTCACTTATTTGGCCATTGTTGGATCCATTCTCCCTGGAAAACTTGTTCCTGGTGTTCTTCTTTCTGATTCAACTCGTCTTCACTATCGCTGCAATGGTTCATTACTTCTTATTTATAAACTGTGTTTGTTAATTTGGCTTTTTTTTTCTTTTCATATGATGATGATTTAACTTTGTTTGCATTTTTATTTTTTAGGTCTACTTTCACTTTTTCTATTGGTTGGACTTATTTGGATCAGTGCCAAGATGGAATTTGTATCTCTTACTGTAAGTGTTTGCATAATGTATATGAATAATTCGCATTTGTGTAAGTTCATGAAATGCAAAGAGTTGTGTGGCATGTAGTGTGATGTTTTATGTTGCATCAATTTCTTTTATGATAATTTGGGATGGACACTCTTCGAATTAGGTGTGTCCCGGTGTCGGACACGATCGGTGTCGGACACGGACACTTATGATTACATTGAATTATGTCATTTTTTTCAAATTATTATCAGTGTCAATGTATCGGTATCTGTGTAGTGTTTGGTGTCCGTGTTGTGTCCATGCTGCATAGGTTCTAAATTGCAGTTGCATTTGTGCCGCAAAACTTGATACTTTGGCAAAATAGGCAATTGCGGCCGATCCAGAGACTTCTAAAGCCTTTGTATTGCAGCAACAATTTTAGTTGTAGTCCACAATTTAGAACTATGTGCAGAACTTATCAACTGTTTTGGTGATTCTTGCAGGCTATAGCAGATAGAGGACTTGAGCTGCTGTCTACAACTTTTATCTTCAGTTTTCTTGTATGTAAGCTTATAATTAATCTTTGGAGTTTCAAAGTAATAGCATCTGCTTATTTACTTACCGGATGTTTGTTTTTGTAAACACTTCAGAGATGAGAGTGATATTTATTGCTGTAGTTTAATTATTTAATCTCTTCCCCAGATTAGCACTTTCTTCATGACTTATTGCTGATTTTGAATGCTATGATCATACTTTTCAAACCACTCTAAATTGAATTGAAATTTTCTTGTTTGTCATATCAAAGTTTTTCAACAGGTTACATGGACCTATCTTGTTGCAAAAGTCATTACTCAATTAATTTTGAAAAACTGAGTCATGGATATTTAGTCGTGCAAATATGAATAAGATGGTTTATTTAAATTTGCTTGTGTTTTATTTTTATCATTCTGGATAGCATGATAAATTTTCTTCCCTTTGGGTTACCACTTTTGTTCATCTCTTGCATATAAATGGCAGGTGGCCCTGGTACTCTATTTTTCCGGTTGCAAGTCAAAGAGTAAAGGTTCATCGCTAAAACCTCATGTCACTGGAAACCTGATACATGATTGGTATGTTGTGAATGTTAAGATTACTGTAACTGATTGCTACTTTAGTGGAAAAAAATTTAAGGAACATATGTTTGGAAGTTGTAAGTATCTATATATTTGTTATCAACTTCTTAACCTGAAGGGAGATAGCAGAAATAAAATGCATTGCAATGAACCTCATCCCTCCTTTTCAATTTTAATATGCTTCATTTTGTTCCTACTTAACACTTTATTTAAACCATAATAAGCTTGCATTTTTCTAGCCCTAGGCTCCCTGCAAAATTTTGTTGCCTTCAAGAGGTTATACTAATAATATGTAGTGATATTTTGGTCACTTTTGGGCTTAAACATGATTAAACTGATTTATATTTTGTTTCACTTTTAATCCATTTAGAAATATTTTATACTATTACATGAACCACATACTAGTACAAGATAAAAATAAGAACATTGATATGTTCTCTTACTATGCTTTCACTTTAAATAATATGTTGATAAAGTACATGAAGATGTTGTGTCTAATTAATAATGGATGTCATGATAGACTACAATGTATTATGTGGGCCAACTAATTGTGTTTTTGTGGTTAATCTTGTTGATTTTTGTTTTCTATTTGATTTTAACAGGTGGTTTGGAATACAATTAAATCCTCAGTTCATGAGTATTGACCTCAAGTATGTGATCTATTCATTGTGGTTCCTTGCTTGTTCTCATTTAAAACAACTGTTTATTAATTGCAAGTTGTGGGAAAATAATACTATCTTACCTCACCGGTGCCAATGAAAGATGCTTATTTTCTTCTCGTTTGACGTGACTGATATATCTTCCCCATCCCCTGCCATGTTACTATAATAATACATCAAGCAGGTTTCAAATGGATCTAAAGTCTAAACATGTGAATAACTATTTTTAAAATAACCTATGCCTTCTACTGTTCTACATTCTAAAAAAAATCATTTCATGTTTGTGTTGTTATAGTATTGCGTCATTTGACTAAATTTATGGTTAGTATTTTTCGTCCTTACTTTCCAAGGCAATAAATTTTTTGATAATTTTTATACATAGCTCACTTACATCTTAACTGACTTTTGAAATAAGACAATATATAAACATCAACAGCATAACTAAGGAGGTATGAATGATGGGTGAAATCAATCTGATATGGTCCTAACGGAATTATCAAATTGCAGATTTTTCTTTGTTAGAGCTGGAATGATGGGGTGGCTACTTATCAATCTATCAGTTCTTGCTAAGAGCATTCAAGATGGTACTTTGAGCAAGTCAATGATTCTCTTCCAGCTATTCTGTGCAGTAATCTCAAAAACTTGCATACTTTCTTTCGTTGATCGAAATCCTCGTATTATGGATGTCTGTTTTTTTGATAATTTCTGCACATTTGTTTCAGCTATACATCCTGGACTACTTTGTACACGAAGAATACATGACATCCACGTAAGTGATTTACACATTTGTGACTAGAAGAATATTAGGTTGATGTGCTCTTTAGATTTTATCATCGGCAACGTGTCCTAATTATAAGTTTTATGACAATGACATTCATTCATATTGTTGTAAATCAGAAGTCTTGCACCAATGGTAGAAAAAAAATACCCGACGAGTTTTAGTAAAAATATCTGTTTTTGGATCTGAATTTTGTATCGTCCGTGTCATGTTTATAAAATTTCAGACTAAATCAAGATTGTTTTGAACTCCATTGAGATGTCTTAAATTAGACTTATATCATACATTTCAAACAAATCCACTTACAAGTAAGCTTGTAAGTGGTCGGCTTATATGTTATTTGGCGAGGGTGGTTACATTGGATATGCAAGCGCCTATGCTTGTGGATTTATTTGCTGTGGTCAACTTTATTGATGCAGTCTATGCATTACCTTTCTGCACTAGGGGAAGAACCATCCATCGTAGAATTCCAACGATAATACACTGATACGAATTAATTTGTATGTCGCAGATGCATTGGGGGGATTAGTATATGATTGAATTCTCTTTTCTTGTCTTTTGCAGATGGGACATAATTGCAGAGAGATTGGGCTTCATGTTGGTCTTTGGAGATTTAGTGTGGATTCCTTTTACTTTTAGCATACAGGTATCTGTTATAATTACGAACTTGGTTGACAAATAAAGATGTTCCAGCATGCAGTTTACTTGTCATGAAAGAGATGGTTATACTTGTTTTGAGCAATGTTTATGTCATACTGTTGTGACTCACTTTTTCATCGCTCTTATTTTTATTCAGTCCTCTATCCTTCCTACTTTCTCAGTCTAATGTGTAGTTCTTGACCGCTGTTTCATATCATCAAACTATTGATAAGACTCGAACTATTTTGTATCATCATTATAGTTCTTTCGATTGCACTCATTCTACTACTCTTTTCATCATTTATGGAATCAAACCCACTATCACTCTAATATGAATTACTGAAGCTTGCTATTTATAGAATTTGTTAATTTCTAAATGGCTTTTAAGTTATGGTGTTGGCATCATATATACCTTTTTAGGAAGTTTCAGGAAGTTCTATAGGGAAACCACCATTTTGGTCCCTGAAAGTGTAACACGCTGTCACATTAGTCCCTGACCAACAACTCTTCAGTCTTCAATCCATTAGTCACTTTAGTCCCAAACATCAACCAAAACGTTAACTCAGTAAAAAACGATGATGTGGCTTATGTGAAGGACCAAACTTAATGTCTTGAACATGGACCAAAATGAAAGAAAATATCCTTTCTTCTTTTTCTTCATCATTTTCCAACTTTTCCTCTCTCACCTTCTCCCCCCTCCCACTTCTCTCCCGCTCTCTATCTTCCTCCCCCTCTCTCCTGAACAATAGTGCATTCACTTGGTTTTTGACGTTGAGGAGTCATGCATAGTTTTCAAAAATATAGTTCAACTTAGATTTAAAGCATTTAAAATGCACTATTGTTCAGAAGACTATAATAGTCTTCTGAACTTATTATATTAGTCTTCTAACTGCTTTAAATTATACTTTTGTTTTCTTTTTCCTCTACAATAGAAAGCATATCAACCAACATTACATGTCCAATTAATTAGTAACTAATACTCAGTGCATTACACATCAGTGACAAAATGAACTCAATAAGATAAGTTGAATAATATTGAAAAATAATGTCCAATTAGAATAACACTTCATTTTCAAATAGCATTATAGCACCCGACTCATAAGTCATAAATAACTACATTTCCTTGTGTGCACAATTTGCTATCATCAAGAAAATAGATCTATTTTGTTTCACACACACACACACAAAAGCAATGGTCAAAAACTCAAAATTGACCTACATAGGTAGGCATGTTCTTTAGATGTACGATTTAAACACGTTATTCACCTGTGTGGGAAAGTGAAACCTGCAACCAGTTTTGTGAGCTTCATTTATTTACATCTTAAAATCTTGCATGTATTGACAATCTGCAATTTCTATTAGGGCTGGTGGCTTTTGAGGAACAAAGTTGAATTAACAACGGCTGCAGTTGTAGCTAATTGCTTTGTGTTCCTTATCGGGTAACTTAACCATAATCTGTAAAAGTTAATTTTATAAAGTTGCAGCACACACACTCCGTAGGCGACATAAAGTTGACACAAAATAAAACTTTATGAAAACTGCTATTGATGTAATTATCACATAATCATTTCTGTCCGTAAACCTTATAAACTGTAACTTGAATATATTACTGCAGATACATGGTATTTCGAGGAGCAAACAAGCAAAAACATGATTTTAAGAAGAATCCAAAGGCTCCTATTTGGGGTAAGCCTCCAAAAGTCATTGGAGGCAAGCTACTTGCTTCTGGTTATTGGTAAGATTTCATTTCATATCAATTTTACTGTTCTTTTCTTTCCATGTTCACATGTTATAAAGAAAAGGACATTAGTCATACTTTGTTTGGAATTGATATGCATGTCATTTTTTTCCGATCTTTCATCTAGCTCATAACATGTAACAATAATTATTTTGTAATATTATCATTATAATTTGTCATCCCGGAAATGGTTAGAACATGTTAATATTCTTGTTTCGGTTAACAGTTAAAGGAGTTGAAGAAGTTAAAAGACCAGGGTTCAAGCCCTGCTTAAGGAGAAAATAGTAACATATCTAATATACAAACATTTGTGAGACGGGAAAATGGATTTTCAAGGATTAACCGAGAAACTCCATACTTAAACACAGGGAACTCGATAGCTGAATGAGCTCCAGTGATGAAGAGTAAACAACTAAATATAGAAATATTAGAGTTTTCATAGAGAAGATAAATTTTCTGAAATGTAAGTTACCTTCATTAAGATAATTGGCCTAGCTATATAGCTAAGATAGATACATAGTGATACGTTGGAATAATCTAAAATCCTTTCCACTCACAAATGACACCTCACCAAAACAAATACTACCTCCGTCTCCAAATATAAGCCCCTTTTGGATAAATCACGGGAATTAAGAAAGTTGATAATAATTTAATGACAATTAGTATTGTTTTTACAAGTTTACCCTTCATGAGAGATAGTTAGTTAATGTTTTTACAAAGCATTTATTACAGATTATAGAAAAAGATGTATCATAATTAGGGTATGGTGGTAAAGAAATAATTAATGCACTTGAAAATTTGAAAAAAGTCTTATTAAAAGGGACAATAAAAATTCTACCAAAAAAAAAAAAACGGGACAATAAAAAAACTCGAGGGTCTTATATTTAGGGACGGATGTAGTAACAAACTAAAAGTAAATACATAACGATAGAGCACATTAAGAATGTGTGACTAACCATTCAATTAGGAGAGTAAAGCTACTCATGGTAAATTACTTTAACAATTTGCCTATCCAAAAAATACAAATCTTGTTTCTGTTTCTCATTGAATCTATCAATCTTATTATTTGTCATTATTTTGTCAAAGGGGTGTTGCTAGACACTGTAATTACCTAGGGGACTTGCTGCTTGCTCTCTCTTTTAGCTTACCTTGTGGCATCAGGTGATCTCTTTAACTCTATTATGAAGTTATCAATAAAGATTTTTGTAAAAGAAAACAATGTCAACTGTTTATAATTAATTTACTAATTTTTGCAGTTCACCAGTTCCATACTTCTATCCAATTTATCTTCTCATTCTGTTAATCTGGAGAGAACGAAGAGATGAAGCTCGTTGTGCAGAGAAGTATAGAGAGATATGGTTAGAGTATCGTAAACTTGTTCCGTGGAGAATTTTACCTTATGTTTATTAGTTTCACCATTAATTAATCTCATCTTCCACATGGTGTTAACCACTTTGATGTAGATGGGTTCATGTAGTCCCAATGCATACATGTTCTGTTCTTTGTATTTGTACTAGGTAGTTTCCATTTTTGGTTACATTACCAACTTTGTTTATCTGATAGATAATTTTAGTTAGTTGTGGAATTAGGTAACAATTGGTTCCTTTTGGCATATACTTATGTGATACAGAGAAAAACAATTGAGATATATTTTTGTTAACCATCTTATTGGTACGAAGTATTCACTAACTTGGTCAATAACTAATCTCTGCTAGAAATTTGTTGGCCATCTTTAATCAGATCTCTCTTTTCAACCATGTTTTTTCACAATGCTCGAACTCGAGACCATACTTAAAATGTCCGAGTTTAGTTCCACTCAAACTAACAAGCTGTTGATAAGAGGTTGGTCTAGTGGTAGGTTGTGTTTTGGCATATACATATGTGTTTTTCTACACACAAAAGATGATGTTCTTCCTTATTATTTTGTCATGATAGCATTATAAAAATATCATAAAAGATAATGGATAAAATGCACCATATATATTGGATTTTATTTCTCTTGCAGCAATCTGAATAAAATAAAATAAAAAACAGTTTTTGTTAACTAATGCCTTCAGGATACTCTTTAAACATCTTAAATAGAGACTTTTTATGAATTTTTTTTGAAAATGTGTGAAGTCAATGCATTTGAAATATTTAACTTTTTAATAAATAATTTCTTTAAATTGAATACTTAATGAGTATTTCGAGTGTACTCGTTAGTATTTTAAATTGTACTTCTATGCATGCTACTCTGAATGTGTATGACAATGACTTTCAAGTCTTTTTAACTTGCATTTGCCTTTTAGGATTTCATGGAAACCCTTAAAAAACTAATTATCATTAAAAAAAGTATTGCTTTTGTGGTAAATCTTTGATATATATCTTGGACTTTCACAGTTGTACTACTAAGGAACAATATTGCATATGAAAAATCAAGTGTTTATGAAATAAAGAACAGTTAAATAAGTCATATTTATGATGAAAAGTCAGGTATTTATGAAACAAGGAACAGTTAAATAAATCATGTTTATGAAATGCATATGAAAAATCAGTGCAGATAAATGAGGAACATAAATGTAGATAGATATGAAATGCATATGAAAAGTCAGTGCAGATAAATGACGAACATAAATGCAGATAAATATGAAATGTATATGAAAAGTCAATGTAGATAAATGAGAAACATAAATGCAGATAAACAAGGAATAGAGCGTATATAAAAAGTCAGTAGTGCAGATTAATGAGGAACAGTAGTGCATATAAACAAGGAACACTAGTGCATATGAAGTCGGGTGTTTATATTTGAAAACATTAGTGCATATGAAAAGTTGGTAGTGCACATAAACGAGGAACAATTGTGAAGATAAATAAGGAACATTAGTGCATATGAAAAGTCATGTGTTTGCATTTGGAAACAGTAATGCAGATAAATGACATGTTAACATTTAAAGAAGGAAAATTGTATTGCAGAGGATCGTTTAATCACAGAAAATAGTAGTGCATATGAATGATAGATTAACATTTAAAAAGGGTCATGCTAACTAGTGTCCCGGGCACTAGTTAAGGATATTAAAAGAAGTAATTTTTACATTAAAAAGAGTATTATTTATACTTTTAGAAAGTAGTTTACACAAGTTACAATAATTTCATACATTATTTAGTTCCTTAACTAGTGCCCTTGAACACGAGTTAGCATTTTTCTTTAAAAAAAGGAAAATTGTAAAAAAAAAATTATACTCTTTACTCTATTAACTACTATATTATCAACAAAAAAAATTAGTGACTATCATTATAAAAAAAAACAAATTTAATGGCTACCAAAATTTCTAATATGTTCTCACAAATTTTAATCAAGTTCCAATTTTCTATCTTTATGTGTCAAATTACTTATTTGTTTTATTATTATTAATTTGTTATTATATTATTCATATTAAACAAATAATTAATTTGTTTTTCGTTATGAATAAAGCAAAAAGAATGTAATCAATGTGAACTTCCAATGCCTAAAATATTGGAATATAAACTTTCTTTCTCTATTTTCTCTCTTCTTTCTTTTACATGTATCTGACCATTCTTTCTCTATTTCTTCTCTTCTTTTGTTACACTTTATGTGAACTTTCTTCTTTATTTTCTTCTCCTCTTTTTTACACGGTTAATGTTCTCTTTCTCTTCTTTCTTACATAGTGACTATTCATTTTCTCTTCTCACAAGTACAACTTTCTTTTATCTTTATCTGTGTTTAACCTCACTTTTTCTGCCCAATTCATTCAAGAAATATTCACATGTCATCTTCTGCATCATATTTTTCTTCTTTAAAGATACATGTCATCTTCTGTCATCTTCTGCATCATATTTTCCCTTCTTTCAAGGTATTTGTCATCTTCTGCATCATACTTTCCTTCTTTCAAGGTACCTGTCATCTTCTGTATCATACATCTTCTGCATCATATTTTCCCTTCTTTCAATGTACTTATCATCTTCTGCATCATATCTTTCTTCTTTAAAGGTTATCTAACTTTTCATAATGTTTCCTCCTTTAAAGACTGGATTAATGTTTCATGTCCACTTACTTGTTGCAGTATTGTTGTGTGCAATACTGTTTTAATTTTGTAAATGTTTACCTGTTTTAAGTTTGTAAATGTTTACCTGCATAGTATTTTCCTTCTTTAAAGATCACCTAACTTTTCATAATGTTTCCTTCTTTAAAGACTGCACTAATGTTTCATGTCAAGTTACCTGTTGCACTGTGTTTTCTCTGCAATAGTGTTTTAATTTTGTAAATGTTTATCTGCATAATATTTTCCTTCTTTAAAGATTACCTAACTTTTCATAATGTTTTCATTCTTTAAAGGCTGCACTAAATTTTCATCATTGATTCAAATTTAAACACCTAACTTTTTATATGCACTACCGTTTTCATATGCACTATTGTTTCATCTGCACTCTGTGGCGGAACTGCGGGTGGCCGTGGAGGGCCACAGCCACTCCCAAAGAATGAGAAATTACTTTAATACCCTCAATATTGATATAAAATTAAAACTCTAACTCTATATATAATGTTTTTGGGCAAAATACTCGATAAAATGTATGGTGTGGCGTTGGCATTGGGTCTAATGTGTTGTGACACGCATTAATAGGTTGAGGTTGCAAGTTCTACCTCTCTGACCTCATTCATTTTCTTGATTTTTTTGTTCTTTTAATAAAAGAAATCATTCTCAAACCACTATCAATACCAGGGCATGGCTCCAACAACATGTCTTCATGCAAGGTGCAACAATACTCGCATTTTTTATTTTTAACAAGATAAAAATTGTTTGCATACGAAATTAAATATTAAAATGTACCATGAACACCTATAACGTTGCAACTATGTATTATACCTCTCGTAACCAATTCTTCAAAACTTACGAACTACGTGGCCGTATCTTATCTAAAACGAATTACAAATTAGTTGTGACTATCAGTCCAATACACCCTATACGGTTTTTGTTTCATGGATTAAAAATTTATTTTAAAGAATGTGACTTTGGAATCTTTAATTTCTATGTTTGTTTCAAGTTTTTATAAATTACACATGACTTTTTCATTTTATATTCTCGTGTTAAATTGTGAGAATCTTAAATTCCCATAAGAATAAAAGGTAACCACTCATAACTTCTCACTCTCCCATTATTTTTAACTCATTTATTTTAATATTTTAAAATTTTAATTAATTTATAAATATTTCAAGAAACTTTATTTATTTACCAAACACATTGAATAATATTCCTAGCAATAATGTTTCAGGGAATAATATTCCAAAGATTATAATTTCAATCCATAAAACAAACATACCAAGTTTAAAATTATTTTCGTAAGGATCAAACTTATGTGCAATGCCTTACACACAGTTCTTACTGTGCTAGATATATGGAGAGGTGGTTATTTTAATTTAAAAGTTGTTTTCTTTTATTTTTTTAAATTAAAACAAAATGAAAAACTACCTTTTGTGAAAGGAACAAAAAAAAACTGCATGTAAATAAATGCATATAAGTTTTGTCCTTTTCGTAATTCTAAAAGTAGATACCATTTCTAATAAAAGTTTCTAATAGATTTAATGAAACTCAAATTTGAAGCTTCCACTAAAGATAATTAAATAATGATCAACATATATAATGTGAAACAAGAGATAAATATTTGATTGTCTTAACCATTTGGTCTATGATCCAATTCATGATTGTGTGTATAGATTAATATTTGTTGGAGGATGCCAACTTCCTAAGTGAATTTTAGTTATTTTAAAAAATTAAACTTCATAGTTACGCGTGGATGACACTTTATTGGAAAATGTCAAACAGTGTTATCGGACATTCTTTAAGCATTTTAATAGTAAATTTTTGTAAAAATTTTAAGAAAATGTGAGAAGTCAACACATTAGAAATTGAAATGTTTCACTTGTTTAATACATTATTTCTTTAAATGGAATGCTTAAAGAGTGCCCCGGGAGCACTCGTTAGCAATATCCTACTTTTATAGTACCAACAAAAAAATATCGAATTTGATGTACCCACAATTCTAAAATTTTAGATGCACTAGTTCTCTTTCTTTAAAATATTAAAAATCTTATGTATAATTGTAAACTTCAACTTATGAAAGTTCCGACAATAATAATTTAACGTTGAAGTGAGAATTTGGATCTGTTGGAACAAAATGTGTTTTAGTACACACCCTTGAGTTTTGATGATAACAAAGTATTAAATGGACAATTGATGTTACTAATGTTTAAATTAAGTGTGCAGGAGAATCCAAAGTTATATCAAGAGCACACTTAGTTTATGCTCTGAAGGAACCTAATGGAAGTCTGAATCTTTACACTCTGAAAGAGTTCAGAAGCTAAAATGTGGTCAGAAGCTAGATTTGTTCAGAAGCTCAAATAGGATCAGGATGTCTGCAAGAGTTCAGAAGGTTAGAGAAGTTCAGAAGCTCAGAGACGATCAGATGTCTACAAGAGTTCAGAAGCTATCTGCTAGTCAAGAGTTATTCAGAAGATGAAGACGTTCAGAAGCTGAATTACGAAGGACTATCAGAGACCAATTATTCAAGACCAATCAGACTTCAAAGACATCAAAGGTTCATCAGAAGCAAAGGGAATTCCTCCAGTCATCAGAAAGGCTACATCAACTACTCTTATCAAGCCCGATGATTTGTGTCAAGGACAACTAATTGCAACGGTCATAAAGGATGTGATCCTACTCTCTCTAGGAGCTAGTTGTACCTTATTACTATATTTTGGACAGACAGTAAAAGTGAAGCTTAATTGCGAAGAAGACGTGGCTTTGTTCAAAGGATATTCAAAAGCTACAACTGTCCATTTTACAACGGGAATTTCACAACATCTCAATATCTTTCTCCAACTCATATATATACATGAAAGAAAGAATTGATGACCAAGAATCTTCATTGAATATATCTCTCAGAATCAAGTGAGAATAAAGAATTGTAATAGAAAATATCTCTCAGAATTAAGTGAGAATTGAAACTAGCTCAAGCCTCTGAAGTTATTATATTGT
This sequence comes from Trifolium subterraneum, assembly GCA_951799995.1. Taxonomy (NCBI): domain Eukaryota; kingdom Viridiplantae; phylum Streptophyta; class Magnoliopsida; order Fabales; family Fabaceae; genus Trifolium; species Trifolium subterraneum. Next base: position 36,428,030 of record OX637463.1, read on the forward strand.
AATAAGTTTAAGCTTAGAAGTTAGTATTACTCCTGCGTGAGTAATTTGATAAAGTCTCAATCTTAGTGATTAGAGCAAAGGAAGTCTCTTAGTCTTGTGTGACTTTGAGCAAGGAAGTCTCTTTACTTGTGTGACTTGAGCAAGGAAGTCTCTTGTCTTGTGTGACTTGAGCAAGGAAGTCTCTTTGTCTTGTGTGACCTAGAGCAAAGAACTCTCTTGCTTGTGTGCTTGAGCACCTGAATTGTAATCTTAGTGATTATAGTGAAATCCCTTGGAAGTGCAAGGGGACTGGAGTACTCTCGTTTTGTGAGGGGAACCAGTATAATTTATTGTGTCTCTTTCTCTCTCTCACTCTCTCATTTACTCTTCCATCATTCTCTTAAACTCACGTTGGTTGTGTTAATCATTCCGCTGTGCTTAAAGACTCTGATAGATTCAAATATCTAGAAAAGTTTTTAAATATCTAAAACACAATTCAACCCCCCCTTCTTGTGTTTTCTCCACGCACCTTCAGGATCACCTGCTATAACTACGACACACAGTTGCACAGAGTAAATGATTGCATCCCCACATTGATCGAACGACACTGATTTATTTAATTAATTTGATTAATTTTATATAAAATTTAATATTGCCCATTCAGTTATCATCACACAACCGTACACAGTAACCACCACCAATGTCATGTCGTCAAAGCCACGAATCTGTATTGTTAGCTTGCAATACAATATCATAAAGTAAACCCGTGCACTCCTCAAGCAACTCCGCCTCCCATACCCACAATTGTCGGTGCCACTGCCACCCCTCCCCACCCTCCTCCCATCCTAACTGACACATGTTCGCCACCGATATCGACTGATTAGTAGCCAAGTCGGAAAGGCGCCTATACCTTACGTTCAATGGGACACCACCTAACCACGGATCCGACCAGAATAATGTATCGACACCGTTTCCCACTCGCCTCACTATACTCTCCTCAAACCATGCCCCCCCAACTGCACCCTCCCCATCCCGTATTCTCGACACCTCTTTCCACCATGCAGAGCCTCGTCAGCCCCCCACCGCCAACCTCCCCGCCCTCTCACCATACCTGGCAGCTTATACTCTATACCACATCTCGCCCCTATCCACCAGCATCCGCCAACACCATTTGCCTAACAAGGCGGTGTTAAACTCCCTCAACTGTCCCACTCCCAAACCTTCATGCTCCTGACCTAGACAAACTTTATTCCAACTAATCCAAGCAATCTTCATGTGACCCTCCCCCCCGCCCCAAAAGAAATTACTCAACAAAGATTCAAGGGAAGAGATTATACCTGACAGCGCTTTGAAGAAGGAAAGTGCGTAGATAGGGAGAGAAGTCGGGACAGACTTAAGTAAAATCAACCGGCTGCCAAACGAAAGCAAGTGATTCTTCCATCGAGCTAATCTGGTACGAATGCTAGAAACAACCGGTTTCCAAAAAGACAGGCGGCGCGGGTCACCCCTAACCATAAGGCCCAAGTACATAAAGGGCACCTTGCCCACCTTGCACCCTAACACAGAGGCAGCCTCTATTAACCAAGAATCACCAATATTTACCCCGACTAACATACTCTTGTGGGAGTTCACCTTCAGCCCAGACACATTTTCAAATAAACCAAGAACAACACGAAGGGCACGGACATTAGCCCATCTTGACATCCAGCAGTAATGTGTCATCTGCAAACTGAAGATGGGAGACAACCGTAGGGTTTGCAGAGTCGATGCTATACCCTGTGAAAAGATTAGAGTGGACCAAAACTTTTTATTATTTTTGTTTTGTTCCTATTTTTATACATAGATTCTTATATACAATATTCTTTTATTTTTATTTTTATTTTTATTTTTATAATTAGTATATTATTTTTGTTGTATTTATCTTATTCTTTCAATATTTTTTCTATAATTTTTCTTATTGACTAAACTTTATATAATTTTTTTATTGTTTCGGTTTTGTTCCTATTTTTATGAAAAGATTCATATATGATATTTTTGTTGTATTATTTATCTTATTTTTTATATAATTATTTTATAATTTTTTGTTGTAAAATTACAATGAAGGAAACAAAACTTGAAAAAATTTTAAAACTGATAAAGACAAATTAGTAAATTTGGTGGTAATTAATTTTATTATATTAGAGATTAGATGTGTTAATTTTGGGACTGTTTGGATTAGCTATTTTTGAGCTTATGCAAATAGTTTATGCAATTTTTATAAGTTTTTCAAGGTAGTTTATGATAAAAATAGCTTATAAAAATACAATTTTCACTAGCGTGAACTTATAAAATAGCATAAAACCTAAATTATTAAAACTGATAAGGACAAATTAATAAATTTGGTAGTAATTAATTTTATTATATTAGATTAGATGTATTAATTTTAATTTACTGATAAGAAAATATAAGACTTTTTCGAAGTGAAATAACGTGATACAGAGAAGACATAATAGTAGATCTATTTATGAAAACAACTATTTTAACATTTTCATTATTCTAAAAAAAATACACACAATTATTTACTAAAAGAATTTAATTTTTTTTGTTAAATAATCTAATGATTAGAATTCCACATTTTTAAAATAAATAAGTGAAATATCCAGTGTTCAAATCTCAACTTCTATATTTAAAATCCAACGTCTCTATCAATAAAACTAAATTCACTTGAAAAATTTATCTACTAGTTAACGAATAAAATTAACTTAAATTTTTTTTTTGTCAAGTAGCCTAGCGGCTAAAAAATTCCACCCTTAAGTAGATAAATGAGATGACCGGGGTTCGAACTCTGACACCCTGCATATGAAATGCGATGTCCAACCAATTGAGCTAAACTCATGGGGGAAATTAACTTAAATTATTAAAATAAAATAAAAATAGTTTTACAAAATAAACGAAGTTAACCTTCTTAAAATTTTGTGATATGTTCTGGTTGACTTTAACTTAAGAGAAGTGAAAGTAGTTAAAGTTCTCTTTCATAGTTTCATTTCATTAAATCTTATCAGCAATTACTCAGTCAAGTTACAAGCTTTATCTGTAACCAGTTATGTTGCAAAGGTAATTAATTACTCTAATTACATACTAACATCACTTAATATCATTTTACATGCATATCTGATTCTCTTTAATTTATCATTTATTCATTCATTTCCCAATTTTTATAATTTTTTTTTTTCTCTGTTAGGTTCATCATGATTCATCCTTGATAATGCACCTTACAACAAAGATTTATCAAAGTTTTGTCCTTTATCAAAAAATTGAGCTCAATCCAGTGTTCTGAGAAAGACCCAGTGGTTAATTTTATTTATTTTTAAAAATAAAAAAAAATCAATTTTTTGAGGTTAATTGTGAAAATGGAGGTTGAAGAAATGGTGAGAAAGGAGCCTACAACCACTGTTAAGCCATTTGTACCAAAATCAGCTCCGATCTGTACTTCAGATAATGTTTCATGTTGGAGTGATCCTCATGGTAAGTGTGTGCTTCAACTTTCTTTTTTTGGTACAATTCAAGTTGTGGCTAAGTTTAATTTAATTCTGTGTTGTATGGAACAAAATGAGTTTTAGCAATAATTTACAAAATTAGAGACAGTACGAAGAATTTTTGAAGATGTAATACTTAGATGATAAGGGGCAAAACATTAAGGATTAAATAAATAGTCAATTACATGATAAGGAAGCACAAACACTACCGCGTCGACACGGATAATAATTGGATTAATTAAATGTAATCGCATGTGTCGGTGTCGTGTCAGAAGACACGTCACTGTCGTGTCAGCAGTTGATATCTGCTAACACGTGTCAGACGACAAACATGTCTTCAATTAAAAGTGTCAGCAGTTACTATTGTTTTTCCATTATGATCCGTTTTGTACATAGACGAATATGTATTCAATTTTGAATTTGTAAGTTTTTATTGGAAAAACTAGTTTTCCACTTAAAACAAATTTGTTCACATATTAGAGTATATTTTCTCCTAAAAATTGTAAATCTCGAGACCATGATGCCCTATAGAAATCATACAGTCTTTTGCTCCACATGCACAACCTTCCGTTCATTGTTTTCTTGTTTATGAGTTTTGGCTTTAACTCCCTTTTAATATTGTATATGAATTTGGTTGGGGGTCGTATTGCTCTTACTCATTCTTATTTGAACTTTTGACGCAGAAACATCTGACATTGCTTGTAGTAGCAAGAGAATTTCCCAGGATGATCCTGCCAAAAAGCTTGATAAGGATGGAACCCCACCGAACAAAGAACTTTGTGACCCTGTCGTAAAATTTGCTGCTGTTTCTTCAGCATTGATGGAGAATCACAACCCAGATGAAGGAAGCATTGATGGAGATACACAGGCCCCAAATACATCTTCACAAAGCTCCCACCCTGAGACAAAGCCAAAAGAAAACCCAACTGGCAAGAAGAAATATGTAAGAAGGACATTGAACAAGACTTCGGCTCCTCCAGCAGAAATTACAGGTGAATTGACTACAGAAAAGATGCCTGAATTGGCCAAACCGCCCTGTAAAAGTTACACAAATACATCGTCAAAAAGAAAGCCCCATAGGGCAAAGCCAAAAGAAGGCCCAATTACAAAAACGCAATATATGAGAAGGTCAAGATTGAACAAGTCTTCCACTCCTACAGAAGTATCCCGAGACTTGCCTGAAAAAATGATGCCAGAATCTTCCAAAACTTCTTGTCAGAAGTCCTTAAATTTTGACGGAGGAGCAAGAGATGAAAGTTCTGCCGACAGAGAAAATGCAACTGCGAATCCGTGCAAAGAAACTGGTGCAGCAATGCAGGAAATTGAGGTAGACCTTGGCTATGACATGGAGACTTTCATGAAGCAGGCAGCAGAAAATAATTACCTGCCATTCTGTAAAAATAAACAAACCCCAACTGAGCGTCCATGCGAAGAAACTGGTGCAGTAATGTGGGAAATTGATGTATGCCTTCAAATGTCAAGTACATCTCCTTCAAAAACTCATCCCCCAGGGAAAAAGCAAAAAGAAAACCTGACTGGAAATAAGTATCAGAGAAGAAAACGACTGAACAAGTCTCCAACTTGTCAAACAGAAATGACAGGAGAACAGACTGGAGAAATGATGCCAGAATCTAAAGAAACGCCAATGAGAAGGTTCTCAGATTTTGACATGGGAGCGAAAGATGAAAGTTCTGGACACAAGGAAATTGTAAATGTCGAAATGGGCAATGTGGTAGAGGAAACACGTGTCGGCCTTGCCTACAATAATGACATTTGGATCAAGGTGGCATTAAATAGTTACAAGCAGGCATTACCTGAAGACGCACAAGCTCCGAATACAGATCCTTCAAAAGATAATCCTCCTGGAGAAAAGCCCGAAGAAAACCCAAATGGCAAGAGGAAGCGTGTGAAAAAGAAGAGATCGAAGATGACTTCTACTCCAAGAGAAATGACAGGTGAATTGACTGAACCAATTATGTCTGAACCTACCATAATATCGTGTAGAATGTCCATAAACTTTGACAATGGAGGAAGAGATGAAAGTAATATGTGCAGTGAAAGCCTCGCCAGCGATCAAAACACCTTGGTGAAAGAGATGTCAAATAATCACATGTCGTTATCTGAAAACACACAAGCTCCAAGTACATGCCTTCCAAAAAGCAATCCTCCTGAAGAGAAGCGGAATGCCAGCAACAAAAACAAAAGAAAAGGCCTCGTAACGGCTGAGGATGGAAACATCAGTTACAGTCAAATTTCAACAATAAAGTCACAAATGGATGGTTGCGAGAGAGAGCATTCTGGAACCACTGAACTTGCAGATAACAACAGCTTGAATTTGATTGGGGCACACTATAATGGATTGCACTAAAACCAATCAAAGTTTCCACTTCAGTTTCCCAATATCCAGAAGAAAAAGAGAAGTGAAAAGGAGAAAACTAACACTCATATTACATCTTCTGTGATTGCCGAAAATGGAGCACCACTAATATTCTCTCCCGAATATGCTCAAGTGCATCCTTATGCATCAATCTACAACTCCTGGATGTATGGTTCTGGAAATAATACAGCTGTAATTCGATAAATGAATATGCAGAAAATTATATTCATAATACTCAAACATTTGACGAGTTCAGATTATCTTTGAGAAGGGTGACAGGAGAAATCGCTGAAAAAACACCTGAAGCTGCCAAAGTGTCATGTCAAAGATCCTTAAATTTCGACATTGGAACAAAAGACGAGAGCTCTGAAAATACAACTGTACTCCTTGGAAAAGAAAATGGTGTAGCCGAACAAGAAACCAATTTTGGCATTACTTGTGGTTTAAGCACTTCAGTTAATGTTAAGCATACATCAAACAGTTCGATGTCATTACCAGAAGATACACAGGCCCCAGATACATCTTCACAAAGCTCCCACCCTGAGACAAAGCCAAAAGAAAACCCAACTGGCAAGAAAAAATATGTAAGAAGGAAATTGAACAAGACTTCGGCTCCTCCAGCAGAAATTACAGGTGAATTGACTACAGAAAAGATGCCTGAATTGGCCAAACCTCCCTGTAAAAGTTACACAAATTTTGACAATGGAGGAATGGAAGAGAGTTCCGCTGTCAAAGAAAATGCAACTACACATCTGAGCGAAGAAAATGTAGTCACCGAGGGAACAAATCCAGATCTTGCGTATGATGCAAAAACTTCCATGAAGCAGGTATCAGACAATAATGTGTCATTAACAGAAGATACGCAAACCACAAATACATCGTCAAAAAGAAAGTCCCATAGGACAAAGCCAAAAGAAGGCCCAATTACCAAAAGGCAGTATATGAGAAGGTCAAGGTTGAACAAGTCTTCCACTCCTACAGAAGTATCCCGAGACTTGCCTGAAAAAATGATGCCAGAATCTGCCAAAACTTCTTGTCAGAAGTCCTTAAATTTTGACGGAGGAGCAAGAGATGAAAGTTCTGCCGACAGAGAAAATGCAAGTGTGCATCCGTGCAAAGAAACTGGTGCAGCAATGCAGGAAATTGAGGTAGGCTATGATATGGAGACTTTCATGAAGCAGAAAGTAGAAAATAATTGCCTGTCATTCTGTAATAATAAACAAACCCCAACTGTGCGTCCACGCGAAGAAACTGGTGCAGTAATGCAGGAAATTGATGTAAGCCTTGACTATGATATGGAGACTTTCATCAAGCCAGCAGCAGAAAATAATTACATGTCAGTTAGTAAAAATGAACAATTGCCAAGTACATCTCCTTCAAAAACTAATCCCCCAGGGGATAAGCCAAAAGAAACCCCAAATGGCAAGAGGAAGTGTGTGAAAAAGAAGAGATCGAAGAGGACTTCTACTCCAAGAGAAATGACAGGTGAATTGACTGAACCAATTATGTCTGAACCTACGGTAAGGCTTTGTTGGGCAAATTGATAAGTTAAATTATAGTTGATAAGTTAGTTGAAAGAATTTGAAGTATTTGATAATATTAGTAGCTGAATTAACTTGTAGCTATAAAATAACCTAAAAAAAAGCGGGAAGTTAATATATCATATGTAATAGTGAATAAGTCCTGCATTTGTTTTTTATGGCTAATTAATGGAATTTTTCACATATGTACTACAATGATCTTTATTTTTCAATTTTCAGATTAAAATTCTACATTTGGAAAATTCACACATGGTTGGGTTTAAGAGGCAAAGAAAAGAATATGCCGAGTTTTCTCATAATGGTTTGAAATATTTAGAGTTACGTGGTTGTGTTTGCTCCACAAATGTAATTGAGATCACTAGTTGCCTATTAAGGAATGCAAGTTCACTTAAGCAAATTACTTTCAGTTCTGTTGACAAATTCTATATTGGTGCTAGTAGATGGACTAATAGGTCTGATGGTTGTTGTTGGTTTGAACGGAATCTTATTCATGAGAAGCTTAAAGATGAAGTACCTGAACAGTGTCAGCTTATAATTTTCTAGTTTTGTTTTATAAAGTTATAAAGAATTTTGTAGTGGTAGGTTGTGTTTTGGCAATACATGTGTTTTTTTCTACACACAAAAGATGATGTTCTTCCTTATTATTTTGTCATGATAGCAATATAAAAATATCATGTTTGGATAAAAATATCATAAAAAATAATGGCTTTTCTATACCGTAAATTATTATAGTGCCACATTGGCCATTGCCCCTTTCTATATGTACCATGCCGGTTGTATAAAATGCACCATATATATTGGATTTTATTTCTCTAGCAATCTAAATAAAATAAAATAAATATGCATATGAAAGGTCGGTGCAGATAAATGAGGAACATAAATGCGGATAAATATGAGATGCATATGAAAAGCCAACGATGATAAATGAGGAATAATAGTGGATATAAAAAGTCAATATTGCATATTAACGAGGAACACTAGTGCAGATAAACAAGGAACACTGGTAAGTCAGGTGTTTATATTTGAAAACATTAGTGCATACGAAAAGTCGGTAGTGCACATAAACGAGGAACATACAAGGAACACTAGTGCATATGAAAAGGCATTATGAAAAGGCATTTGGAAACAGTAATGCAAATAAATGACATGTTAACATTTAAAGAAGGAAAACTGTATTACAGAGGATCGTTCAATCATCACAAAAAATAGTAGTGCAGATGAATGATGGATTAACATTTAAAAAGGGTCATGCTAACTAGTACTATGAGCACTAGTTAAGGATACTAAAAGAAGTACGTAATTTTTACATTAAAAAGAGTATTGTTTATACTTTTAAAAAGTAGTTTACACAAGTTACAATAATTTCATACCTCATTTAGTTCCTTAACTAGTGCTTAACTTGCGCCCTCTCAGCACTAGTTAGAATTTTCCTTTAAAATAAGGAAAATTGTACGGCAGATGAACATTTAATTAACCACAGAAAACAGTAGTGGAGATGAACAATTAAGTAGTTACCTTTATATACATAACAACCATCTAAACATGCTCAGTCGATGTTGACAACATTAATAACTAGTCAATATGAGAAATCACATATGAATGAACAAATGAAAACGTGAAAGGTGCATCATAGGCCGAATGTAAAAAAGAAGAGAAAGAATGGAGAAAGAGAATAATAACAATGTGAAAAAGATGAGGAAAAATAGAAAAAGAAAGTTCACATACATACAGTGTAAAAAAGAAGACGAAAAATAGAGAAAGAAAGTTCATATTCCAATATTTTAGGAATTTAAAGTTATAACACATTGATTAACTTCTTTTTGCTTTATTCATAACAATAACAAATTAATTAATTATTTAATACGAATAATATAATAACAAAATAATAATAATAATAATAATAATAATAAAACAAAATTAGAAGAGATTTGACACAAGTAAAAAATATTTGGAGTTTGATTAAAATATCGGGTTTGGATAAAAATATCATAAAAGAAAAATGGCTTTTCTATGCTGTAAATTATTATAGTGCCACATTGGCCATTACCCCTTTCTATATGTACCATGCCGGTTGTATAATATGCCCCATATATATTTGCATTTAAACGTTTTTGGTATTATCAAAGGAAAAAAAATTTGGCTAACTAATGTCTCTAAGCCACTCTTTAAGCATTTCAAATATATAGTACTAACTTTTTATAAAAAAAATATTGAAAATGTGTGAAGTCAATGTATTGGTAATTAAAGTATTTAATTTTTTAAATAAATAGTTTCTTTAAATTGAATACTTAAAAAATATTTCGGATACTCGTTAGTATTTTTCATAAAAAATACTCCAATTGTATACTGAATTGAATTCTTGGAATAAAATTAAATTAATATATTGTGTTTTAGATTAAGGTTGGTGACTTTATTTTGGCAAATCCCTGACTATCTACAACTTACATTAATAAATAAAAATTTAATATTATATACTAATCTACAACTTACATTAATAAAAAAAATTAATATTATATACTACTCTTTTTATTTTAAAATGAATGTGATTATCGATCTTTTAAGGTAAGTAGTATTACCTTTTTTCTTTTCAATTGTATTTTATGCATGCTACGCTCAACATTGATTTTACTTTGCATTTATGATAGTAGAAAATATCAATAGTTAACCAGTATAATTTGATAAAATAGTTATTCTTTTGTTCAAAATTTTTGAAACCGGTGAAGTATATATTAAAACAAAAAATAATTAATATCTTAGAAATTTGAAAATAAATTTATAAAAAAGAGATAAAGAAAAATCTAAATATAAGTTTATACGATGGAGGTGGTAGTAGTTACATTTACATTTACATAAGCTAGCAGGACAAACATACCATTAATAAAAGTTTATTTATTAATGAAAGTAAATACTACTATGTGTTTATTTATTGTTATTTAAAAAAATGAATTCTCGTGAAAAGTGGAAACATATCAGGCGTGCAGTTGCTATTCTACGGGAAAGTGGAAACACATATCAGGTGAGTTGCTAATTGCTATGTGCCCTGTACAGCTATAATCTACTATTTCTACTATCTACTTCTACAAGTACTTTACTCTACTAAAATTAATTAGGTACTACCAAACTTTCTAATTTATCCTCACAAATTTTAATCAAGTTCCAAATCTTTTACCCTTATGGAGTAATTAGTATTAAATAATTAATTAATTTATTATTGGTTATGAATAAAGTAAAAAAAAGTAATCAATGGGTTATAACTTCCAACTCCTTTGGTCAAGTAGTCTAGTGGGGATAACTTCCACCTCCTAAAATATTGAAATGCGGATTTCTTTTCTCTATTTTTTCTCTTTCTTTCACACTGTATGTTAACTTTCTTTCTCTACATTTTCTCTTCTTTTCTACATTGTTACAGTTCTTTTTCTGTTTCTCTTCTTTTTTACCCGGTGTGGACCGAGTAATCACTTAATCTAATCTTTCATCTGTATTACTTTTTCTGAGTTTAAATGTTTATCTGCATTATGTTTCCCTTCATTATGTTTTCCTTCTTTCAAGGTGTAATGTTTCCTTATTTAAGTAGTAGAGATGAAACAGGTTTGTCATCTTTGTTATGTTTCTCTTCTTTAAAGGTCCTTATTTAATTGTTGATCAACATTCATTATGTTTTTCTTTTTTAAAGGTGTAATGTTTTCTTATTTAAGTAGTACAGACAAAATAAACTTGTCATCTGTGTTATTTTCCCTTTTTTAAAGGTCCTTATTTAATTGTTCATCAGCATAATATTAAGTTTTCCTTCTTCAAATGTGTAATGTTTTCTTATTTAAGTAGTACAGACAAAATAAACTTGTCATCTGTGTTATTTTCCCTTCTTTAAAGGTCCTTATTTAATTGTTCATCAGCACAATATTAAGTTTTCCTTCTTCAAATGTGTAATGTTTTCTTATTTAAGTAGTACAGACAAAATAAACTTGTCATCTGTGTTATTTTCCCTTCTTTAAAGGTCCTTATTTAATTGTTCATCAGCACAATATTAAGTTTTCCTTCTTCAAATGTGTAATGTTTCCTTATTTAAGTTGTACAGATGAAACAGGTCTGTCATCTTCATTTTGTTTCTCTTCTTTAAATTCTTTAAAGGTCCTTGTTTAATTGTTCATCAACACTCATTATGTTTTTCTTCTTGAAAGGTGTAATGTTTTCTTATTTAAGTAGTACAGACAAAATAGACTTGACAAAATAGACTTGTCATCTGTGTTATTTTCCCTTCTTTAAAGGTCATTATTTAATTGTTCATCAGCACTGGGTTAAGTTTTCCTTCTTCCAATATGTAATGTTTCCTTATTTAAGTAGTACAGATGAAACATGTCTGTCATCTTCATTTTATTTCTCTTCTTTAAATTCTTTAAAGGTCCTTATTTAATTGTTCATCAACACTCATTATGTTTTTCTTCTTGAAAGGTGTAATGTTTTCTTATTTAAGTAGTACAGACAAAATAGACTTGTCATCTGTGTTATTTTCCCTTCTTTAAAGGTCATTATTTAATTGTTCATCAGCACTGAATTAAGTTTTCCTTCTTCCAATGTGTAATGTTTCCTTATTTAAGTAGTACAGATGAAGCAGGTCTGTCATCTTCATTTTATTTCTCTTCTTTAAATTCTTTAAAGGTCCTTATTTAATTGTTCATCAACACTCATTATGTTTTTCTTCTTTAAAGGTGTAATGTTTTCTTATTTAAGTAGTACAGCCAAAATAGACCTGTCATCTGTATTATTTTCCCTTCTTTAAAGGTCCTTATTTAATTGTTCATCAGCAATGTATTATGTTTTCCTTCTCCAAATGTGTAATGTTTCCTAACTTAAACAGAACCATTATGTTTCCCTTTTTTAAAGATCCTTACTTAATTGTTCATTGGCACTTATGTTAGCCAAATATTTAAGTAGTACTGTACTTATGGAACATGTTTGTCATTTATTTCCCTTCTTTAAAGGTCTTATTTAATTGTTCATATGTAATGCATTATATTTCCCTTATTTAAATGTGTAATGGTTCCTTATTTAAATACTACATATGACTTTTCATATACTATTTATTTTTTTCATATGCACTACTTTCTTCACCTGCACTAATATTTCATGTTAAGTAATTTTCCTTATTTTCATGATATGAAATTACTATATGTATTGGATAATATGAAATTACTAAAATAACCTTAAAAAATTTATAAAATAAAACATAGATATACTATACTATATATATTTGGCTACGCGCATTATCACTAAATGGATGTGTTAGCCTAGTTGCTCGTGGCTCCTGTTATGACTAAAATGAGGTATTGGGTTCAAGTCCCGCTTGCTGCATTGATTTTTCTTTTTTACTACATTTTTTTTCTTTTTTCTTTCTTTTTGCTTTTTCTTTGTTCTTATTTTTTTTCTATTCCTTTTTATTTTAAAAAAAAAAACAGTTTAATACTATAGGTATATATCAATACAAAAGAAGAATAATTTCAATTTTTTTCCAAAAAAATATATTATTTAAAATTATACAATTTAATTTTTTGGTGATCAAATTTGTGTTTATTATGACTTAATTTTTTTAGAAATGTAAATTTATATTTAGTTTTGAGTTTAATGTGATGTAATGAGATGATTTGGCAGAATAAACGGTTGTTCTTGTATACTACTGTTCATTGTCATATTTCTTTTAACGGTTGACTCGTTTATCAATTATTGTGTCATATACATTACTGTTCATTGTCATATTTCTTTTAACGGTTGATTCTTTATCAATAATTGTGTCATCTGCATTACTTGTTCATTGTCATATTTCTTTGATTGTTGATTCCTTCCTAACTTAATTTTTTTACTTAACATTTGTCATATATTCTCACAGGGGCAGATGTGGGTAATAGATATTGGGGGCTCAAGCCCCCACCAAAGTAATTAGTTTCTCTTTAGTGATATTAGTATTATATTTTTCTAAGCCCCCATAAATAACTAGGTCTCTTATTCACTCATTATAAATTTTTCTTCTTATTTTTCAACTTTTTATTACTTCAACTATTAATTTTCATACACTTTCTATCTTAACTTTACTCTTTTTTTCCCTTAATACGCATCAACTATCTTTTCTCCCAACATCTTTTGAAATTTTTTGTCACTATAATTATAATTTTGTATTTTGTAATTTTTTTCCTAGTCAAAATATAGACACTATTTTAAAGTGGCAACTCTTCTTTACTTCTGTTATGCTGACATGTTGTTTAGACCTCATGAGTTGCTTATGGGATCTTTGAAAGCCTGAAGCCTTGTTTGTTTTATTTTATTTCTGCTCTTTGCTCAGCTATTTAGCATGTTGTATTGGTGTTTATTCAGTTCGGACCTCCTTTGTTATTAAGACATGACATATCTTATGCCCAAGTATAATATATCATTTCCTTTGCTGTTGAAAAAAAAAATTAGTGACTACCAAAATTTCTTTTTTAAATGCACTAATTAGGAAAATGCTAAATAGTGTTCGAATTAATAATGTTATTATTAATTCGAACACTATTTAGCATTTTCCTAATTACTATCATTATATTAGATATTAGATATGTAAAAAATAATTACATTAGATTTAAAGTTTAAATTAATGTGGGCATTAGCCCTCATCAGTATAAAAAAAAAAATTTAAATTAATGTGAGAAATGTTAAACAATACTCATATTGCTTCGGAGCCGTGGAGCCGTGTTTAGCATGACCTTTAAATTAATAATATGTAAGCATATTCAATTTTTTTATCAATATTATTAATAATATTATTAGTCATTCTCTCTATTGTTCCAATATACTTCCGATGTAAGACTATTATGAACTACTTGCTTAAAAAAAAAAAGACTATTATGACTACTATATTGTAAAAACTTCAACTAAGGGACGATAGTATATATTTAACATGAGACTATTTTCACTATTTTATTTTATTTAAAAAGGTAGTATATGTTACTATCTTATTTGGTCTATCATCCAATTCATGATTGGTATATGTATATAATAATATTTGCGGGACGATTTAACATCCTATTTAATTCTACCAAAATTCGTAAACAAACAATAAATAATAGATAAAATCAAATAGAGCATCACATAAAATCACATCACATAAACCAAGCATGCTCAAAATATTCCAAATTAATCAACAAACGGAAGCAAATCATTTTAACATGCTTGTAAGCTATAAAAGCTACAAAGTCTCCAAATACTTATAAATAAGTTCAACAACAATATCTCAAAAGGTTCTCAACAACATCAACATATTTGGCATTAAGCCTCATACAATCCAAGAGTATAAAAGCAAATGATAGGTAAATCATAACACCTAGATACAAGACCCACTACCCGGTGTTACACCTATCAGAGCAATATACAAAACAACCAATAAATACGGAGAGTCTAAGCATATCCTCACCATAAGTGTACGCAAGTACTAGCAAAACCTCCTAATCACGAGCGCTATCGTCAACCTGAGAATCTGGACCACCCAACGGTCTTCAAATACACACAACGGAGAGTTAGATAAACATAACCAAAAATAATATAAATGCAAGACACTACTAGCATTTATTTCAATAATATATGAATAACAAATATTTCTCATCAACATTTATCTAACCTCATGTCATCAAATATCCAATTCACATCATCACATAGTATTAAATATAATACACATATAATGTCACCAACCATTCATCTCACACAAGTTGTCAATTTACCAATTATATGCATTTAACACATAATCACATAAATGTACACATTCCTAAATGCATACTAATGTCACCTTCATGTCATGTCCCCTAGACACAACTACATGCATGCGGTACCATTCACCATCAAAATAAGGATACAAGAATCACATGTGTTATGGATCAAACGTCCAAGCTTCATCAATTCGTTATGGGTCAAACACACAAGCTTCATCAATAGACTCAATCATGATGCATGAACATATATATAACGTATGTTATTCACCACCATTATGTAACCTCATGTATACATAATTCCACCATCAATAATTCATCAATACATAACATACTTATATACATTCATCATCATCATCAATTAGCATCAACAATCATCCATCGTATATTATACATATACACATGCATAACTCAACAACATCATCATCAATAGGCATCATAATAATTCATACTCTTAATTCCACATGTTATAAACATCTTCCATGATCATCATATACATACATAAGAAGCATATCAACTCATGTATTAAACCATCATCATCAAAATTCATAAATAATAAGTTCTGAGTCAGGCTTGGTCGCTTAGCGAAGCCTAGCGACATGAAACAGAAGATTCAGCTCTCTCGGCGAGCACTGGTCGCTAGCTCTCGCCACCTGCTCACTTGGCGAGCACAAGAACAACAACGCTTGATGCGTGTCGCTGCAAGGCTCGCTTAGCGAGCACGTCTAGATTTACATGCTCGGTTTCGGGTTTCACATGAAATCATCATCGGATCATCAATACATGTTCCAGTTACAAAAAGATGATTCATTTAAGTTATAAACATACTTATACACATAAAAGTACAATTTATAACACATATCAACATCATAATACCAAGAATCAATGGATTATTCATACTTTTTCACAAAACCTCATAAAGTTCATAAATTCTAACAAACATCTACAATTTCCCAATTTTGAAATCATCAATTCGTACTTTTCAATTGCTAACATCATTATCAACATATTTCATGCAAAAAGTTACTAACTTTGTTCATGAAAATCTCCCACCAAAGAAAAATAGAGTGAGAGGGTTTGGGTAAGGGGAAATAGACAATTCCCCCCTCTTAATCACTCATAGATTATGATTATCTACTCTCTTACCTCAAGTTCTTCAAGAAAAATCCTAACTTTGATCTTCCTCCTCTAGCTCTTGTTCTCTCAAGCTTCTCTTCTTCACCTCTAGACTTTCTCTTTCTTCCTCCTCCAAAATTCGTGAGAAATGAATTCTCTCTCTTTAATTTAGGTTTATATACTTAGGTCTAATTCTCACTTAAGCCCAAACCTAAAAAGTCCAACATCACATTTTACTACTCTTTCTCATAATAATACCTCTTATATTCTCTACTCTACTAAATACACTCATTCTCTCTCTTCTATGCCACACAAGCAATTAATTAAATAAATACACACCACACATAATAGCAAATAAATAAATAAATACTACAAGTTGGGTCGTTACAGACGATGCCAACTTCCTAAATGAAATTTCTGTTATTTCGAAAAATTAATCTCCGTAGACAAAAAATATTAAAGAAAAATATTAAATAAAATATTATGTTGACTTATATTTGGTGCCGTTAATGCCATTTAATTTCCGTAGAATAGTAATTGTAAACTTCAACTTAATTTAACCCTAAAGTGAGGATCTAGATCACCGTAGACAAAAAATATTAAAGAAAATAAAATATTAAGTTGACTTATATTTGGTACCGTTAATGCCACATATTCAATTTAACATTACACATAGGGTTGGAAAATGTTAGTTGTAATTCAAAATTGTCATTTGTTACTTGTATAGCAAGCAACATAATTAGAATTGTTGTTTTGAGTTTGTTAGTTGTTTGTGACAGTTAGTATTAGTTTGTTATTTTCAATTTGCTAAGTGATTAGAGGAATGGTTAGAGGTTAGTAAGGGTCCTAGAAGTTAGTTACAAGTGTGTAACTAACTACATTGCTTAGTTGTCAAGTAATGTGTCTATATATAAACATGTATATGCTATCAGTGAATGAAACATTTCTTTGGTCAAATAGTGAATGAATAAAACTTCTTCTTCTCTCTAATCTTCTTCCCCAAGAAACAATGTGTGTGTGTGTGTGTGAGAGGTTCAAATTAGAACCTCCATTGTTGTGCGTGTGCTGCGCATAGTTGCATATGGTTTTATCAGTTCATAGTGCATTCAAACTGGTATAAACTTGTGTTTGCAATTCAACAGAAATGAGTCGAGCCGAACCTGTCCGAGCTCGACTCGACTCGGTAAGATTTGGTTCGGCTCGAAACTTGACTCGAGTTCGATACGAATTCTTTTTTAACTCAAATTCGGCTCGTTTATAGTTCACGAACAGTTCGATTCGGCTCATTAGGTTCAGTTAATTTGTTCGACTTGAATCAAATGAACTACCATATAATTCAAACTAAACCCATATTATTAAGAATTGCTCATAAATATCTTAATTGACTTCAAAATCACTTAAATGGATAATAAAACTATTAATAGCATTATTAATCTGATTCCTAGGGTAAATTATGTAATGTGATTCACACTCTTTTTATAAAGAAATTCTTCTCTATCTATTAACAAAAAAAGAAACAAATTCTTCTCTATCCTTCACAAAACATTCGATGTGAAACTTTTGAAATTGCTTGTTTGCGAGATTAGTAATATACTTACTATCATAAAAGTTTGAATGTGAGCATATAAGCGTTTGTTCCAGTCCTCAAAAAAAAAAGCGTTTGTTCCACTAAGTGAGCATTACCGTTGGATTGGATTGCCTGTTACATATAATATAATTTTTTAATTTTATAACTTCTAATAAAGTAGCAGTAAAAAGACACTTACAAAAGATAAAGTAGTCATAGAAATTTCTGGAAAATTAGTGTAGTTGATTTAGCAATGAGTGACAAGTAGTAATATATATATATATGGGTTAAATATGTTATTGGTCCTATAGTTTTGCAGAATTTTGATATTTTAAGGTACGATTTGTCAATTATATTCATTGTCAATTATTCTTATCTTTTTCAAGAAAACTAATCATTGCTATATATGGAGTATTTGAAAAACTAAAGTTTTTTTTTTATTTTTTTGGTACATATTAAATTTTTGTTTTGTTTTGTAGATAATATATTAAATTTATTCAAAAAAGAAAGTGTGTGCAAAAAAAAAAATTATTGGTGAATTAAGATGGGTATAATAGAAAGATGGGGTGCAAAAATCCATTTCCTTAATTTTGTGTTACTATTCTAAAAAAGACACTTAAAAAGAAACGAATGGAGTAATAAGAAAATATAAGAGTTTTGAAGTGAAATAATGTGATAAGGAGAACAAAGAGAACACCTAATAGTAGATGTATATTTATTTTATTTTTTATAGGATAAATTTAGGGTGAGTGGATGGTGTCCAGTCCAAGGCAGAGAAGTCTTTATGACTCAAAGAACACTTACAAATGTATTGTAATTAGATTTACCTCACTTTAAAGATACTAGTGGGGTTGAACCCAGAAGCTCTCGAATTCAAAACCTGTTTGTTTACCACTTTTGTCCAAGCCTTTGGAATTCATAGTAGATATATTTATGAAAACAACTATTTTAACATTTTCATTATTCTAAAAAAACACAGTTATTTATTAAAAGAATTTAATTATTTTGTCAAATAGTTCAGCGGTTAAAATTCCACATTTTTAAATTAAATAAATGGAGTGTCTGATCTCAACTTCTATATAAAATATAATGTCTCTATCAACAAAATTAAATCACTTTAAAAATTTATCTACTAGTTAACAAATAAAATTAACTTCAGAAGCAAACCTGGTCACTCGATGCATTTTATCTTCAGAAGCTCACTTTTGCGTGTCTGATTGCGGAGCGGTTGAATCAGCTCAACACTTATTCCTCTCTTGCACCACTTTCGGCTCTCTCTGGTCAATTGTCAGTTCTTGGATTGGATCTTCCTTGGTGGATGCACACACTATATCTGATCACTTTGTTCAGTTCACTCACTCAGCAGGTGGTCCCAGGGCGCGTCGCTCTTTTATGCAACTCATCTGGCTCGTAAGCGTTTAGGTTGTGTGGAACAAACTAAACTCCAAATTTTTTAGAGGCTCAGCGGAATCATTACAGCACATATTGGACAAGATCAAGACTTTTTCCTACAGGTGGTTGAAGGCGACAAGTTGTACTTTATGTTTAAACTACCATAGTTGGTGGTTAGTCCTTTGATTGGTTTGGGCCTTGTATAATTTTTCATGTTTCTGACTTACTGACGTTTTTGTAATATTCCACGATCTTCAATTCCTCGGTACATCTTGTGCTGCAAAGATTAGTGGTTTTGTTTATATATATCATATCTCATTTTGACTTGCTAAAAAAAACAAATAAAATTAACTTATATTATTAAAATGAAATAAACAAAGTTAAACTCCAACTTTAGTAAATAGGGTCTTATATTAAGGACGGAGATAGGAGTATTCTTTTATATTCATTACATTAGCTAGCAGGACAAACATATCCTAATAAAAGTTTATTTATTGAAAGTAAATACAACTATGTGTTTATTTAATTTTATTGTTATTAAAAAAAGAGTTTAAAGGAGACGCACAGTTAGTGTAAATTAATTTTACACTAATAATCAATAAGAATATTTTAATTTTCCATGTCATATGAAGAAACTGGTGTTAACTGTGATAACGTGGCAAAAAATATGGTTATGATTGGCCGATAGTTTAAAATTATTTTTTACTATCTGTGCATATTCCTCTTTCTCTTAAAAAAAATAATTCCATGTACCAAAAAATAATAATAATTCCTGTAGAAAGTGGAAACATATCAGGCGTACAGTTGCTATGCGCCCTGTATAAATTATAATCTTTTTTTTACAATAGTTATAAATTACGTATAATCTAGTAGTACTTTTACTATTTTATTTTTTTATAATAAGTACTACTTTTACTTTTTTGACAAGAAGTACTACTTTTTTTTTTTTTTTATATAGAGACTACTTTTATTATCTGCTAGTGTGTGTATATATAATATATATACTCTTTACTCTATTGACTACTATATTGTAAAAAAAAAAAATTAGTGACTACCATTATATAAAAAAATTAATGACTACCAAAATTTCTAATTTGTTCTCACAAATTTTAACCAAGGTCCAATTTTTTTATCTTTATGTGTCAAATTACTTATTTTTTTTATTTTTTTATTTTGGTAAAGCAAAGGTAACCTCCGCGTGCAAAGACTAATTCCTAACTGAAATTCATTTAAGGGTTGACCAAATTACTTATTTGTTTAATTATTATTAATTTGTTATTATATTATTCATATTAAATAAATAAATAATTTGTTTTTAGTTATGAATAAAGCAAAAAGAAGAATGTGAACTTCCAATGCCTAAAATATTGGAATGTGAACTTTCTTTCTCTATTTTTTCTCCTTTTTTTATGTGGTATTTGAACTTTCTTTCTCTATTTCTTCTCTTTTTTTTTTTACACCTTATGTGAACTTTCTTCTCTATTTTCTTCTCCTCTTTTTTACAAGGTTACTATTCTATTTCTCTTCTTTTTTACATGGTGACTGTTCATTTTTTCTCCTCTTCTCACAAGTACAACTCTCTATTCTTCTATTTCTTCTAATTCATAATCATTCTCTTCCAACTTTCTTTCATTAACCTCACTTTTCTGCCCAATTCATTGAGGAAATATTTACATGCATGTCATCTTTTGCATCATATTTTCTTTTTTTTATATATTTGTCATCTTCTGCATCATATTTTCCTTCTTTAAAGGTACCTGTCATCTTATGCATCATATTTTCCTTGTTTAAAGATCACCTAACTTTTCATAATGTTTCATTCTTTAAAGACTGCACTAATATTTCATGTCAATTTACTTGTTGCGCTACTATTTTCTGCAGTACTGTTTTAATGTTGTAAATGTACATCTAAACAGTATTTTCCTTCTTTAAAGGTTACCTAACTTTTCATAGTAAATGTACCTGAACAGTATTTTCCTTCCTTAAATGTTACCTAACACCTGAACAGTATTTTCCTTCTTTAAAGGTTACCTAACTTTTCATAGTAAATGTACCTGAACAGTATTTTCCTTCCTTAAATGTTACCTAACACCACCTAACACCTGAACAGTATTTTCCTTCCTTAAATGTTACCTAACACCTGAACAATATTTTCCTTCTTTAAAGGTTACCTAACTTTTCATAATAAATGGACCTGAACAATATTTTTCTTCCTTAAATGTTACCTAACTTTTCATAGTAAATATATGTGAACAGTGTTTTTCTTCCTTAAAGGTTACCTAACTTTTCATCATGTTTTCCCTTATTTAAAGGTTGTACTAAATTTTGATGTCATAAGCATTGATATTTTCCTTTTTTTTAAAGGTTATTAATTTAAATTTAAACACCTAACTTTATATATGCACTACTATTTTCATATGCACTATCGTTTCATCTACCGTCAATGGCTGAACTAGGGATGCTGAGGAGGGTCACTGCCACACTGTAAAAATGAGAAATTACTTCAATATCCTTAGTATTTGAATAAAATTAAACTCTAGATTCGATATATATTTGTTTGCACTAATTGTTCAACGAAATGCATTGTGGCGCAGTGGCTCTAACGTGTTGTGACATGCCTGTTAGGTGGTCAGTTCTTCTACTCACTCTGACCTCCTTTTTTTTTTTTTTTTTGATTTTTTGTTCTTTTAATAAAAAAAAAATTCATTCTCAAACTACTATCAATACACGGGCTTTCATGATTCTGCAATACTGTTTTAATGTTGTAAATGTGCATCTGAACAGTATTTTCCTTCTTTCAATGTTACCTAACTTTTCATAGTAAATATACCTGAACACTATGTTGTGCAGTACTGTTTTAATGTTGTAAATGTGCATCTGAACAGTATTTTCCTTCTTTCAAGGTTACCTAACTTTTCATAGTAAATATACCTGAACACTATTTTCCTTTCTTAAATGTTACCTAACTTTTCATGGTAAATGTACTTGAACAATATTTTTCTTCCTTAAAGGTTACATGCCTTAACATGTTCAGGTGGTGAGTTCTTCTACTCACCCTGACCTCTTTTTTTTTTTTTGATTTTTGTTCATTTAATAAATAAAAAAATCATTCTCAAACTATTATCAATACAAGGGCTTTCATGGCCACTAAAACAACTCATGTCTTCATGCAAGCCCCAACAACACTCACATATATGGTCATATATTGAGACTGCTTTCTAATTATTCCACAAATAAAAAATCATGTTTTTAAGTCATCGAGTTGTGCAAACATATAATATTTTTAAAGTAAATTATTGATAATTTTAAGTTACTTGACAAACATATAATACTATTCAGGCCATGCAATTTAATATTGTTCATGATGAAATTTGATATTTGCACGTAATGCAGTATGTGCAACGTACAAATGACATTACTCTTTGTTAAAAATCTTATTCTTTTGTATCTTCTTTGTGACCGTAGACAAAAAATATTAAAGAAAATAAAATATTATGTTGACATATATTTGGCATTGTTAATGCTACAAATTCACTTTAACATTACACATAATTACTTGTATATAGTTTGGAGATGTATTCTGATTTATGGACTAAATTGTCGCCATGTTTTTTTTTTGTTATGGACTAAAAGTTGTTTTATTATTTGGACAAAATTTATATGTATTTGTAGTTCTTGTTGTTCCTCTCACAAAAAAAAGGTAGTTTTTCATTGTGTTTTAATTTAAAAATAAAAGAAAACTGCTTTTAAATTAAAATAAACACCCACATGTATCTAGCACAGTAAGAACTGTGTATACGACATTGTACATAAGTTTGATCCTTATTATTTTAAGGTTAACTTGAATTCTATAATTTTTGTGAGAGATCGAAATATGACTCGACTCATAATTTTAAGGAAAAAAATTTTTACCGAAAGAAATTTTTTAAAAGGACAAAAGTTAGAAGCAATTTTTTATGTGTTTTTGTACCATTTTTCACTTAAAATACTTTTTTTTGTGGTTATAACAAACTTTAAAAAAGTTTTGAATTTGATAAAACACATATATGAATGTTTTAAGTGAAGTACGACACATAAACCACATAAGAAAATGAATACGGAAGACCTTGTTTACTTTGTGAAAATATCAATTTTTATCCGATATTTAAGTTTGTCATTATATTAAGATAGAAAATTTATTTAGAATAAAATATTTTAAAATTTGTTATATAATATTGCTAAAATATAAGTGAAACTATTGTGTTATTTCCAGTGACGGATCTAGGTGTAGGCCAAGTGTGGCCATGGCCACACCAAAAAGTTTCAAATTATTTTATACATATATACTCATATATGTGTAAGGTTAAATATGTTTAATGTTTTGTCTCGTGGGTTTAATTCAATTGGTTGAGACATCATATATATTATTCAAGGAGTTGGAGTTTGAATCCTGGATACTCACCTATTTACCTTTAAAATTAAATTTCTAGCACTAAATTATTATACCAAAAAATGGAGCTAAGTATATTTTTGGTCTCTATAAAATGTAACATTTTAAATTTAATCTTTACTTAATTTTTATTAAATTTTTAATCTCTAAAAAATTATCATGCACTCAAATTTAATCTTTACCGTTACGAAAACTTGTATTTTTGTATGATTATTTTGTAATATGTTTAAAAAAAATTCATCTAGAAAGAAAAAGAAACTATTAAATGATTTTTTAATAAAAAGTAAGAGTAAAAAAATAACATAACATTTCAATATTTATTATTTCTTAATTTATGTGCGAAATTCTAAAATAACCAAAGGTTCGAGACATATAACGTAAATATTTCGTGCATGAATTCAACATTGTCATTTAAAACATTTGATGCTGATAAATTTTGGCCAAACCAAAAAAATAATTCTAGATCCGTCCCTGGTTATTTCTTGTAAAACTTATTAAATGAATAAATTTGATTATAATTGTCAATAATTTAATAAATTTAATTAGGAATATTTAGAGTAATTTAATAAATTTGATACGGTAGTAATTGTTTTTTTTTGTTTACAATGGAGTCGATGATTGAACCCAGGACCTCTAGCATACTACCCAATCCATCGCCAGTAGACCAAATCTAGTCGCTTTAAATTTGATTGTAATTTAACTTTATAATATTTTTTTATAATAACTTTATTATGTTATTATTAATTTTTTTATAATATTATGTTATTATTAATATTTAGTATTAAACTGGGTGGTAATATTGTTTATGTTTCTATTTCTATATTCCCATTTTTACGCATATTCATTTTATTTTTCTTTATATTCTTTCTATAAAAATTTTATTGACTAAACTTTCTATAATCTTTTTACTATTTATGTTTTGTTCCTATTTTTATGCATATATTCTTATATACAATATTCTGTTTTTTATAATCAGGATATTCTTTCTTATTTTTAATTTTTCTTATTGACTAAGCTTTATATAATTTTTTTTTATTATAAAAGAAAACTTTATATAATTTTTTTATTGTTTCGGTTTTGTTCCTATTTTTATGAAAAGATTCATATATGATTTTTTTGTTGTATTATTTTTTATAATTTTTTGTTGTAAAATTACAATGAAGGATACAAAATATTATTAAAACTGATAAGAACAAATTAGTAAATTTGGTAGTAATTAATTTTATTATATTAGAGATTAGATGTGTTAATTTTGGGTTTGTTTGGATTAACTTATTTATAAGCTTATGCAAATAGTTTATGCAATTAGCTTATAAAAATACAATTTTCACTAGTGTGAACTTATAAAATAACATAAACCTAATTTATATTGCATAAGCTGTTTGCATAAGCTCAAAAATAAGTTAATTCAAACAGACCCTTTAGTTTACTAATAAGAAATATAAGACTTTTGAAGTGAAATGATGTGATATAGAGAAGACATAATAATAGATGTATTTATCAAAACAACTATTTTAACATTTTCATTATTCGAAAAAAAATACACATAATTATTTACTAAAAGAATTTAATTTTTTTGTCAAATAATGTAACGATTAGAATTCCACATTTTTAAAATACATAAGTGAAATATCCGGCATTCAAATCTCAATTTCTATATGTAAAATCCAACGTCTCTATCAACAAAACTAAATTCACTTAAAAAATTTATCTACTAGTTAACAAATAAAATTAACTTAAATTATTAAAATAAAATAAAAATATTTTCACAAAATAAACGAACTTAACCTTCTTAAATTTTTGTGATATGTTCTGGTTGACTTTAACTTAAGAGAAGTGAAAGTAGTTAAAGTTCTCTTTCATTAAAAAATGAAGAGAGAGATATGGATATAAGTGTAAACTTACACTTTTAAATATCTGACAACAATAACCGTTTCGCTGACAGTGCATCAAAATTAAATTCTGCATGCATGCATGCACGTACTCTAACTAAATAAACCGTCAAAACAAAATTATTCTTCATTAACAGTATGATTTCTTCTGCAACTTCCTCAGTTTCTCAAGATAAATACACGAAAGAGAGAATCATTTTATATACACAACTTTGATCACTTCCACCTAATTTATAGAATTTTGTGTTCTTTCTCTCTTATCCTGATCTCATGCGGTGGGTGAACTCACAGTGTTAGTATGTTATCAGATCTCTAGCATTGACTCTGTAACTACCCTTCCCATGAATTTCTCCTATTTTCTGTTTTCTTTGGCCGCATGGTAATATATTTCTAAGCAACCTAAAAAGAAGCGGAGTTTCCAAAGGGAATTATCAGAATCAGCTTTACTTTTTTTTACCTGTTTTTGATTTTTTTTTTTGTTTTAATTAATTACTAGAATAAATTCATCAAAATCTTATCAGCAATTACTGAGTCAAGTTACAAGCTTTATCTGTCACCAGTTAGGTTGCAAAGGTAATTAATTACTCTAATTACATACTAACATCACTTAATATCATTTTACATGCATATCTGATTCTCTTTAATTTATCATTTCTTCATTCATTTCCCAATTTTTATAATTTTTTATTTATTTATTTATTTTTTTCTCTCTGTTAGGTTCATCATGATTCATCTTTGATAATGCACCTTACAACAAAGATTTATCAAAGTTTTGTCCTTTATCAGAAAATTGAGCTCAATCCAGTGCTGTGAGAAAGACCCAGTTGTCAATTTTATTTATTTTTAAAAAAAAATTCAATTTTTTGAGGTCAATTGTGAAAATGGAGGTTGAAGAAATGGTGAGAAAGGAGCCTCAAGCAGAGATTCCATGGATCCCTACAACCCCTGTTAAGCCAGTTGTGCCAAAATCAGCTTCGATCTGTACTCCAGTGGAAGGAAATAGCCAAATCTATCATCAAGCTAATGGAGCATTTGCATGTTTTGAATTCTCACATGGTACAGAGAAAAACAGAGAATCCCATGATGGGTCAGTATCTGCGGCTACAATTGGAGACATTGCAGGTCAAAATGGCAAAATCTGTGAAAAGATAGCTTCAGATAATGTTTCATGTTGGAGTGATCTAGGTTCTGTCGAATCTATGTTTCCTCCGACAGAGGTAGCTTCGACGAGTGGAACACGAGTAGGAGACAATAATGGATTGAATGATCTAGTTGTTCCTTCAGTTGTTTCTGAGAATTCTAGAGATCCTCATGGTAAGTGTGTGCTTCCATTTTATTTTTTTGGTACAATTCAAGTTGTGGCTATCTTTAATTTAATCTGTGTTGTATGGACCAAAATGAGTATTAGCAATACTTTACAAAATTAAAGACAGTGAATTTTTTTTGTTGAAGATGTAATACTTAGATGATAAGGGGCAAAACATTAAGGATTAAATAAATAGTCAATTACATGCTAACGAAGCACAAACACTAACATGTCGACACGGATAATAATGGGATTAATTAAATGTGTCGGTGTCGTGTCAGCAGTTGATATCTGCTGACACGTGTCAGACGCCGAACATGTCTTCAATTAAAAGTGTCGGTACTACACAGATTAAATATGATGTTGTATTAGTAATTTCTATTCGGCTCCCAGTCAAATAGCATGTCTTAGACTTACTATTGTTTTTCCATTATGATCCGTTTTGTACATAGATGAATATGTATTCAATTTTGAATTTGAAAGTTTTTATTGGAAAAACTAGTTTTCCACTCTAAACAAATTTGTTTACATATTAGAGTATATTTTCTCCTAAAAATTGTAAATCTCGAGACCATGATGCCCTATAGAAATCATACAGTCTTTTGCTCCACATGCACAACCTTCCGTTCATTGTTTTCTTGTTTATGAGTTTTGGCTTTAACTCCCTTTTAATTTTGTATATGAATTTGGTTGGGGGTCGTATTGCTCTTACTCATTCTTATTTGAACTTTTGACGCAGAAACATCTGACATTGCTTGTAGTAGCAAGAGAACTTCCCAGGATGATCCTGCCAAAAAGCTTGATAAGGATGGAACCCCGCCGAACAAAGAACTTTGTGACCCTGTCGTAGAATTTGCTGCTGTTTCTTCAGCATTGATGGAGAATCACAACCCAGATGAAGGAAGCAGCCTCTGTACAGGTTTAAATAAAACACCAGAAAAAAAGTCAAGGAGAAAAAAGCATCGTCCCAAGGTCATTAGAGAAGGAAAACCCAAAAAAACTCCGAAGCCAGCTACCCCAAAGCCTCCTCAAACGAAAGAAAACACAACTGGCAAGAGGAAGTATGTGAGAAGAAAAGAATTGAACAAAACTTCTACTCCAGCAGAAGTGACAGGAGAAATCGCTGAAAAAACACCTGAAGCTGCCAAAATGCCATGTCAAAGATCCTTAAATTTCGACATAGGAACAAAAGACGAGAGCTCTGCAGGCAGAGAAAATACAACTGTACTCCTTGGAAAAGAAAATGGTGTAGCCGAACAAGAAACCAATTTTGGCATTACTTGTGGTTTAAGCACTTCAGTTAATGTTAAGCATACATCAAACAGTTCGATGTCATTACCAGAAGATACACAGGCCCCAGATACATCTTCACAAAGCTCCCACCCTGAGACAAAGCCAAAAGAAAACCCAACTGGCAAGAAGAAATATGTAAGAAGGAAATTGAACAAGACTTCGGCTCCTCCAGCAGAAATTACAGGTGAATTGACTACAGAAAAGATGCCCGAATTGGCCAAACCGCCCTGTAAAAGTTACACAAATTTTGACAATGGAGGAATGGAAGAGAGTTCCGCTGTCAAAGAAAATGTAGTCACGGAGGGAACAAATCCAGATCTTGCGTATGATGCAAAAACTTCCATGAAGCAGGCATCAGACAGTAATGTGTCATTAACAGAAGATACGCAAACCACAAATACATCGTCAAAAAGAAAGCCCCATAGGGCAAAGCCAAAAGAAGGCCCAATTACCAAAAGGCAGTATATGAGAAGGTCAAGGTTGAACAAGTCTTCCACTCCTACAGAAGTATCCCGAGACTTGCCTGAAAAAATGATGCCAGAATCTGCCAAAACTTCTTGTCAGAAGTCCTTAAATTTTGACGGAGGAGCAAGAGATGAAAGTTCTGCCGACAGAGAAAATGCAAGTGTGCATCCGTGCAAAGAAACTGGTGCAGCAATGCAGGAAATTGAGATAGGCTATGATATGCAGACTTTCATGAAGCAGAAAGTAGAAAATAATTGCCTGTCATTCTGTAATAATAAACAAACCCCAACTGTGCGTCCACGCGAAGAAACTGGTGCAGTAATGCAGGAAATTGATGTAAGCCTTGACTATGCTATGGAGCCTTTCATCAAGCCAGCAGCAAAAAATAATTATATGTCATTTAGTAAAAATGAACAATTGCCAAGTACATCTCCTTCAAAAACTAATCCCCCAGGGGATAAGCCAAAAGAAAACCTGATTGGAAATAAGTATCAGAGAAGAAAACGACTGAACAAGTCTCCAACTTGTCAAACAGAAATAACAGGAGAACAGACTGGAGCAATGATGCCAGAATCTAAAGAAACGCCAATGAGAAGGTTGTCAGATTTTGACATGGGAGCAAAAGATGAAAGTTCTGGACACAAGGAAATTGTAAATGTCGAAATGGGCAATGTGGTAGAGGAAACACGTGTAGGCCTTGCCTACAATCATGAAATTTGGATGAAGCAGGCATTAAATAGTTACATGCCATTACCTGAAGACGCACAAGCTTCAAGTACAGATCCTTCAAAAGATAATCCTCCTGGAGAAAAGCCAGAAGAAAACCCAAATGGCAAGAGGAAGTGTGTGAAAAAGAAGAGATCGAAGAGGACTTCTACTCCAAGAGAAATGACAGGTGAATTGACTGAACCAATTATGTCTGAACCTACCATAATATTGTGTAGAATGTCCATAAACTTTGACAATGGAGGAAGAGATGAAAGTAATATGTGCAGTGAAAGCCTCACCAGCGATCAAAACACCTTGGTGAAAGAGATGTCAAATAATCACATGTCATTATCTGAAAACACACAAGCTCCAAGTACATGCCTTCCAAAAAGCAATCCTCCTGAGGAGAAGCGGAATGCCAGCAACAAAAACAAAAGAAAAGGCCTCGCAACGGCTGAGGATGGAAACATCAGTAACAGTCAAATTTCAACAATAAAGTCACAAATGGATGGTTGCGAGAGAGAGCATTCTGGAACCACTGAACTTGCAGATAACAACAGCGTGAATTTGATTGGGGCACACTATAATGGATTGCACTCATACCAGTCAAAGTGTCCACTTCAGTTTCCCAATATCCAGAAGAAAAAGAGAAGTGAAAAGGAGAAAACTAACACTCATATTACATCTTCTGTGATTCCCGAAAATGGAGTACCACTAATATTCTCTCCCGAATATGCTCAAGTGCATCCTTATGCATCAAACTACAACTCCTGGATGTATGGTTCTGGATATAATACAGCTGTAATTCCAACGATAAATGAATATGCAGAAAATTATATTCATAATACTCAAACATTTGACGAGTTCAGATTATCTTTGAGAAGGGTGACTGAAAGATCTCAATTTGAAGCTCAAACTTGTGATTACAATTCTCATTATAATTCTCTGATGAGAATTAGAAGCTGTATTGAACCAGATTATACTGCACAACAACTGGACTTTTCAGACCGGCAAGCAATTAGAGATGCAGAAAGACCACAAACATGCATTGATGTCTTAGTTGAAGATATGCCTCTATCATGTGCAAAAAAGAAGCAAAATAGAAAGAGAGGTGTTCTTTCCAGTTCAGCACATCCTAACACAGATGAGATGCAACAGTACCATAATTTTGCATTGGTAAATCACAACCAGGCGCTAGGAAAGTCATCAGGTATTTCCACTAAACACTTGATTTTTGTGTTGATAACATAATATATATTTCAAAGGACAAGTTATACAATGCAACTTTGCACCGCAGATACTGCTCGTAGACGGAAAAAAGCTCGTGCTGTTGAAGCATTAACAGCGCAATTTAGACGCCTAAACATAAACACAGGAGAGAAGGACCTTGTCTTATATAAGCAGAATGCACTAGTTCCCTTTCAGGGATCATTTGATCCCATAAAAAAACAGCGACCACGACCTAAAGTTGACCTTGATGAGGAGACTGACAGAGTGTGGAAGCTTTTGCTGTTAGATATAAACCATGAAGGGGTTGATGGAACAGATGAAGACAAGGCCAAATGGTGGGAAGAAGAACGTAATGTGTTTCGTGGACGAGCGGAATCATTTATTGCACGGATGCATCTTGTACAAGGTATCAGTGCAAGAAGACCTTTGAGCCAAGTTTAATCCATTGCATTCATCTTTTGTCACACATTTCATATAGTAATTTAAAACATAATTAACAGGTGACAGACGATTTTCTCGATGGAAAGGATCAGTTGTGGATTCAGTGGTAGGAGTGTTCCTCACTCAAAATGTTTCAGACCATCTTTCCAGGTCTAAACTCTATTGAGTTTTTTTTTTTTTTTTTTTGCCTAACTTTAAATTCAACAACATGCCACAGCAACAATTTTTTTCTCTGTTGACAGTTCCGCATTCATGGCCCTTGCTGCTCGATTTCCCAAAAAGTCAGGCAGCACGAGCACAGGATACGACGGAGAAGGCACATGCCTGGTGAATATAGTGGAACCAGAAGAGAACCCAGAATGTGATGTGAAGTTATTGAATCAATCTGTTTGCAAGCAGAGTTCTATGACAGTAGATATAGTTGAGCATTCTGGCAATGATTCCTGCAGAATTACCAGTAGCCCAATCAGCTTAACAGATGAATCAAACTGCAAACTAACAGAATCACCTCAAACAAATATTACAGACTGCCACAGTCCAAGGGTTATGATTGAGGAAGGGGAAGAGAAATCACGTTACGGTGGTGCTAGGAAAGAGCTAAATGACATAGTTTCATCCCAATCCTCTGTCATTTCATCTCAAATATCTGGAGATTTTTCAAATTATCAAAATCCTGAGAAGATAGGATCATGCTCAGATAGCAACTCAGAAATTGAAGATCTGTCAAGCACAGCAAAGTACAACGGTTGTGGTTCCTTCTGTAAGCTTCTAGAAATGGTAAGTTCAACCAAGTTTTATGAAGTTAACAGTCAAAGAAGTGAATCAACTGAGAACATGAGAGGTGGAAATGCAATAGAAAGCTGGAAAAACTCAAATGTGAGTCAAAGCTCTTTAGAAGAATCCATCATTCCACCGCAAAACTCAGGAGCTCGTGAAGTTAACTTCTCTGATCCTTTCAAAACAGAAGCTTCGTCAAGTGGCATCTTAAAGAATAAAGATGAGAATGAGATGAATATGCCAGCCGAGTCTGTAGGCTATGTTGCAGTTACTCATTCTCCAATTATTGCGTCTCGAGTCCATCCTCAGGAACAGAGTAATCACATGCAGCAGCAAAGCTTTTTCAACATTTCTGGGCAAACTCATGACCTGATTATTCAGAAAGAAAGGGATTATCACAAAGATGTTGTAAGGAGTGAAACCAATGAGATAAGTTCTGCCCCAATAAAACCAAAGAGCAAAAGTCAAGTACAGGAGGAAAAGGACAATTTTGACTGGGATAGTTTACGAATAAAAGCACAAGCTAAGGCTGGGAAAAGAGAAATGACTGAAGACACCATGGATTCTTTAGACTGGGAGGCTGTGAGATGTGCAGATGTCGGGGACATTGCTAATACCATCAAAGAACGGGGCATGAACAACAGGCTTGCCGAGCGTATTCAGGTAAAATCAAACTTCAATGAAGTACTATTCATCACTTTCTGGACAGAAAGAACCCATCGATGCAGCCCATTTTACATGATATACTTTGCAGAAATTCCTGAATAGAGTCGTTGAAGATCATGGAAGCATTGACCTCGAGTGGCTGAGAGACGTACCACCTGACCAAGCAAAGTAAGTTGAATGATTAATTAAGCTACTTAATTGAAGTACTATTTTTCATAATGCAACTTTAGCATGTCTTGACCGTGTGGTCGGTTCTCAATCCACTGGTAACACAATCAACTAGACCTATTTCATGTGGCAAAATATACATGTATGTGCATAATAAAATGTAATTCATACATACAGGGAATATTTGCTGAGCGTAAGAGGACTGGGATTGAAAAGTGTGGAGTGTGTGCGGCTTTTAACACTGCACCATCTTGCCTTCCCGGTAAGTTGAAAACAAAAATGCAATTGCAGGAATACGGAATAATTCTAATAAATTATTGCCATATAACAGGTAGACACAAACGTTGGACGTATAGCAGTACGCTTGGGATGGGTACCACTTCAGCCACTACCTGAGTCACTACAGTTGCATCTCCTAGAAATGTGAGTACTACATAAATAAATTATACAAGGTGTAATTTACTTCGATAAGAAGAACTAATATCATTGTCCATTGTAGGTACCCGGTGTTGGAGTCAATACAAAAATATCTCTGGCCTCGATTGTGCAAGCTAGATCAAAAAACATTGTAAATGCTTCTTTTGAATTTATATAGCAAAAGAATAGAAGCAAGTACTTATATATACCTATTGATTATTCTTTTTATGTTTTATTGCAATTGCGATATATTACAGATATGAGCTACATTACCAGATGATTACATTTGGAAAGGTATGTTGCATTTCCTATGAGAGATTGACCCTATTTAACCGAAACCTATCGTGATTTGGACATGAACTGTGATGAATGCAGGTCTTCTGTACAAAAAGCAAACCAAATTGTAATGCATGCCCAATGAGAGCAGAATGTCGACACTTTGCTAGTGCTTTTGCGAGGTATGCATATAATTTTTAAAATTCTCCGAGGGGAAAAAGCTATGCAGCGTCATTTAGAACGGATTCCGTTCTGATACATTAGAATTCTATAAGGCATTTAAGAAATGGCTACTTAGGTAACAGCTGAAAATTTTCTCAGTGCCGCACTAACCAACCAACAATATGCATGTACTGCAAATTATGATATAAGATCGATTACAGAAGCTTTATTTTGCTTGCAGTGCAAGGCTTGCCCTGCCTGGACCAGAGCAGAAGAATATAGTTAGTGTAGCTGGAAATAGTGTGCCTGATGAGAACCCACCTGTAGTCATGAGTCAGTTGCCCTTGCCTCTTCCTGAGAACACAAATCAAGTGGAAGAAATTCCCCAAACAGAAGTGAGCGGACAACTGGCAAAATCTGAAGTAAATATCTGCCAACCTATCATTGAAGAGCCGGCAAGTCCAGAACCAGAATGTCCGCAAGTTGAACTAAGTGATATAGAGGATGCCTTCGATGATGACTCTTGTGAAATTCCCACCATTGAACTTAACATACAGGAATTCACTCTGAATTTACAAAATTATATGCAACAAAACATGGAACTTCAAGAAGGTGAAATGTCAAAGGCTCTGGTTGCTTTGAATCCACAAGGTGCATCCATTCCTGTGGCCAAGCTAAAGAATGTTAGCCGATTACGAACAGAGCATTGTGTGTAAGTAACATAACTCATCTCCAAATAAATGCCCTGCGAGTGCACTAGTGCAATAACAGGGAAATAATACATGCATGAAGGTTAACAGGCATCATATCCACTATACTGTAGTAATGAAAAAGCTTTAACAACTTATTCTGATATTGTCTTCTCTTCATACAGTTATGAACTCCCAGATAAGCATCCTCTTCTGGAAGGGGTTAGTTATTACTGCATTTGTAAATCTATTTTATCATATATGTCCAACTTTTATTAACTACTTGTGCATTACAGTGGGACACACGAGAAGCTGATGATCCTGGCAAATATCTTCTTGCTATATGGACTCCAGGTAGCCAAAAATAATTATTTCATTACCCTGAGAAGTCATTTTTAGTAATATGCGCCAAAAAAAGTTGGGAAACTTTAAAATGTGATTGTTTCAGTTTTCTGGTATTTTCTGACTCGTTTTGCCAAATAAAATATAAAATTAGGAGAGACAGCAGATTCAACACAGGCGCCTGAATGCAAATGCAGCTTTCACGAACAATGTGGGCAGCTCTGCAACGAGAAGGAATGTTTCTCATGCAACAGTTTCCGAGAAGCAAATTCACAGATAGTTAGAGGCACACTTCTGGTCTGAATGCGTATCAAATTAATGATATTAACTTCATGTTTATTAATTCTTATACATTACTAATTCTCGTAATAAATATGAACAGATACCATGTCGAACAGCTATGCGTGGGAGTTTTCCACTAAATGGCACCTATTTCCAAGTCAACGAGGTAAAATAGTGTGAAATCACGGATTTCAAAATTTACATCCCTTTTATATTTGTATGTTTACAATTTAAGCACCACTAACACGTGTCAGTCGAAATAGGTATTTGCTGACCACGAGTCCAGCCTTAATCCTATTAGTGTTCCCCGAAGCTGGATCTGGAACCTCGGTAGAAGAACGGTATATTTTGGAACCTCCACAGCATCAATATTTAAAGGTAAGGAATGCAGACCATGGTAAATATATGATGGCATACTTTACTGTATATCAAACAATGAAGCTGATTTACTTTTATGGACAAACAGGTTTATCAACACAAGAAATTCAACAGGCCTTTTGGAGAGGTATGATTTAATATTCAAAGAATATAATCCTGCATTGTTAATTGAATATCCCTCTTTAGCTTGTTTTTAATGGTGTCATTATCACCAGTTTGAATTTCTTTTGGCATGCTATCGGATTGAATACTAAAGAAACACATTTCTACAAATTAATTGATAGAAACGCTTCTTCAAAAAAAAAAAAAAGGATAGAAACACGATGCATGCCAATGCTACTATAATGTGCCTCCTCCCATCTATCACTGGTAGGAGTGTAGGACAAGGGGGAGTATAGACGGAATTTATAATATATGTCATTCTCTTAGTGCTACTAGAAAAACTTGCTTCTTCGCATTAGTTAACAAAAGTATGCATCTAAGATCAAGACATTATCTAGCAAATCAACCAAGAATATAATGCCTTAAAAAACAATAGGAAAGATATCAAGTATAATAACTAGGGTTAAATTATTTGTGTAACAAAATGCTCTTAAATACAACCTTGTTTTTTCCTTTTTTTCTCCCCGCCATTTCATAGTTTCCATAATTCATCTTCTCTTTTCCTAGTGGGCGGTTAATGAGCAAACACGCACACATATGTTAAAACACTCTCAGCAAGTATGTCTAACTTGTCCATAGATTTTTAGCAAACTCTCCCTTCTGCATAAAGACACTGTGTATGTTTATCTCAATTCCTTGCTTTTCTGACCTTAACATGTAGTTCTTCCTTAGATTATCATTATGAACTTTTTAATATCAATACGAGTTACATCTATGAAATACAACGCAAACTAGGTATAAGGGTTTGAAAGTTAACATTAATAATGGTATAAATACTCTAAATAATGTTTGCTCTTCTTTTATTTGCTTGAAAAATTAAAAAGCCAAAGATTAAGAGCCATTTTCGCTGACAAGAGGAGGCAACATAATATCTGAATAGAGAAAATAAATGTCGAGATAACCTAACAGGTGCTGAAAATGCTTTACAGGATATATCTGTGTACGAGGGTTTGAAAGGAAAACACGAGCACCCCGCCCTTTGATGGCTAGACTGCACTTCCCAGCTAGCAAATTGGCCCAAGTCGCCAAAGAGAAGGCAAAGAAGGAGTCAAGCCCGGCAAAGAACTCACAAAAACCAAAACCGAATCCTGAAAGTACGCCGAAGAAATCACAAGAACCAAAACCAAATCCTGAAAGTCTGGCAAAGAAATCACCAGGGCCAAAACCAAATCCTGATAGTCTGGCAAAGAAATCACCTGGGCCAAAACAAACTCCCGAGAGTCTGCCGAAGAAATCACCAGAACCAAAGCCAAATTCTGAACAGCCTGAACTGATTTCTAACAGTCACAGCCTTCAGGAGAAAGGAACAGCCTGAAGACTACACTAGTCTGTATCATTGTGTTGCCTGGTAGCACGTATGTATATGATAATGACAAAGTCATTATTTGATCTTAGATCTATGCTTTTCTTATCATTCTATAGACCAATTAGGATTTTTTTTTTTAATGTATCATCGGTAGCATCATATGTCAATAGAGCTCATTAAAGGTGTCTGGTGTCAGATAGATGTTGGTGTTCTGATACTGATACGACACTGATACATGTTGTTTACATTCAATTATTTTTTTTAAATCATCACCTGTGTCGATATGGTCATTGTGTCAGTGTCAATATCGTGTCATGTGACTGTCCTTCATAACCATAGGCTCTAGCTTCTTGTTTTCAACAATAATGATAACTAATTAATAATGATAATGTAATGCCAGATCAAAACGTACAAGTTGGGTGTTATCTTCCCCCCACTCGCCCTAGAATATTGAAGTATCTTTATTTGAACTTTTGAACCCAATTTCACAAGCTTTATGTGCAAATTTTTACTCTATTTATTTATTTATTTTATTGATGAAGTGATAAACACTGGAATTCACATACAAATGCAAGGTTTCAAGTTTGGACGAAGAATGTCCAACATAGTAATGTTGACATTGTCAGTTAAGATATGATTTGCAAAATTAACTAGAATTTGCATTAACATTGCAAAAAAAAAATGTTTCTCTTAATTAAGGTATATTATCCCAAATTTTGATTCTAATAACCACAAAAATGTAGATCATTACGCATTCATAATTTTCTAAGCTTAGTGAAATTAGCAACAATAATGTCTCTAGTCAATCCAAATGGGAAAAAAAAAACCTATGATGTTCCTACATTGCGATCTTTCTGCAGCTAAAAAATCTAAAACTAACGCCATCAAAATCATACAGAATAGAATTACGTATACAGAGAACAAATTGTTCGGAACAATTTAATTTCAATAATAACTTTTGATCGGACTTTACTGAACTCTGAATTTCCACTCGGAGAATAAAAGGATTAACAAATAATTAGAGTGTAGTAAAGAGACAATTATATGAATTGAAAATTTGAAATAATCGCTATATGGAGTGGAGGTCTTGATAACTGTACCTTTCAAATTTGCTAGCATTGATGGAAAGAAGCTAAACGAATCGGGTGAAAATTGAATTTGGATGGAAATTCATGATGCTGGAAAAGAGAGATGAGAGTTATGATGGCGAAATTGCCGCAATACAGACTTCACCGCTTACCGCCAATTTCATATGATTTTCTTCTTTATGACTTCCATGACAACTTTGTAAAGCTGGATGAAGATTTTAAAAGACTATTTTAACTAGTGAACTTCTTTAGTAGATCTCTCAAACAATTTCTCGGGTTATCTTTCTTTCCAAATCTACTATTTAAAAGACGGAGAAAGCTAACATGTGCCTAAGGGCATATTTAAGAATTCTATATAAAAAATTGGGTTTAACAAGTTTTTGTTACTATAAATATCTCGAATTTTGTTTTTAGTTCATATGAAAAAATTTAGTAACTTTTAGTTTCTCACAAAAATTTAAAATTTAAATTTAATTCATCTTAAAAAAATTAAGGGATTCCTATAATGTACTAAATATGACAGCGAAAAAATTTAAAATTTTGAATATGTAGTTGACTGAAAACCAGGAACCAAAAATAATGACAGCAAATATTTGATAGATTAAAACTTGCTGAAATTTTTTATAGAGACTAAACTCGAAATTTGAGATATTTATAGGGACAAAAAATATATTTAACCTTAAAAAAATTATCTTAAAAAATGTGCATTCACTTTTTAAAAGTCAATTTTTTTGTTTCTTCAATACAAAACTTTACTTTTGAATTTCTTTAACACATGTGCCCTAACAGCACATCTTAACAAGACCCTTAACACTATTTGGATGTTCAAAGAAATAGAAAAGAGAGAGTAAGAGAGAAGTTGAGTGAAAATTCTCTATTGTTTAGATGAATAGAAATAGAGAAGAGGTCTCATGAACTTGACTCAATTGGTTGGACATTGCATTATATATGCAGGGGGCCGGGGTTCGAACCTCAATCTCCGATTTATCCACCTTATGGGTGAAATTTCTAGCCGCTAGGCTACTTGACCAAACAAAAAAGAAATAGAGAAGAGAATGAGTATAAAAATGAATAGGGAGAAATTAATAAAAATAGTAAAAGACAAATTTATCCTTCTTATTTAAAATTCAAAAGCAACAAGTACACATAGTTACAAAAAAACCCCCCACCTCTCGATTTAAATCAACTTGCAACATAATGCAATTATGCAGGAACAAAATACTATAAAACCTTATTATAATAATAACTCCAATACCAAAGAAATATCCCATTTCTTTCATATATCTCTCTTCTTTATTTTTCTCTCTCCTAAATCTATCAAAACATATACTGTGTAAAAGATTTGGTGGAATTATATTGATTTTGTGGAATTTTAAAAGATATTTTTACAATCAAAATTCTTAACACATGATTTTAATAGATTTTTAACACAAATTTTTATGATTTCATAGTATTTTATGGATTTTTAGTATTTCACCGCATATTTGAACCTATATTAGTCCTCCATAAATTAATATGTTTTCATTTCTGCTCATGTTTGAATAATGAGTTCATAATCATTGTCTTCGTAATTTAATAACATTGAAGATGAAGAGTCGTCCGTAAGTACCAATATTTAGTTGATTCTGTGGTGATGGACACTTAATTTGGTAAGGAGGACCGGTTCGATCCCCACAACTACGATCGTAAACCACTTTATGTTAAAACTGAACCCCGAACTAGATTAAACTGGTGTTAAAAAATAAAAAGAATCGTTTAAGTTCCAATGGACATTCATCAAAAGGCATTCTTTGAGAAGAAAAAACAAACCAATTTTTTTATTGAAAAGAACAAACCAAAATATTAATATAATAACACAATATATTAGATTTATGAGTATCTCACTTATAAAGTGTTATTAAATGATATAAGATGATTAATTTAATTATTAATTAGGTTTTAATGTTATTATTTTCAATTTATATATGAACAAACTTTTTTTTAGTTTGGTGCAGTTACCAAAATAAGGGCATGCAAGGGCATAGAATGAATGGACTTGGATTAAATTTTGGTCCACTAAACAAAGGCTTATGGATTTTAGATACATTATTATTAAATGGATATTTTATGTGTATTTTCAACTAAAAAGCGGGGGCGGT